>JACDOX010000021.1:1499894-1519819 GCA_014549065.1 Cardinalis cardinalis
CCTTGTATATTGTTGATATTTACAGAAAAAATGAATTGGTTATGCTTCAATATGGTATACAATTTCACCCTAATTTGAAAATACCTTTGAGCTTAATTCAGTGCTTAACTCTATTTCTTTGACAGTGCAATCCTTTAGGAAATAACGAGATTCCAACAGGTAAAAYTGGATGTTCAGAGCAAGAAGTTTTTATCCTGTTCCTGTATTTCAAAATGACCAGAGTCAACCTACTGCCCTTGTCTGCTGCTCAATGCAGAGTGCTAATTAGGGATGCTGACTTATCTTTTCCTAATTATTCCTTTATTCAAAAATTGAAACCAGAGTTAATTAGTCCAGCTATATAAAAACAGTAGTTTCCAACTGGTTTGCTTATAGCTCCAATTACTCCTTCTACAGAGATGTCTTTCTTTCCTTGATTTTAGCATCTGCATAAATGTGGCTTTGCTTCCAAATAATTGTTCTAATGGCAAAAATCTTCAGTAATTCCCAGAGATTCCCTTGTTGCAGAGTTCTGTATGTTCTGCCCAAACTTGGAGATATGGCTGTACAAACATTCAAGGAGATGTTTAGCTTTTTGCCTTGTTTTTGAATACTCAAAACTTGCTAAGGGAGGCTGTGCTGGTTCAGTTTTTTATTCAGCTTCTTGCCAGAGGCAGATCAAGGCTGGAAGCTGTTTTTAAATATTTCCCCTGAGCATCCTGTTTTCAACAGGGTGAAGATTGAACGTGCTGAGGAAAACTTTCTTCCTCCCTTCTCTTCATCCTGTAAGGCTGGGGCCATATCAAGAGTCTTATTTTATTTATTCCTTAGAAAATTAAGTGGTGGTCATGCCTGACTGATGGGTTTAGTACTCTGAGAGGTGAAGCTTCTCTCTCWGACTGGTGCTGCAGCTCTCATGGTGTCAGAATTAGGCTGGGCTACCACTGGGAAAGAGGAGGTGGAGATTCAAGCAAACCAAGCAAAGAAGGTGCACAAAGGAGAGAGAGAAACCACGAAAACCAGGAGGAATTGATCTTCCCATAACCTCATTCCACCTCTGGAAGTGACTCTGTTCAAGCTCTCACCTCAGGCAGGTGAACTCCAGCTCAACTCTCTCCTAAGCAAGAGCTGCTGTTCCCTCCCTGAAGTGATGCCTTGTCAAGGCTGACCTAGAACAGAGGCTGGACAGAGYTAAAGAATAAAGCAGGRATTTATTAAAAGGCCTCAATGGATSCACCTTGGGCAGCACAAGAGCCCAGCCAGGGCTGMACCCAAGATGAACCAAAATGGTCACAAAATGCACGACCGGTCACGGGGTCTCTCACTTTGATCAGTTCTGCTCCATTTGCATCTTGCAGTTCATTGTCCCATTCCAGCTTTAGCCCATGCAGTCCCACCCTGCTTGTTTTTCYCTCTTCAGCCCAYGGTGTTTGTGCTCTTGGGCCTGAGATTTGGATCATTTGTCCTTGGTSCCCAGCTGGAGCAGGAATTGTTTTGTCTCCCTGCTCTGTGCACAGAGCTCACCATCCCCTCATRTGAARCYCAGACCCACACACTAAAGCAGCMCAGGATCTGAAAAATASAAAAGCYAAAACCTGAGGCATCAGAACAAGGGAGAAGTGGAAGTGCAGCAGCACAAAGGGCACGGTGGGGTCAGCTGGGATTCCAGGCCACCCCACATTTCCATTGGCAGCTACCTGAAGGCCACACTGGATTTTAAGGATCAGAGTATCCTTTGAGGATGCTGATTATAAATGCAAGAGGTTTGGGAAAGTGATTATGTGCCTCATACTTTTCCCCCACCTCTTTCCCATCTCCTCAATGAGAGTCCTTATCGCAACCACTTAACATTTTAGGGTTATTTTCTGTGAGGTTTGGCAGTCAGTATGGGTCATCCTCAAGCCTTTCATTATTAACTGCTCTTTTGTACTACTGGGTGTATTTTTAAAGCATCACATCTGACACTTTTTCATTTTTTCCTCTAGGTCTGTTGCCTGAACTTCACTTTTTTTTTTTTTAAAGCTTTGCTTTTCTTACTCCAATTCGCCCTACAAGTAAATTACTTCAGAACATGTTTAATGTTATTATTATTCACTGGATACCAGGTACTTTATAAACTCCAGCTTCTGGCACTATCCTGCTTTTACAGAGCCCTTTTCATCACCTATCTAACACTACAATTTAATTGGTTTCCAGCTCACTGCACATCCCTCTCCCTCAGAAGCACACACACGAGGCACTGACACACACGCACTCATTTATTTCCCTCCCTGCTCAGGCTGCAGACTGAATTTGAGAAATCCAAGCCTGCTGCAAAGCTCAGCCTGTTAGAGCCAGTGGACCTGGTGCTGATGGGGATATTGATTTTCTACAACTTCCAGGGAGGTAGCAACAAACATTTTATCATTGACTGGACTGTATGCTCTTCTTCAATCCCTGCTGCATGCTGCAGCTCAGATAGGGCTCTGTGCTCAGCGTGGGGCTGCAGATTGCCTCTCCCTTTTTGGACTTCAGTCTCTTACCTGGAGTCTGAGGAATAATGTCTGCTTTTTGTAGGAAACACAACAGAAAGTCTGAAAAATACATTTTGTCACAATTCTACAACAGTTGGAATCCACTATTGTAGTACATGATTTGATTTGTAATCTTTAATGTAGTTAACCTCAGAATTCGTGTGACATGGGACATCACCTTTTCCCTCCAATTTACAGTTAAAATTACCTTCAAAGTTACAGAAGCATCTAATTCCAGTTGGGAACTCCATTTAGGTTTAAGTCTTAAAATCTGGGATGACATTATATGTTTTTTGCATGGGTTTGAATCCTTTTTATTCTACCTCAAAGTGGTGCTCAACATGACCAAAGTGTGCTTTGGATCAGGTACCTTTCTTTGCCTGTTGGCAGAATATCAGATTATTAGGATTTGGTTTCCTTGTTGTTGTTTTTCTTTAATGCAATATTGGATGTTGATTGGGAAGATAGAATCATTAAGGCTGGAAAAGATCTTTAAGATCAAGTCCAAGATGGGCTAGGTGGACCAGAAGCTGCAGGACAAGTAGGTTTTTCTTCTTGTACCTTTCTTGCACAGATGAATGGAATTTCTACCTCCTGATTCCATCTTTGCCTTAGCAAATTCAGAATATAAATATAATCCCTCACTTTCTCAGTCATTGAGATGGGTGATTCATCACTCATAAGTGTTTTAATTGGGCAGCTGAATCAAGCATGGGYGATCTGAAATGAGCAGCAAGAGATCCTCTAGGTATTGGCCCATACCTGTAATGAATACTCAAAGACATGGAGGAAAAAAGGACCATGTTTTCTCGTTTATATCCAATTTTCTCTCTGCTGGAGGATAAGACATTCCTTCAGCTCTATGTAGAGAAGAAGGAGGCACCATAGATAGAAGAAATAATTAATTTTCTTCCTTCTAGAGAGCAGTCTGGGGCAGTCAGAGGATATATGGATTAAAGGAAGACAGTTTCTGCCAAGTATTTGATCAGGAAACAATAACAATTAGAAAGAAATGCTTTGCTTTTGTAAGCCAAATATTAGCACATTTATTGCTTTCCAAAATTATTATGCAAAGGTTGCAATACTTGCTACTAATAAATATATTAAAATTAATGGGGCATGATGCCTATTACCTTAATAATAATTTTTGGTGTCAGACTCTATCTATGCTGCTTTTATGYATTGAAGTCCACACCTTTGTTTAGTGAAAGTCTAAACTGGAAATGAAATCTTTTGCCAGGAGATGAATTTACTCTGAGACATGACTGCATTAGGCCTGCTTTATTTTAATAAACACATGGAACAATAGGTGAGAACAGACATTTTTTTTGTAGCAAATGTAATTACCCAGCAGAGTTTGTCATGGAAAGAAGCTGCCTTTCATTTAAGGCAAAGTGAAAACACTGAGGAAATTGTCATGATTTTTTTTTAAAGCTCAGGGTGTTTGTTTTCCCAGCTGTGTGTGTAAATACAGAGAATCCAGAAAAGGTGGCCAATGTATTTTGTTCAGACATCCAAGTCCTCTGTGCCATGGAATGGGGACACTCCTGGCTTCTCTTTGCCTCCATCATTTCTTCATCCATAAATCCAGGGAACGTGGGGATTGTGCGAGGTGTAGTTCATTAACACTCATTAACAAGATCACAGTCACTGGTTTGGAGAAAGGAGCATATAAAATGTAGACAGACCATCCTGAAGAGCTGTTGTTTTTTTTTTTCCAATGCAATTTTCCCTCTGTGCAGCTTTTAAACAATACACATTTCCTCCCCCTTAAATGTTTCCAGGGTAATCCAGCTCCACAGTCACTTGATGTCTACCGTGATGCATCTAAAGTTTTCTGATGGTTCTTAGAGGTTGTTTTAATAGGTATTTCTGGGGTTAGAAGTGCTATTAAATGGGTGATACATGAGAGAGAGTCTTTCATAACCATAGTAGGATGTAATTAAGATTTCTGACAGAACAWGCAAACCTGCAGATGTTACTGTTCTCTCACGAGCTCTCTTTTAGGATAATGGATTTATGCCTTGTGAGGCAGAGTCTGAGCAGATTCCTCAGCCAGATAAATGCAAACATTGAAATTTTAACAGCTTTTTTTGCAATTGCAATGGTAACAGCTTTTTTTTTGTACAGATCTTGATGCAAATAACTGAGAGACCTGGCTTATTTCATTTTCCTTAGAAGACTGTTCAGTCAACTTTACTAAGACCTATTTTATATTTTTGCTTTCACTTTTGTCTCAACCAACACCCACTAATGAGCTACAAGCATCAATTCTGTAGACGTATCATTAGGACTTTTCACATTAATATGAGATACAAGGTTCAGTGTACAGAAAAAACTTCCCAAAGGAGATTTACTCCTTGTCTTCCCTAGTGAGGGAGAGCTGTTAATATTTTTCTAATGCCTACTCAAGTGCAAGAGATAGCACCTATTTTTTCTGAAGGGCCATTATCATTTCCAAGGCAGTAAGAGCAGTCAATATCTGGAAGAAGGAGTGCTGAAACTGCCTCCTAAATAAATTAAGGATCAATAGTGTTTGGTGGGAGAAAGGAGGATTTTAATCTAAATGGAACCCCAGGGAGATTTAAGAAAAGGATTGGACATAAAAACCAGAACACTTTGCCAAGGAAAGAATGTTTCCTGATGCAGCAACCTGAGCTCACGGAATGGGCAGCAGAACGTGCTGCAGGCCACAGAAATAAAGGAAATGTTGATAATATGTCAGACAGACACAAGTGGGGAAAGAGAGAGGTTTAGAATTTAATCTGATGATAATTAGATTATTCATAATTAGTTMTTTTCTTTTTCTTCTGCCCCCTCCCCACATACCTCTTACCTTCGTCTTCATAAATCTTTGTTGCTGCCTCATTGCTTTGATGCTGGAGGTAAATTTTCATTGTTTTCACCGAAAGTGGCTCTGGGAGAGTCCTGAGTGGAGATTTTGATGGTCAGGAGAGGGATGGATCTCCTGTCTCACACAAAGCCCAGCTCCCTGACCCTTTTCTAAAGGGGGAGAGAGGGAGGCCTGGAGGAGGAGCTGGAGGTGGATGAGGTTTCCTAAACTCAGAATTATACCCCCAAAAAACTTCCTAGGTCTGAGGACACATCGGAGAATGGAGCTGTGACCCCCAGATCCCAGCTGAGCCTGGAGTATCTCGTGGGAAATCTCTGCACCATKAAAGGTCTCAGAGTTGAAGATCTTTGTCTCAATCTTCCTCATGGATGAAGYGGCCAAAATCAGTAGGAATTCTCCTGAAATGGGTGAAAAAACCACAGATACAAACAAGTCACTGACCTTCCTGTGTTTAGTGCCCATACCCTGAGTTGTGAAATCTGCCTGTCCCAGGAAGCTGTGAGATTAATGAAGGGATTTACAGAAATCCCTGGCTAACTATAATCTAATGGAAAATTTGAGAGTAAATTTCACCAATATCCAGACCAAATTTGAGCATGTACATGATTTAATGAACTTTCATTATGCATACATACTTTCTTGAATTTGACATGTCAAATTACATCTATTAAAAGGAAAATTTAAGACAATTCTTTTTAACTTAAATTCACAATCACTTCTCTTGCACAGCTTTTGTCACATCATTTAATCTTTACACATTTTGRTGTGTCTAAATTAAGAAAATAGAATCTTGATCTTTCAGATTTTTCTTCTTTTCTAAAGAAAAAGTAAGTTTATTTTGAAACTTTTTTCCATATTTTAGAGTTATAAAGTAACTTTTTACTGAGTTGCAGCTGGGACTGTGTTGGTAAGAGATTATTATAATGATAATTTAAATGTCATATCATGGTTATGCGGTTTCCTTTGGTTTTGCACTTTTAAAATAAATTAAGATGATATATTATAATATAAATAAATCAAAATAAATTAAAAACCCATTTAAGTGGAAAAATAAGCTTTAAATAAACATTTTCWTAGATAATTTAAAAATGCTAGTACTTTTTGCTTGTAAAAACTAAGACAAAAATATGTGAAGGCAGAGAAATAGCTCTATTGGGTTAAAAACTCTGAATTCAACTTCTCAAAGACAATGAAGAGGTGATTTTAATTAAGCAGTTCATCAGGAATTCACAATATTTAAATTTTTCTAGCCTTCTAAATTCTTATTAGAGACTTAACCAGAAATTTAAACCCAACTTTATCAGACTTTTCTCTTAACTGGCTTTCTTTTTATTTTTCACTTTATGCCTTTATTGTGTGTCCTAARCAAAACAAATGTGTTACAACAAAATAATCTTTGCAGTTGCAGAAAGACAAATCACTTCTTGCAAATGTGTTATTTGAACAACCATCCATCCTCTATCATCAAGAAAATGAATACTAAATTGTGCATTTCAGGAGGCTATTAAGTAAAATTCCTTGATTGATTTCCCCCCTTTTACACTAGTAAAAATTCTATTGTCCCTCTTGCAAAGCCTCAGCATCTATGGCTGAGTAACAGGAGGGTATCTCCTTTTTCACAGTTCTCTGTTGCATAAAAATCATTCAGTCAAAAGTAGTCACACTCTTGAGTTCACAGTGACAAATATTCTGACAGGATGTTAAGGTTTCTAACAAATATTTTCTTACCAGATATTAAAAGTGTTGCCAAAAGTATTCAAAATGAGAAATTTCTTGTTGTGTTATAATATCAGACACCTTTTTTTTTTTTTTGCCAGAACATTCCCATCTCACACAAAACTAATACAAAATTTGCCTTCAATCTTTTTTTCTTCCAGCTCCCAGTTATACATCAAACTGTTCTTYGGTTTTAAAAATTAGAGAATGAAGATATCATTTCTGCAATCTGAAACTGTCAATTTTGGCAGTTCATGATGAATTAGTACAGTGCAATACAATGAAGTAAAATACTTATTTTTAGCAAGGCATATGATTTTTTACCTGATCTTTTGGCATTCTTACAGACCTTGATTGTGCAAAAAAGCAGGGAGGGCATCTCCTCAAAGGAAGCCAGGTATCTTAAGGTATAAAATTATATATATTTAGGCATTATAGAAATGTGAATTTCTGTGTCTTCAGATAGGACAAGTTAGGTGGTTTATTCCCACTGAAAGTAATGGAAGAATAGCGGAAAATTCTGTGTTTTTTGAGTGAATGAAATCCAATGAAACTRTTTTCAATAGTGTTTGTCTGTACTTGTCAAGGAAAGCACAAAAAAGAGCACAGTGTAACATGTCTGCACAGCTCAGTGGTTAATGAAGGATGAATATACAGGATTTCACAACATTTTGTACATAGTTAGATGGGTAAGTGATGTATAAAATGAACTGACAGCTTATGGACTTATGGACAGTGAACTGCAACATGGAAATCTCCTGTGCAAAGGCAGATCTACAATTGTAGAATTAACGAATCTGGACCACATTTCCATACATTTAGATTTTCTTTTCCTTCTTTCTTGCTTTCTTTTTTTTTATTTTTGGCCTAGGGATTGTACCTATCATATTGAAAATACATTATTCTACTTCCAGTATTCCACTTGGTAATGCAATGTAGGAGATAGCATCTACTCTAAGTATTGGATGTGTGACCTTGTGAATATCCTAAGTGAAATAAAAAATATAGAACYAAAAGTGGATTGATTTTGAAATGCAGAGTCAGATATATTAGAACTTCTAATGGCATATCTGCCTTTCCCTTTAGAAATGGTTTGTGACAAATAAAATAAACTAGGAGTTATTATTTCAATAATACTAAAACAATCTAATGATCATAATCAACTCAGCTTCAAATTCAAAGGTARTTAATAAAAAAGTTATTTAAAGTAAAAGTGGAGGTTACTATTGATGGGTCATCTTTTAATTATRCATCATGAGGGGAGAATTAAGCTTTGTAATACCGTGGCCTGGTTTTCCAATGAGGAAAACCAATTCTCAATTGTCTGCTATATWAAAACCCACAGTGTGACCAAGAAGAGTGAGTAATACAAACAATAAACCCTTTTATCTGGAGAAAAAGCTATGATACAGGGCAAGCCTTGGTCTCTGAAGTACAAGGCCTTTCAGAGGTTAAGTCATTTTACCTCTACATCTGTAACTCTAATTCTTACTCACTGTGGGTCAGTGAGGGGACAAAGTAAATTTTGACTGTGCTGTAACTTTCCATACAGAGGCTCAKAATTTATTACAAATTCTAGTGACAAACTCTCTGTACTTCAAGGCAGCACAATCAGGGTGCCAGGAATGGCATTAATTTCTACCACAAATCTCCTTTGCCAGGCTATAGCAGATTCTTGAAGATCTCTTCATCTTCTCCTGTTAATGCCTCTCATTTAGACCTGCCCAGGTGTGACTGTATCAACTGATTGACCAGCTTTGTTCCTTGAATCTTCTGGTACCTTTTACACCTTATTCTTTCCATTTAATAAAGGAAAATGAACTGTCCTCGTGATACAACCTGCTCAGTTTGCTTTAATCATTACTCAAGGCTCAATAACCTCCATTCTGGGCAAAACCAGAACAAAAACCTCGCTGTGGATACTGCCCTATAAATCTTTACTGTGATTTCAGCCCCTTCTACTTCAATAGGCACCAGCTGCATGAGAAAGCTCAGTTGCCACGGCTGAGGATTTGCAGATGGAGGTTCCCTGCCCTCCTCCTGCTGCTGAGCTGGTATTGATTTCCCTCCCCAGTTACTTCAGTGTGCAGCTAATGAGGGTTCTGATGAGCCTGTGTGCCTCTGACATGCCTGCCAGTCGATCAGCCCCTACCAATAGAGTGTTAAACACCACTCAGGTGGCACAAATACATGATGTAATTTGTATTTCCTGTCCCACTGTGTTAATTTGTGGCAGTCCACTTTGCATTATACACGCTTTCACTTTTGTGCTGATGTACTGAGCTCATATTAATGTCATGAAATGACAGATGCATTGTATATTTGCATTTATATAATTTCTGGGGGAGWGGTAGCTTTGTTAATGCAGTGCACTTCAGTGTCTCAATGAAGCATTAGTGTGTGGTGATTGAAAAAACTCATGTTCTGCTTCTACCCCTTATTGTATTTGCAGGGTGCCCTGATGAGGGAAGGAATGATGAATCTGACTCCATGTTCTCAGAAGGCTAATTTATTACTTTAYKATACTATATTATATTAAAGAATAYTTAACTATGCTAAAGAATACAGAAAGGATACTTACTGAATGCTAAAAGTAATAAAATGAAAACTACTGACTCTCTCCAGAGTCTCAACACAGCTTGGCCCTGATTGGCCAAAGAGTGAAAACAACTCACAGCAGAATCCAATGGAACAATCACCTGTGGGTAAACAATCTCCAAACGCATTCCACATGAGCACAACACAGGAGAAGCAAATGAGATAGGAATTGTTTTCATTTTCTCTGAGGCTTCTCAGCTTCCCAGGAGAAAAATCTTTGGCAAAGGGATTTTTYCAGAGAATGTGAATGCCACAGCCCCTGTCAATCATTCACGAAACAAACCAGCTTTGATTACATTTTGATGACATATTCTTCCTTCAGGATTCAGGAAAAGTGGTGTAGGGGGATACAGTATGGGTAAATGAAAGTGGTATAGAATGTAATCTTATCCCCCAGAGAGTTGCATCTGGACCAATTACTAAAGATTAGGAGCAGGCCTGATGTTAACAGGCCACACGYGTAGCCAACCAGACYGTTGTGGTATAAAAGAGTGGATTGGTGGGCTCTGGARTCAGATGACTACTGCAAGGATCAAGAAGAGTCAGTGCTTAGAGGAACTGCTTACGGAAAACATTGAGGAGGCGTGAAACTCTGTGGCAGTATGGAATCCTTGCACTATAATGATAAGAAAACCCTTGATATATAAGATAACAAAGTGGGAATGTCATTATCAAAAKCTAGATACAATTAATTATTTCCCAATTATGTGTATCAGGCTTTTGCAAAATTTCAAAAATTCAGAACTTTCAGTTGCATTGTAAAGTGATWTATTTTTGTATTCCAAGCAAAACAAATAGATTTATAAATTCCTTCCCCATCAGCATGATGAGCTGCTTTTCTGCACTAGCGAAGTTAAGTTACAGMAGTAATTAGATAGAACTGGTTTGAGTCCTCTTTACCTTTTGAATGAATACAATCCAAACTATTTTCTATAACCAACGATGGCATCTAACCGAGTTGGTCTTTTCTTCTAAATTCAGAAAAAATCAAACCAAGAGCTTGAATTAAAAGGACGTTTTACCTTGAATTTGCTCTGTAACAATACATTAGGGAAAGCTGGAGAATGAAAAGATACTTTGATCTGTTCCTTAGGAAAGGTGATGTGCCTTGCCACCTACATTTTCTATTCCTGTGCCTGCCACAACTTGCCCTGTAACCTTGGACAAGTAATTCCTTTCTATGTTTCAGTTTCCTGAGGTGTGAAGCTGAAATGTCCCAGATAACAGGAACATAGAGAAACCAGCTGGGACTCGAGGTGTTGTTGCATTGACATGAAAATGGATTTCCCAGAGCTTCTGACAATGGAAACAAGGTTCAGCAGTCCATCTATCCCAAATCAAGAGGCTGGTGGTTTATCAGTCAATTTTACTAACAGAAAGAAAATGCTCTCTGAGGAATAATGCAGCATCTATTGTCCCTAAAAAGAAATCAGTCATCTTTTACCTTTCTTAKTGAAGAAACTAGTATTTAGTGTGCTGGGATCATGATCCAGCCCTAGGATTTCAGGGCACTGTGATAGCCACAAATATTAACAGCAATAACAAACACATATTATGTGGCTTTTTATGTCCAGAGTCCCTTAAAGTTATTATTTGATACCTAATTCTTTCCCTAGACCTTGGTGCTCTGCCAGATTTGGAACCAGCACTACTAGAAAGCAACTAGGGTTAAATGCTAAATTTTTTCACAGCCAGGTGAAATGGAGTCGGCTTCTTCAAACACAGCAAAGGGTCAGTGGTAGAGGGGCTGAAGAAATCCACACATGCAATTTTTCCTTGATAAATCCTCTAGGATCTTAGAGGCAAAAAAATTTGGAAATTCTTGCATTCCTATAATCTTTCCTGAACTTGCATTCCTTTTGGGGATTGAGAGAAGTGCCTGGCCCTTGAGGAAACCTGATTCCATATGAACTTACTGTTGTTTTCATTGCTTTACCTTCATCTTCTGCAGGCAGAAGGCAAGGAGCCCTTGCTGTCTAAGGGTCAATTTTAGATACAGAAAGAAAATCTCAAAATCTTCTTGGGCTGAGTGGGAAATAATTTGGGTGGGAAGGGGTTTACAATGAAAAGATCCATGGTTTTGGCATCTGCTTTCCAGAAACAACAGTCTTTGTAAGTAATTCAGAATTCCATACTCTGAGCCAAACTGAATGACTTGTCCTGCTTGCCATGATCTGAAAGAGTTCTTTGGCTATCTGTAGAAGTTTCTGACACCTGATAGAAGTCTTAATGTTTGTGGATAAGTGTGGTRTTTTCTGGGTCCCCTGTCTGAGGGGGAAATGAATGAATGACTCCGTGTTCTTTAGAAGGCTAATTTATTATTTCATGATACTCTRTTATATTAAAGAATACTATACTAAACTGTACTAAAGAATGCAGAAAAGATACAGACAGAAGGCTAAAAGATAATAAAGAAAAACTCATGACTCCTTCCAGAGTCCCGACACAGCCTGACCGTGATTGGTCACTAAGTAAAACCAATTCTCATGAAACCARTGAAACAACCACCTGTTGGTAAATAATCTCCAAACACATGCCTAAGCAGCAAAACACAGGAGAAGCAAATGAGCTAATATTGTTTTCCTTTTTGTCTGGGGCTTCTCAGCTTCCCAGGAGAAGAGTACTGGGCAAAGGACGTTTTCCAGAAAATATGACAGTGACAGATAAGAATCTGTATTTGTGCTATTTTAGTTGATGGTATGGCTGGTGGTGTAATGTTTTTTGGTGAGAGAGTAGAAATTATGAATGATACTGTCATGAGCCTCCCTCCTTTGTATTCTGGAGGCCTTTATCTTCTAATCACCCATTTTTGGAATTTGGAAGGGTGGAGATCACAGAAAAYGTTTTATCAGCCCCTGGATATGGCAGAGTAAGGGGGAGATGATTTTGTTCCAGACTCTGTCTTGGTATGGTAACCAAGGGGACTTTGGTATAACTGAAGGTTTTTGAGAAATGGGTACCAATTGAGGCTAAATAAAAAGCTACAGACTTTCATGTTATGATGAGAATACCAACAAGTTCCTCAAGAAGAAACATTTCACATTGTGGTGACATGTAGACAATATGACACCTATCTGAGCTTGTTACCCTGAACCCACCTCTAAGTTTAATTGGATGCCCCAGGTCTTCCAGATCAGCCATTGCCAAGTGGTGGCTGCAGGAGAATATTTAAATATTTGCAGTTTTTCAGTGAGCAGGAGCTGCTTTGACAATTCAGTCATAGCCAGGCCAATATGCTGGTCTGTTCTGTTGGTTCTTGCCTTGCTGATCCAGCATTTCTAATAAATTGTGCACCTTTGTGCTGTGGTTTACCACCCCACAGCTCTGCAGTAGAATGTGATGAATAGCTGAAAAGCTTTTTTTGTCAAAAAAGTCAATGGGGTTTCAGAATCAGCGAAACTAATCACAAATTCACAGTGAATTAATATAATTGTTTCAGCTTGGTAGCAGGAGAAGGGGAGGAGATGAAAAAATCAAAGGGATTCATGTCACCACTTCTGAAAGAAGAGATTTTGAAGCACAACACTTGTGTTTGGAACTTTATCTRGATTTAATTAAAATAATTCATTAGTATGCATGGAAAATATGAAAAATAGTAATTTCTTTCTGTGCCACTCCTGCCCTTCTCTGTCAGTATTTTAACTGCAATCAGCTCTTTGAGTAATCCTAAACTGAACTGAATGCTGCGCTGTGGAATTATCACAAGGCCTCATGCAGAATTTCAGAGKGGAACCAGCCCCAAGCTCCCAGCCCAGCCCTGGGCAGGGACTCAGAATGTGGCAGTGGCCAAATTTCTGCTCAGCACACACCTGTGGGGGCTCCCAGAAAGGAGGGATGTCCTGCTGGGCTCCTGCTGCCAGGTGAGAGCAGGTGAGCATCCCTCAGCCAAGGAGGAGCACTGATGGGAATGGATCCAGGATCCATGTGCTGGTATCTTCTTTCAGGTAACACACAGAAATAGAGYTATGGAATATCTTTGTCCCATCCTAATGCTTCTGCCAGGCATCTGCTGTGAAAATCAACATAACCACATGTTTCCAATGGTCAATTCCATGAAAACTGTGATCATGCCTCACCCAAGGCTACACAACTTTAATTTTGAGCACAGTCAGATTATCTCTGCTCAAATTACTCCTGACTGGTGTTCTACACACCCAAAAATGTGAGAGTGTGTGTGTGTGTATACGTATATATTTGTGTGAGTGTATATGGATATAGTTTTTTGCTCTGAGAAGAGACCTTTGGAAAGATTTCCTTTCATATCAGCAGTTTTCCCATTGTGTGTGACATTTCTGGACCTGACTGCTGTTAAAAAATATCTCCTAAGGAAGTTTCTTTCCTTACTTTTACGGAGACCTACTACAGCAGGTAAAAAATGTGAGGTATCAGGAAGAACAAGGAAGAAAATTGACCTGAATTTCTGAATGTTCTGGTTCCCAGTTTGTATAATAATGGTRGAGTTTGATTAAACAAAACTATTTTGTGTGTTTGTTTAATACAAGGGAAATTATTCCCTGTAGAYTGTTACCCTTTTCCTCCACTTATTGTTACTAAAAAAATGTGTAGYTTGGGCCTATTCTCTATTTATCTACTTAAACAATAAATTAGAGATATGCATGCACAGAAGTAAAACAATCCTTCAGTAAATCATTGTTAAAGTCATCTTTAGAATAGATGAAGGGTTCTTCAGGTTGCTGCATGTGAGGCTGCTGGTGTGAGGCCAGTAATTATCCATGGGCTAGGACACTGTGCAAGCTTTTCTGAATCTGTTTTTTTGTCTTGAAGTCAYCATCTATCACTCCTCAGACACATAAAATTTAATCTGTATTTGGCAGAAAATGAAACAATTAATGTCAGGAGAAAGGAGAGGGAATCAAGCAAGTGAATATCTATGCTATAATGGAGTCATGGTCTGTCCAAGAAATATTTCAACAGTCCTTGCTATTCCAAAAGGGTCCTCTGGCCTTGCCCAATCAAAAATGTTTTCTCTGCTGGAATTAAAACTGTAAATAGGAGTTCAGCAGCAAGGTATTTASCCAGCACTACCTATGGTGAATTATCTGAGTTTCATTCAGTGCTGTGCTGAAGAGACTCGGATCCAGCGTCCTACATGGATTTAGGAGACTTCTACCACTGCAAGGCTGCAAAATCAGATTTTCAAAGAAGACAATTGGATGTGTGAACCAATTTGTGAGCTTTTGGCTTCTTCTGTGGCCTTGATAATCTTCCCAGTCAAATACACAAATACAAAATCCAGTGGTCAAAACCCAGATATAGCAATGACACATTCTGAAATCTGTTCCTGTTTCAATGTTTTATACATTATTTGGCCAGGCATAAMCAATTTACTGCCTCTAAACAATTTTCTCTGTCTGTAAAATCAAAAATATGATGCTACAAACTCCACAAAAGCTAATCTGAAAGAACACAATTGCTTTTATTTGGTGCTACAGAATTCATGAAATACCCACATGTACAAGCCATCTCACAGGTCCTTGTCCAGTGGTAATTTATGATCATATGTTAACATTGATCATTTTCATATGATCATTTTCTTCTCCTCTTCTAGAGGAGAAGAAAAAAGGAGTCCTTACTATCAGATGGCAACTTCCTTATCACCAGAGCCATAGCATGTTGAATTTTCCTGAAATCCTCCTTTAACGGGGCAAGTTGGACTTGAAAAACCCCAGAATTATTGGACAAAAGAAGCATAATTACAGTCATAAATTAATYCCCCCTGAGGAATAATGATTTAACACAGATGGTTTCTTTTGCTGTACATTGAATTGCAGCAAACAGAAGCATGTGAAATGAAACACATACATTCTTTAGGCGGTGTCCAGGCAGAGGATAACTGAGGATGGTTTGGACCATAAGTTTGATAATGAGCAGAGGGAAGGAAAAAAAAAAAAAGCTTTTTTAGGGAGGAGTATTGCATAGTTTATTCCACCAGACCTATTGTTTATCGATAGGATAACACTGTTTTTCCTCTTATCATGTGGCACACAGCTCCTGGTTTGTATGGGAAAAACATTTAGGGTTATTCAGTGCTTTGTCAGTGGACTTTGCTGATTTGTTATTCAAATTTCTTTTGAAACTAACAATACATTTCCATTAGTATTTATTTGATGTGTCCTACAGCACAAGCAATGAAGTAGAAATAGTTTTGACAAAAGACATWTAGAACACTAAATGTCCAAAGGACTCTAAATTTCCAAATTTAGAACACTAAATATCCAAAGTTAATTCTCACTGCTTCYTTCTTCTCTTCAGTTCCCACCATGTCATCTCCAATTTTCCCTTTATTTGCAATTAGGGAAAACTTCACTCTCACTACTGTTTGAAATTTTACTACTTTTCCTCATGTCTTATTTTATTTTAAATAAAAATAAAGCAGCTCATAAGCAACATTACTTAAACTCTGAAAATCTAAAGAAGTAACTGTGGTATTTCTCTCTTATAGTATGTCTTTTTTTCTGCTTGCAGATACAAAATGTTTTACTCGTTTTTCAAGGGCTAAGCAGCCATAAATGTGATAGCATAACTGAGAACAAACAGGACTCATTCTCACCTTGTTATCTCTGCATGAGTTTCAATATTGGATAGGATTTGTGATGTGCTGTGATTTCTCACTCACARGGCTGTTCCAGGAGAAGCCCATAAGGCCAGAGCTGTGATTTTCACTTGCATGGAGGGCAGTGTTTATTATTCAAATGGCACCAAATGGAAAATCTCAATTCAACACGTGTGTTCTACTAGGTATATAAAATTTTTTTTGAAAAGTGAAACCAGGATAATTCTTTAAAGTGTGCAATCCATGGTGGGTGCAGAGTGGCAAATGCTGCTCTTGCTGGGTTGTCTGTGCTTTTGCACAGCAAGGTGATAGTAAAGATGGTTCATTCAAACTCCTTTGAGAAAAACTAATCAGCCACATATCATTTTTAGTGCTCTGTCTTCCCGTGGAAAGTGGAAGGGATCYAATTAAGAGTGGGGGACGTTCTGCTGAGGTTTCCTTAATAGCTTTATAGTAGAAGGAAGCAACATATGGAGTCAGAGTGTAATGCCAAAGAAGAAAAATAGCAGAAAAGAAGAAAATGTGATTTCTGGAAGATTTTGGAAAATACATCAAAACACTGCCTTCAGGAGCTTATTTTGTGGGTTAGGAAATGTGGGCAGGCTCGGGACAGAAGCCTGCCTTAGGACAGAGAGGATTAACTGAATATTCAAGGAACTGGGGTCAGTTCAGCTGTAACTTTTTCCCTGGTCTCGAGTGCTCAGGCCAGTGGTGATCAGCTGCAGGAAATAAGGAAATAAATGCTCCATTGCCACGTGGGGCTTCAATGGCTTCACTGACATGTTCCTGATGAGGATAAAAGGATCTGGACCATCTCCTTGCCCCCAGCCTGTCTGAGCCACAATCAGGTAGGATTGTGGAAGGAGACAAGGAAGGATGGGAAGTGGGATGGTATGAAYATTTAAATTCAAATTCTAAAAATAAAAATAAATTTTTAAATATTCAAAAATACTGCAATTTAAATAAGAATTTGAATTATATGGGTTATCTGTTTTATCACCTAGACCAAACCCAGCATTTAAACCTGTTGTAAAGTGAGGAACAAACCATATAACCTCTGCCTCAGTTTTTGTCTCTGTAAGGTAAAGATGAAATTATTTTCTTAAGTATCCTTTTCTCAGAAAATTAACTTTCAAATGTGTTGTTAAAAAACATAGCAAAACAAACAGCCYACCAGTAAACCTAGGCTGCACAGATTTATTATCTGTCTAAAGAATTTGATGGGTAAGACTGAAAAAAACCCCCTCAGCCTAACAAATAATACTGTTATTAATGGGGCTTCTCAAAGTATATTTTCTTGGCAATATAGGCATGCCAATAAAGGTTAATTAAAATTGCAGGCAATTGTGATCAGATTAAATGGGGTGTGTACTAATCTCCTGCACTTGCACGAGAACCTAAAAAGCATATGACTTGGGGATGACAACTGAAAGCACAGTATTTTTAGCTGGATTCAATAGAATTTTCTTACACTCAATTTATTTCTGCATAATAAGGAGATGAAACRTTTGCTTTTCTTCCCATCGTCTCTATAGGATGAGTGAGGCATAATAGCAATATTTCTGGCAGGAAAATACGTTTGTGAAAATCTGAGAGTATTTTGGGAAAGAGAAATTCACCGATGAAAGAGGCAGGGTTTTTTTCTCATTATTTTTCTAGTGACAGGACCTGAGGGAATGGCCTGAAGTTCTGTCAGTGGAGGTTTAGGCTGGAAATTGGGAAAAAAGTTCTTCCCCTAGAGGGTGCTGGGCACTGCCCAGGCTCCCCAGGGAATGGGCACAGCCCCGATGTGGCATCCACATTCTCTGGAAAAATCCCTTTGCCCAGGATTTTTCTCCTGGGAAGCTGAAAGGCCTCAGAGAAAAAGGAAAAMAACTATTATCTCATTTGCTTCTCCTGTGTGGAGTATGTTTGGAGATTGTTTACCCATAGGTGATTGTTCCATTGGATTCTGCTGTGAGTTGTTTTCACTCTTTGGCCAATCAGGGCCAAGCTGTGTCGGGACTCTGGAAAGAGTCAGGAGTTTTCATTATTATCTTTTTAGCCTTCTGTAAGTATCCTTTCTGTATTCTTTAGTATAGTTTAGTATTCTTTAATAGAATAGAGTATCCTAAAATAATAAATTAGCCTTCTGAGAACATGGAGTCAGATGCATCATTATTCATCCCTGCCGTGGGGGTTGCTGCAAATACAATACCCTGAGGCTGCCAGAGCTCCAGCAGCATTTGGACAACACTCTCAGGAACAGGGTGGGATTGCTGGGGTGTCTGTGCAGGGCCAGGAGCTGGACTGGATGATTCTTGTGGCTCCCTTCCAGCTCAGGGTATTCCATGATTCCATATATAACATTTTTGGATACTCCCCTGGAGTTGAGAACAATTCCCAGCAGCGGAAGGCACAAGATGGTTCCTTCTCCCTTTGCCATCACTGTAGCTTAACCACTAATTTSATTCTGTTTAGGACATTTGGATGACACCACACATTTTGGGGATGAAGGGCTCTATCTGGCACCTTTCACTGAACAGCTTCTGGTGAGGCTTTTGTCACCTGCAGTTATCTCTTTTGGAAAAGAATTGCTCAGGCCCTAAGGAGTGCAAACGCAGGTGCAGAATGAAAGCTTAGATCCACAGGTTGGAGTGAAATGCTGGTCCTGGTCACTCATAAAACAAAGAAATCAAAAACACAAAAGAAAATCTTTCTGGCCACATCCTTGACCCAGAGGTTACAAACACCTCTGGAGAAGAGGAAGAAGTATATTTTTTCTATTTTTAAAATTTTTTCTTACCAGATGATTCCTCTCTTTGAAGATTCTCTATAATAACCCAGTGAGAGAAGCAAATTGTTCTTTTGGATGTAAAATTATAACTTTTAACATCTTTCAAAAAACTGTGATTCCATGAACAAGGTCCCAAACCCAGGGCTTSTCTCCATAATCCAACTGTCTTGATAATCAATAATGAGCAGGCTGCAGACAGATTCAGATTCTCCATCTCCACCTGTTGGCAGAACTGTATCTGAATGGTACTAAATAGATGTCCCTGCCCATAGCAGGGAGTTGAAAAAAGACGATCTTTGAGGTCATTTTTAACCCAAACTTCTCTATGATTTTATGAGTCTCTGAAAATTGCTTGAAGGGAAATTATTGAKATGAGAAAACTTAGAGCTTGTTGTTATTCCTTTTTTTTTTTTGTTTGGTTTTGTTTTGTTTTAATTTTCCATTCGCTGTAGTGGTTTCCAGAAGCAAAGTACTACTATCTCAAAATACCTGTGAAACTGCAGGGCTGGAAATGCAAATGAGCTACCATGAAAACTGTAGTTTGCTCACATTAAGTTAACACATAGTAAAGATGTAGTACTATTACCATAAACACAGTTTGGTTTAATTTATGGACTTCTTTACATGCACACTCCTGGATCCCTGAGGGCCATAAAACAAAACCTGAAGAGAACATAGAAAATGAATAAAATATATCTTGTCTTCATTTGTGTCAAAATCACAATAAAAGGAGGAAATATAATCAACTTAGATGTTGTTTTCTTTTTATTTATAAAGCTTACTGTTTCAGTCTGTTTTAATTACCATCATGGTGTTATTAAAGTGTGGTAGCACAGAAAAGGCTGCATCCCACCTTGGCAGCCAGATTAGTATCTAGTTCTAAATGGAGGACACTTCATTTAAAACTAGTTCTAT
>JACDOX010000021.1:1519862-1565799 GCA_014549065.1 Cardinalis cardinalis
TTTGTTTTTTTTTTTCCAAGTGTATTTCCTTCTAATTTTATGGGTCTTAATGGGCAATTCTTTGAGCTGGATGAAAGGAATTGAATATTTCACATACAGAGCTGTGTAAGGCCAACCAGTGTTGTTTCTAGATGAATGGTATATCGAGCTGTGCCTTCCCCAGGGCAGAGGAAAATATGTTGAACTAGATACAATTGCTGAAAAACAATAACATCAGTTTTTTATCCCAAAAATGGATGCCAAATAGGAAAATGGAGAGGGAATAYCAGAACGCACCCAAAACAATGCCAATATTTTTTGTTTTATCACTGCAACATGTCTAARCCTTTCAGATTTTTTTCTTTGAATCAGAGAAACAAACAGACTAAAGTCTTTTCAARTTGGAATTTCTCTTTGTAAAACTCTCTGAAGGGCCATCCAGATCTTGTTATGATTTGACTGAATGGCCATAGCTGGGTGCATTGCAATCTGCTCATGGGTTTGGAGTTTATTGCTGTGTTTCTGTGCAAGAAAAAATACACCTCATCTTAAGAAATTCTCTCTAAAGAAAGAGCACACAGAGACCTCCTGCTACACACCCTGCTTTGTGATCAGGGCAGAGCTGCACTGTCTCGATTAAAGAATTAAAAAAAAAAAGTTGAAAGAAGCCCTTTGCTGCTTTTAATTAACAGAGCAACCTTTGTTGTTTGCAAGGATTGTGGTGGAAAAACTTTTATCATTGGTTAGCACTGCTTGGCTGGATTAATTATGGATAYATTAATAATATATAGTGCAATTTTATATTGCTTAATGATTTCAATCTTTCATGGTATAAACCTATTGAGGTTATTAAAGCTGGTTTTTTTTAAAATTTTTGTTCATTGGGTTATCTTTAAATTATTATAGTTAAATTAATTGCAAAAGAAAGGCGGGCATAAAGCAGAGAGAAGGGTAACAAATAAGTTGTGGAACTCCTTGTTTTAGAGCAATTCACCACAACATTCAGCAGGTAAACACACAGAAATATAGGGATCCATTTTTAATAGGATAGACTTTTATTTGCAATTCTGTTGTGTAAAAAATAATGCTAATTAAATGACAATAGAACAGATCCCTGGCATTATTTTTTCAGGCACTGTTCAAATTCCATACATATAAGGTAGCTGACATTTGAAACAAGCAGAATCTCCTCCATCTAGAAAAACYCTCCTTCCTCTTAAGAATTTCATAAAAATGAACCTTCAAAACCAAAGTTAAGGCGTTCTTCAAGCAAACTCCTCCCTCCACTTGCTGGCCAGGCTTCTTTTCACACAGCCCATGGTACAAGTGGATTTCTGGGCTGTAGGTGCCAGGTCATGCCCAATTCTCCCTCTACCAATTCCTCAATTCCTWCTCCACAGGGCTGCTCCCAATCCAATCATCACCCAATCCATCTGGACACCTGGAGCTGCCTCAGTGTAGGTGCAGGACCTTGTCTTTGGGCTGGTTGAATTTTAGAGTGTTCACCCTCTCCACTCCTCCAGCCTGTCCAGGTCCCTTTGGATGGCAGCAATTCCCTCTGCAGAACCAACTGCACTGCTCAGCCTGCTGCCACCACAGGCTGGCTGTCATTAGCTCCCATTGGCCCTAATGGGGGTCACTAATGAAGATATTGGACAGATCTGGTCTCAGGACTGACCCTCAGAGTCACCACTTGCCACTTGTAGCAGCCACTTGTAGCAGCTCCTTGGATGTCGCCATCCAGCCCATTCCTTGTCCATCAGTCCATCCCTCAAACCTCTATCTTTCCAATTTAGCAAGGAAGTTATGTGGGACCACCTCAAAAGTTTTGGAAGAGACTCAGAGTTTCAAATAAGCACCCTGGGACGTTTAGGATTAGGGATTAGGGAATCAACCGGGTTTGGATACATACCTGAATTAAGAATACCTGCAGGCGCTTTCAGTCCACAAATCTTGAGCAGCTTTCCCAGCATTAATGATATCATCCTTGCCCAGAGCTGGAGTATATTTTCTTATCTTTATTTTACAAATAGAGACAGCCTGTGATTTTGAATTAAACCCAGTTATCCTCAACTAATTTCAAGAGAGAAGAATGCGAAACTGAGCTTGAAGAATGAAAGTTACAAAAGACCTCCAGGCTGGGGGATTTTTGTCTGTTTATAGCCTCCCATTTTTGAAGCACTTTTCAGTGTCTGTCCCCAGTTGTTGGTAATAAAACACTTTTAGAAAGTCTCATTTAAAGGATTTGCCTACAGGAAGAAGGCCAGATTGTAGTAAAGGGGGAAATGAAACCAGTTCTCTCAGGAGCTTCCTGTGCTCTCAGCCAGAATAGAATCCCTTTTATGGTTTCTTTTTTCCCTCCCTCACTAAGTCAGACCTTCTGTGTGACCCTAGAAAAACACCCATGGAGAGGTGATCAAAGAATAACAGCATGTGGGGTTTTTTAATTCTATGTCTGCATGCTGATTTCAAAACAACTTGAAATATGTTTCAACAGAATTTGTTTGATGGGAGAACTGAGCAGCCAACAATGGATGGAGAATATTTATCATGAGGCTGATGAGGAGTATTTTTTTTTTTTTGTTTCCACAGGGGGAACTTTAATCTCTAAAATTGAAGATAAAGGAGAGGGAGATGTTATTGATGGAGATTGCAAATCTGCCTTTAATTGATTGAATGTTCTCAGTGATTTTGCAGATATGAATTTTACTAGCCCTAAGAGACACTGAAAAATAAAGTATTTGTCTAATACTTAAATATAGCACTTGGCTGCATTTATTTAATGCTGTCTAAATGAAAATTTCAGACTGTCTGGAATTTAAGCCTCACTGTTCTCCAGCATTATGGGGCCAGTAAATCAAATACCTTTAGATCTCTCACTCTACCTCAAACCTTGTGCATTAATTTGTGAACTGGTGGAATAATTCTGTGGTCTATATGCAATTTTTACYCTCTTCTTGTCTTCTCCCTGTTCAGTTTGTGTTGCCCAGGATGATGGATTAGTTTMAAATATCAAATATCACCATCTATCCTGCTGCTCCTGAGAAGTGGCTGGGGTCAGGTGCCCCCCACGTTTTTCTGACAAGGTCTTGGGTTCACTCTTGGAGACCTCTCTGAGAGTGTGGCTTAACTGGTGTTTAATGGATCCCAATGAGAAATCAAACGAAGGGAACATGTTGCTTGCAGTAATTAGCTTGGTTTACTCCCACTGGCATCAAACCCCTCATCATCTTTCCCTGCTGTGGTGCCTCCTGTGACAATGAACATTGATAGCAGCAAGACAGGTTCATTCCCTGACAGTGTAGGAACCTCTCACACAGAAAACAATCCTGTGATATTTTTGAATAGTTTTGCAACTCTGTCTTGCTAAATTTTAGCTTACCTTCAAATTTTTGTTTTGCTTTATTTTGTTTTTTTTTTAATTTTTAATTTGTTTTGTTTTGCTTTGCTTTGTTATTTTATTCATTTTTTTAATTTAGAAACTTACCTGGTTTATTTCTATTTAAATAATCCTTGTTTTCCTCAGTTTCTTTTCCATGACCTGTTTTCCTTTTATTTCATAAAGCCACACACTGAARTAAATTTACTGTAAAAATGTATTTATTTTACAAAATACCATGTACCTTAAGAGATGCTCTTGACTGTTGATTGAAAATAGAAATTAATAATCAAAAATAGCAAGGAGAAAATAAAAGATATGAGTGTAAGTGGAAGGGGTGACATTTTGCCAAGCTGGCCATTAATATTACTCAATAGTAGAGAAAGAAATTTTTTTTTTCATTYTCATGAAAAAAAWTCATGAAAATGAAATGACAATTAGTGTTAAAATTATACCTTCTGCACTGAGATGAAAACAAGAGCTCTAGCAGTTTCCCATGAATAAATAATTTTTTTGAAAATYGCAGCAGTCAAGATTAACTTATCTCTATCACGGATATTTGTCCTGSAATAGATAGGTCTGATATAGAAGAAGTTTAGAAATGCAGTTTTCATAACCTGTGACATTATTACGCAAAATAGTTCAGTTTCTTTTCTTCCTTTTGCTCTTTATTTATGTGAATATGTGTTAACAACTATATATATATATATCTATATATATTTTAAATAAATACACTTGCATATACRTATAATATATTTATCTACATTAGTATGTAAGCAATTTACATTTTGACAATAAAGAATATGTGTCAGTCTGAAACACTTTTCTTAAACCATGTYCCACAGAAACTGCCAGTTTCTTGTGAAACATTCTCTTCTTAAAAAAATTGCAAAGACTTGTAAAATGAGATTTTTACCAACCTTATCTGAAAGACATGAGCTAACTTCACAAAAATGAGAAGAGCACACARGCAGGATGCAAATGTACACAACAAATAAGGAGGAAATTTTCCCTGTGCGCACAGACTTATTAATGAGCAGCGAGAAAGAAAAAAATCTTGTTGTAAACCAAATTATCCTGCATTCACAATGATCTGATTACATGGAATAGAAAAGCACATGCCTCTCCTGGAGGGAAAGCATTGTAATATTCCTGTCAGAAGYCCTGCAATATTTATGGCTGGCTGAAGGGGTTACACACGGTGGCAGCTTGGGGCGGGATTGATCAGGACCCACATGCCAATGGTCTGACAGTGCTGCCRCAGGAAGCAGAATCACAGGGACACCTGGCAGACGGGGAGATGGTCAAGTGTTTTCTCATTTAAGGCATGTATTCAGTAAAGACAGTCAATGAGGACATGGATCTTAACTGTTCACTGAAGATTTGGACACTTCTCTTTTTTTTGATGATTTTTTTTTTTGGCCATCCCTTGTGAAAACTGTCTTATCTGCTCTTTCTCCYRTTTTCTTGCCAGCAAGACTTCCTTGTGCATGGGTCAGCAGAGAAGGAGAGAAGAGATTTTCAACTCTGTTCATTTTGGAGGAAGAGATTTTCAGCACTGTTCATTTTGGAGGGCTTAGGGAGATGATAACAATTGTTCACTCAAACATATCAAATTCATCTCATCCTCATTGGGTATTAATGGCATTTTGTCTCTTACAAAATATAATTATCTCATCTTTTGTGACAAAGCAACTCAGTGTGACTCTGACATGTGAAACTTTCCTGACTGAGTGTTGGTTTATCAAGAACTAAAAATGTAAATATTTGAGGAGTGCTGGGGATTTGTTTTAATCAGCCTCTTTGTTCCTATTCTTATTCTTATGTTTGTCTACAATACATATGACAATCCTTTCCAAATTCTTCTTCTTAGCTATAGGAATTTTTTTTTATTCTGGTTTTATTCTGACACCACTTCAGAATGTGAGACCTAAATTCTTGGGATCTAAATTCCTGGAGCATGACTGCAGCCAGTAAAAGCACTCTGTTAGCAACACAGTTTTCCTCTCCTAGGTACACTCAGAGTGCCTCTGACAGGGATTTGTTCTCTTGATATTTTAAGATGAAAAGTTCACGACTACCAGTACCTGTTCTGTATGCAGAGAAGCCAGATGGAGCCATGAATCACTCTAAATATTTCTTTTGAGGTTAGCATTAGTGAATTGCTTTTCAGGTGGAATCCATCAGGTCCCCAAAATGTGTTCTTGTCTACAAATTTGTCCTGCTGCATTATATTGCTCTTCTTCAAAATGTTAAATGTCTTGATTTGCATTTKCAGGAGTTGATTGAGCCCTTGTTCTTACTTCCATGCATAAGGATTGCATTTTATCCTTTTTTTTTTCACTGTAATTTTTAGTTCATGTTTCTTTCAGAGCCACTGTTATATGGGCTTAATTTTCAAATCATTTTACAAATATATATTTTTCTATTGTCACTGTGAATTTTGATTAAAATGTTGGCTTTATTTTCTTCTCTTCTCATTTATTAGTTTGCTCACCTTCTGARATCCCCATTTGCATCTTCTGATGGAGATTGAATGAAATGCTGTCTTCACTTAAAAAATTATCCCATGCAAATTRTCCCATAGCTGCGTTAGATTGTTTTTTCAAGAAAAAGAAGTAAAAAGATAAAGAAACTCTCATTTTTACCAAATCATGTTCTAAGCAAAATTTTCAGCAGTTCCATTACACTGATCTGTGAGGGAGATTTCAGAATAAAGTTCTCATTTTCAGTAAAAGACCAAAACCTGTGATRACTAAAATCCTAATTCCCCACACTTAGGGGTGAAGGGAATTCAGGACCATGAGCAGCAGGATCTAGTGCAAGGYGTCCCTGCAATGGCAGGGAAGCTGGAACTGGATGGTCTTCAAGATCCCTTCAAACCCAAACCATCCAGTCATTTCTTTTGTTTCTATGACAACCTGACACCATTTTGTGTTTCTATGACAAACCTGAACTCAGAATAATTTTGCAGAGATGACCAAGATGGCTCATCCTGACTTAGATATAGTCTGTAACAATRCAATCACATTCTGGTGATGCCAGACAAATGTATCTCTGGTTTGGGACAAGCCTTGAGTGTTGTCAACATCTGTGATTCACCCCTGAATGAATTCTGAATGCAAAAGTCAGTGTTGAAACTACCAAGTAACCCTAAAACTCCATCTCTTACCTGTTACCTCTCTGTACCACCCTACTTTACTCTACCTTTCCTTCCCTTCAGTGAGACTGGAAAGCAAGAGGRAAGATAAATTATCTTCATTGGCTTATATATCTGAGATACAGGGCTTTAAATAAAAATTATGGTGGATGTAGAAGTGATTGATTAGAGCATGTTGTTTGCATTGTATTTGGAAATGAAAATGTAGGAAGGAGGGAATTTCAATAGCAAAGTGGAAATGGTTGTCATCAGGATTAATGTTAAATGATCATTCATGTCTGCCTTATCTCACACTAAGTTTTCTCCAGTAGAATTTTAATAGTGTAGACTTGATTGTGCATTATGGTGATAAGATCCTGCCAATGTTTAGTTGAGCTGGTTAATTTACAGGAGCTAATTTAAAAGGTAGCTCTAGCGTTAGGCAATCTGTCCTGTTGGATTGATAACTCAGCTTTTAGGATATTATTTCCATGGAAGCAGATCTTCATCTTTTCTCTCCATCTATGCCCTTCTAATTATTCAAGTGTGAAGGGAATTTCCTTCATTTTTAGACACAAACATGCTCACCACATGATTTATAAGGTTGTCTCTGAAGTGAACTGATTATTTAGCCTTGTAACTGTTTCTATAGAATTTTGTGGTATGTTAAGTTTGTGCCTAGAGATAAATATAAACTCTATCTCATTTAATCCCAGCTTGGAGARAAATTTTTCTTCTGAAAACATTTTTATGTATTTACTCACAAGTTTTATCATCAAATGTAACCATTTAGCATACAACTCATGTATGCTTATAACACTTCACAGGCACTTTTCTCACCACTGAAATTGAACCACCAATGCTGAATGTGGCAGCTCTTTAACAATTCTCATCTGTTCAATGTGAGAGTTTAAACARAAAATGGCCTTACTACTTTCCCAGCTTTAATGCATATTCAAACATTTTCTGTCAGCTGTCATTTGGTTCCCTCAATTCCTTTTGTGTGTGTGCACTGGCTGCCATTTCTGTTGTMACTCTGAACTGAATCCCAGGATCTTTAAAGATTTTCTTCTCTACTGGCCTTCCTAAAATACTCAGCACTCTARGATTTAGAGAAATTTCAACTAATCCATTGAAAAATGTGACTGGCAAAATTAAATTCTCTGCCTGGTTCTTGCAGCCAACACTCATCTCTTCACCAGCAATAGTAAAAGATGTAAAAGAGATYTAGCAGCAAAGGATTTCAAATTCTCACATCTTTTCTGCTCACTTTCTGCACACATCCAGACAATCAAGTTTTACTGGCACGAATGTTCACAGCAAATGAAAAGCAAATCCTCATATGAGCATCTCTAGAAGGTGAGATTTAAATCTGAAAGGCATCCTCTGGGAAGCTCTTCTGYGTTCACCCATTCAAAGAGCAGGAAGATAGAAAACATGGCATATTTTCTAAATGAAAGTGATAAGCAACACGTGCTGAATCTCAAATATTTGCACTCAGTCCCCAGGSAGAAATACTGGGAGATGACAATGGTGAAATAAATTCAAACCGCATCYAATCTAATACTCATTGAAATGAATGAAAAGACAGTTTGAAATTGGACTAGGCCTGTAGGTCCCAGCCTAGTAAGGTACCCAAGCATGTGAGAAGTGATTGTCTTTAAGCTTGTGTTGAAAGTTATGCACRTGTTTAAATGCCAAGTTCCTTTTGGGCCAGAAGGTGTTAAATAAGGAACCAGTGATTTGTCCTGCAGGGGAAACAAACAAACAAAAAAACCAACCATGACAACAACAACAACAAAAAGGTTAAATTTGTTTGATATACTTTAAATATTGAACAAAAAATATCCACCAGCTAAACAGAGGTATTCAAAGAAAGCTTTCTACAGATTTTGCACTGGCAGAATGCTAAATGATTCACCTTTTGCAAGTGGCAGTACAGCAGGTGCCACCAGATAATTTCTCCAAATCCTTTGAGACTGGGGTTATTTTTTTGCAGATGATTGTTCTGTATTATTCAAGTATGCTTTGGTGATGAGAATTATAAACCTTTTGTTTTGTCTTTTCCCTTAGAAATACAGAGTAAAGCACTTCATCAAAAATCTACCCAAACCAAAGATACTTAAAAGTTAATTTTTCATGACTCTATGCTCCACACTGGATTCTAAAGGTAAAACTTATTCAGAATAAGTCCTCCATTTTTTCTCCCAGACTTGTGTTTTCCTTTAAATCATTTTTATTAAAATATTTACCAGATCTGATCTCCAGAAGTTAATCAAAACTATGTCTTATAGCTGTAAAGATTTTCTGTCTTTCTTAAACCAAATGGAGTTTTCCTCTGGATACAATTTGAGTACTGCTGGGAGTAACTACTGGCAACACCAGAAGAGATTTGTTTCTATCTACTTTAAAGAGAAAGATTATTCAAAAACATTTCAGAGGAAAAACATTTCAGAGGAGTTTTGCATCTGAGGAATACCAAAGCTAGGTTGTGTCTGGATTACATTGCTGAACTCACATTTTAAACTACTTGAACATGAACAAAAACTGCATAAACAAAACCAAAAGAGAATGGAACTTTGTAGGTAATAAYGTAAGGAATGGGCAGAGGCAATGGACCATATTAATAATGTAATTTTAATTTGAAGTTCTAGTCTACTCTGATTGCAAATCACTGCTTACTTTAATACTTTAATGTCTCTGTGTATGAAATGTGACAATTTCCAGGCTGTTCAACAAAGAAATTATATTTATTCTCAGAAATATGGGATGTACATTATTGGAATGTTTCATTTTGCTTTGTTATCAACTTTGTCATAGAATGAAAGAAATTCAATTTCAGATTGCATTCAAAACAGAAATTATTGATACTTTATCTGCTGTTGTTATGACAGTTAGAGATCTTTCTATATTTCAATTCTGAAACCTTAAATTTGATACATTGCCTCTCAGGCATTTAATAAGAAACAAATCTTTAACAAACTTTAAGTTGAAAAATAACATCATGATTCTCATCTCATTACCTTTTCTCTAATGTGCTTCCTTTGTAACTTATCACTTCGTGGATGTGCACATCCAAACATTATAAATCAAATTTCATACCTGCATAAAGCACTGAAATAAATGGCTTTGTGCTGGCGTAAAAAATCCAGTGATGAACTGGGCTCTGATCCTGCTTATTTTGTTCTCCTGGGAAATAAGAAAGGAAGACAAAGACRAGTAAAACATCCAGAAAAAGATCAAATGTGAGACAACATAAATGGCCTGAAATTGATTCCTTTTACTCTGGTGACATTTCATTAACTTCAGGGAAGTTTTGGAGGATTTTATAGAGAGGCAAGTGAGAAGAAAATAGGGAGAAAGGAAAGAAAGACTTTTCTTCCAGACCCCAATAGCCTGATTTGCTGAGGTATGATTTTATATAGGGAAGAGCAATACGCTACTTTCAACTCTCCAAAATAACCTCGTCTCTTATCTCTTTATTCACATGTGACTTTGAAGCTCATTTATATCAAGACTTTCTGGGGAAAATCYCAGCCATGCAACAGCCTGGAAAAAAGGCTCGTGCAAAAAAATCCCAATCACAACTCTGGTATTTTTAGATGTGAGTTCTTTTAACCTTTTTCACTAGTCACAATAAGAGGCTGTGACTATGTGATTTTTCAGAAATGTCCCAGGAAGATGGGTCATTTAAGGAAACCAAATCTATTGTGTTTTCTATCTGCTGGTGACTATTTTTTAGCTACTCCAACCAGAATAAATGTGCAAACACATTGCCGCTGGGAAATGGAGCTTTTAATTAAGCAATGAACAGTCATCTGTATTTGGAATATCCCCTGTTCCACATATTCAGTGGGGAAATATGAACACTAAAACATTTTTGACTCAAAAATCAGGCTATAACCAGAATTAGGCCCAAAGTTCCTGCTATTTTTATCACTGTACAGTTTAGTACTTCTCTTGATTTAGGTGRAACATTCAAACTTTGGGGTGGGCCTCAGCTTGCAGATTCTGCTACATCTAAAAGTGGATGTCTGTGAGAGTCTGGAGACAGTTGTTGCAAACCAGGGAGCTGGAGCCTCTCCAAACACAGCAGCAGAGCTGGGCATCTCCTCAGGTTTAGACAGGGTGGAGAAAAACACACATCCTCTGGACTCGTGTGGCTGCAAGCCACACTTGGTGTCCTGGAGCATCCCAAATGACACCAGGTGGGTTTGGCATTCATAAACCCCCTGGCAACCATAAAGAAGTGAAAAAAATAACGTTATAAAGAACTGGTGAGCAGACACCTCCAGCAAACAGCTCTTAGGGCTCTGCTAAATCACAGCCAGGGCAGATCTAATCAGTGTCAAAATTACAGAAACAAATTCAGGCTCAGTGTGATGGACCCCACTTTTGCTGGACAAATCGATGTCATGGCAATCAAGAGAGGCACTCTGCTGTAGCAAACGTAAAATTACTCTGTGACTGTAGAACAGCTGATAACAAAACATGAATAAATGTCCCAGAGCAGCTGTGGCTGCCCCCGGACCCCTGGAGTGTCCCAGGCCAGGCTGGACAGGGCTTGGAGTAGCCTGGGCTAGTGGAAGGTGTCCCTGCTCATGGCACAGGGYTGGAATTGGATGATCTTCAAGTTCCCTTCCAGCCCAAACCATCCTGTTGTTCTATGGTTTTATCACTTTACCTAGAAAATAAATAATGAAATATCCTATAACTCAGGCTGTGCACTGAATTYCAGAGCTTGCCTGATTTCAATACTTGCATACAGCTGGTGCTCTTTTTCTTTGAAATCYGTCAATTTTATTCTCTATTTTAAAATATGTTTTTAAAACTTCAAGACAGTCAGGCAGTGCCAGTATGAAAGTAAGTTTTACAGCCAAGTAAAATCCATGAAAATCCGTATTCCTTATAGAGAGATTAATGCAGCTGCTGGTGCAAACAGCAGTGCCCCAAGGTGTGCTTATATTATTTTGTGAATGATACCTGCTGTGAAGGGTGGTTGAGCACAAAGCTGCCAGATGCTCTCTGTGACTTGCATTTCTGTAAGGTCATTTGTGTGTTCTGATGACTGAGGTGTAAATGATAAAATTATGGAACGAAGAAAAAAATCTTTCCCGGGCCTGATTGCAATGATACAGCAATGATGGGACTTTTAATGGAACTGAATTTAATTCAGGAGAAACATAACTGAGTCATGATTCCACCTGTTTTCAGCTGCTGCTGATGCAGTTTTCTCTCTCAAGCTTTTAAGAGTTGCAATGGTGAAGAAAATGTTCTTCTGGGTATTTATTGATGTCATACATTAATTCATCCAGGAGAATTCTTGATGGGTTTGGTTTGTCAGAGCAGTGCCAAGTGGAAAGGACAAAATTCATCTTAGTCTTTACAAAAATGCAAATGTGAAGCTATCCATCATTGTGGTGTTATCTAAAGACCTCAACAAATGCTTCATCCCTTGTGCTGTTCTTCTGTCAGACTGGGGAGGAACTCCTGGAGGTCTTCTAGGTTAAATTCAYAGTCAAAAAGATTGAGGTGAAAGAAAACACTGAGATGGAGATGGGGAAGTATTCCTGAGAGATGGGAATTTGCTATTCAGTCACCCAGAGAGAGGTCTGAATTTACTCCTGGTGGAACCTGGAGGTGACCCAAGGATTTTTGTTCTATTAAATAAAAAAGGGATGCACCACTCACACAAAGAGCWTTGTTTTACTTGATAATTTGGGATGTCTCACACAAATCCCATGTCAKCACAGCTGAATAAAATATTAGAGACCATGGAACAATGAAAGTCAGTTATGGAGASTGAGTGCTGGAAATTTAAGGAGCTGCAAGGTTCAACAGTCAAGAAAATCAAACTTTCTGTGCAATGGTGTGACTGTGATTCCTGATGTACAAAGCAGGGATCAATTCATTAAAAAKGAAGGTTAACAGTAGCTTTCCTGTGATATCTATGAGCCCAATATTAGAATACTGTATTCTCAGTGAGAATGCTCAGTGATTTTARAAAGATATTAAAAAGAAAAAGAAATGAGCAGAGAGCAGGCACAAAGAAAGGCTTTTGAAGACGTAAGAAATGCCAGAGAGTGATAAATATTTGGATTTTCACAAGGAGATTGAGAACTGAYTTCATTAAAGCACATAAATACTCTCTCTGAAGAAAATGCCAAGTGCTAAAGGACCTTTAATCATGCATAATTGTTGAAATTTAGAAATGGATTGATATAAATTCAAAACAAAGCACAAATCCTTAACATGGAAAATAAGTACGGTGAACTACAAAAACTGTGACAACTCCTCAGTCTCCTGAAATCCTCAAAGTCGTTCAAGAGCATGAATAAAAATGATTGCTCTCTGTCAGGAGATAATCTGATGACATTAAGTGGTCTGTGATATATCAGAATCTAACAACTTGGGTCATCTAATAACTTGAGACTTTTAAAACAATGAAAAGAGTTCATGTAGGATCTTCAAAAATACCAAGAAGCAGAGGAACCAGGAAGTCTGAACAAGGAATTTCTCTTTTGCTGAGAAAGATGGATGAAGTCAGGATGAACCACAGGGAAGATTGGCAGCATAACCAAGGTTCAAGGCTGGTTGAAACAAGCCTGTGGATCCTTGAGAATACAAAAGCAGTTTGAAACTCAATTCCAAAGCCAAAATGTTGCTTTGTCAGTGCCTGAAATTGTTGCTGAAAGCTCACACAATTCCGTGTACAAGGCTTTGTTTTCTTTGTTCATATCACTTCTAGCAATCTTAATTTSTCTTTCTTTCAGGAGCAAAGATAGGCTCCAGGATCCAGAGTAGATGGTCCTTTGGGATTTAGATGACATTTATTTATCTTTGTGTCATGCATCTGGAACAACAGAGGGAAAGATAAAACTTCCACGTCCAAAGACACTGATCTGTTAGTGGATATTAAAAAAAAAATCTCCCAAAGGATGAAGTTCAAAAAGAAAACGAATTGAAGATATTAAGCATGGAAATTATATTAAATAGGCCATTGAAAAATATATGAGGAAATTGAAATCTGAAGCTCTCCTGGGAAAGCTTGTTGATCAAGTTTCCAACCCAGATTATGGATCAGATAGTTATGGGCAGGTTCAAGGAGGCTCAAATGTTTTTGCATTTTTTGCATCACTAGACCTTCAAACCTCCTCAGATTCTCTGGTATCTTTAATCACACTTAGTGATAAGCAAACATGAAAAGATACAGCCCTCTCATTCTGAGTGTATTCAGATAAGGATTCAGATTAATTTTTGGTTAATTTATCCATATTTCCATAGTTTATGGGTACTTTTTTATGAATTGTAGAAGACAGCACTGTAAGGAGATGTTAAGCAGTCTGYCCAAATCACAGACACCTCTCAGGCAAATGTTTGGCAAGAGCCACAAAGTATTTTACATTTGCAAATACCTTTGGGGTCATTTTCTTTAAGAGCGGGACTCTGGTTTGTCAAAGCATCCACTATCATTAAGCCATTTTTGTTACATTTACAGAATCTAAATCTAATCTAGACATCACAGCTCACAGAATTTATTCAGTGATGCCYATATTAATTCCCTAAAATCTTCTGGTTAAACCTGCTAATATCACTTAAAAACCTTCTAATCTTGGAGACTTAAGCTCATGGAACTGATCATGTTCTTGGATAAACTTTTGAAACGCTGAATTAACCTTCTTTTTTAAACTGTGGGACTCATTTCTTATGTAAATTTGTCTGTCTTTGGACCCCAGAGATAACATTTTGTTTGTTCAGTGGTTTCTTTTGTCAATATAGACATTTCCCCTCCATCCATATGGTGCATATCCATAAAACGTRCCCAGACTGAGATCCCTTGGCTTCCCTGTAGGATGTTTATGAGTAGATGATAATCTTGCATTTGACAGGGAAATTGCAAGGCTTGGGTCTTTTCTTTGGGGAAACTTATTTGGTTTTTTGTATAGTTGCTTCTGCAGCAATACTGTTCACTATGGCAGCCAAGGTAATGATGATTTCTGATGATGCTTAGATTTTCCATAAAAAATTCCTTGTTTCCAAAGCTTTCCTGCACAGTTGATGGCATTTTTTTATCAGTCATAAAAKGAAAAAAGAGAAAAGAGCTCAATTTTCAGGCTTTAGTAATTCTTTTTTCTTGCCACAACATTTGAGGATAAAGTTTTCTGAAGCAGATACTGCTTTAAATATGATATCATGTTCCAATACCACCAAAATTTCTAATTAACCCTGGTTTTATTTATATTTTTTTCCCAAAAAATATACCCCAAAAAGATTTGCCCCAAAATGCCAGCAGAGAGATCAGAATCTATTAATGTTATGCCTCTAGTCAATAAACCTTAGTWATGTATGGAATAGGCTTTGGGTACAAGGAGCTGAGGCTTTACTTTCTTAATATTCTTAATACTTTTTGGCAAATACATTCTTAATTTTTAGGTAAATTAAGTCGGTGGCATTCTGTGATTTATGTGCTTTACAGGATTGTGGATAAATAAAGTTTTGAACTCATGTTTGTGTTTGTAAAGACAGGTACATTTGGAGTACACAGTGTGAAATTGTGAGGAATTKAGGTGATTGTTTCACTACATGGCTTTAATTTATAGGASGTCAACAAACAAACYAMACAAAAAAGACAAAAAAATATTCAAACAAGTATCAAATATTGCAGACCAGAAGAAAGCTTTGTGATTGAGTTTGTGGATTCCCCAAGTTAAAGAAACCAAAAGGTGAATAAGTGAAAGGAAGAAGAAACCTTGAGTTTGTTTTATTTGTGAACCTGAAAATTATATTTTTTTCTAAATGTTCTTTTCGTTGCGACAAATGACTCCACTTGCAGAATGAATAGCTAATATCCCCAATTATCAAAAATTATCTGCATGGTGATGAAAGTTTTACAAGCATAGGAAGTATCAAAAATTTCTGCTGTATAGGCCTTTTAGTATCAATTTATTGCTTTTGATTATTTTTACTCATAAACTAGTAAATAATTCATCCACTACYTATTTACATACAGAAATAGTAGTCCAGTAACTCCTAATTGCAACATATATTTAATTCTAAGGTTAAAAATCAAGGTTTTGAACAATTTTATGTAAGTATAGAATGAATTTGTGTTACATTGATTTCTTTCCTACCAAGAGGGAAAGAAGGAATAAAACAGAGCAACTAAAAATAAACAACAGCTTTTACTTCCYGTGATGGCTTTTTCCAAATTGCAAGGTTATGCCATTTTTCATGGAAAAACTGTTGTTCTTTTTCTAATTGAAGATTTTAGTTTTAAATATGTTTTCCCAGCTTGTCTCTTCTGTGCTTTTGCCAATAGAACAATCAACTGTGAGGAGCTGTGATCCAGCAGGTCAAGGAAAAGTATTTGGGGCTTTTTTAGCCCTCATGTAAAAAAATATTGGTCCTCCCAATGGGAAGGGATTTGAAAGGACCAGTTGAATCTGGAAAATGGTCACAGCACTAGTGAGCAACAGCAGAACTCACAGTTCTGCAAATTAAATGAAATAATTACCCACAGATGATAAAATATACTTTTCAGACTGTAAAGTGATTATCATGTGATAATCATCCTCATGTGATTGTTATAATGCTCCTGGTTTCCCTACATAGACAGTTATTTTAGTATATCAGGCATTTTGACACTTTTATTCAGTATATCAGGCATTTTTACATTTTTATGGTGAAAAGTTAAGACTTGAGGTGTTRTCAGCAATAGATTCTGTTGAAATGTCCAACAGCAATCTGGCAAACCAACTTAATAGATAAAGTTAAAATTGTGGTTTTCAAACATAACCCACATTTATTTCTRTCACCTGAGATGCTGTTTCCTGAAGTTCCTCCTAAATAAAGTAATATGTTATTGGTTTTGTTATTATTATTATTATTATTGTTGTTGTTGTTTCTATTAACTTTATTTCTATTTCTTTGTACCTCAACAAAGGTTTAGCATCACCTCAGAAGTAGGATGTAAATAACCACCACCAATTACAAGTTGAAGATGATTTTATATGAAATTATCTGATAATTTCTGATCCAAATTCCCAAGAGACAGACTGAATGCAGGCARAAAACCTCCCTTGAGCAGATCAAATGCCCAGTGATGAGGACAAACTTGCACTTTTCCAGTCTCAGCATCCTTTTCACAGACAAATCCTTCAGAACTGTCAATTCAAGCTCCAACCAGAATCTACCTCACTCAGAAGGAACACACATTACCCATTTTTAATTCATTATGCCTCATTTCAGCTATGAGCTTTTGACTGCTTCACTGTGGTTAGATTGCTTCTTTTTTTCTTTCTAATATCTCACTTCCCCAGCCATTCACCCACTGCCTGTTTCATTTCTCTGTAATGCCATAGGTGAGCTGTTTTCATCTCCAGTGTTCTTAAGAACATTAGTTTGCAAAAGGCTCCTTGCAAGACAGAATTATACAGACAAAAAAGAAGTCAGAAGCACTCACAGGAAAAAGAGATTACACTAGATGTCTTCATCCTGACACTTAAATAGAGCATGACACTCTTAAAGTATTAGTAGAACATGGGACATCAAGAATACAGTAAAATATTTGTGTTCTATTAACAAAAAAAAAAGAGATGTGTAGGTGCACAAAGGGGGATTAAAAGCCAGGAATGACAGGGTGGGTTAGGAAAAAAGATCTGGTAAGGCAGTAATGCTATCATGTGGAGAAAACAGTATTGTACTTTATAACAGATGAAAGCTTCTGTCTATGGCATGAAAGAGATAAAAAAGAAAAGCAATAAATTCTGCATAATCCAAACTCATTGTTCAAACCATGCACTGCTCATTCCCTGTCACCAGCCAAAGGATAAACATCAGTGCTATGTATGTAAAGGCTGCTTTCATAAATATTTAAAAAGCACTACACTGAGTCAGTGCAGTAAATAATACCATATATTAAAATAGATGGAATATGTGAATTAAGGTCACTTGCTGGCACAAAGAATGGAGGCATCAATCTGAGCCTGCTCAACCCTGGGATCAGCAGATTCAGTTTTTTTCCCACTCAAAGAAACATTAAGTGAAATATGTAAAGAGAAAGAAGTTCAAGCCTGTGACCCTCTCAAATGCTGCTTCTGGTTCAAGAASAGCTTACAGGGACTAGGAAGAAAAAACGTGAAATAAAAAGTTCTCCCCAGAATAAGCAGCTCCACATTTGGTTYTCATTTGTCTCCTGTCATGTTTAGGGAATATTAAACCCTCTTTTTCTCTGTGACATATGAATTTCTGATCAGATATATAAGTAAATCAAGGATGATGTATTGTTTGTCTTTCCTGGCACTCAATCTGAGTGAAGCCAATTTCAATTTTTTTCATGTAAATATACACAGGCTTGTACATGGAGAAATCTACTTCAGGTAGGGTTAAATTGTCCTTTTTGTTTTCGTGGGATTTCTTTAGTGTTGGCCAGTATTTCAAAATTAGAGAGAATGTCAGAAAGAATAAACTTTAAAATAAATATTTTATTTGTTACACATGAATTTTCTTTCATGTGTAACTTCACAGGCTGCAAATGAAAATGTTGCATGCTGAGATTATTCAAATGCTCAACAGGAACTGAGGCAGAGGGTCTTCAGTGGAAGAGAATTTCACCAGTAAAACATTCTTTGAGGAAGAAATCCAACTTTTTGAAGTGATTCTGCTAGAATGATATCCTTAATTTTAACTACTGCAGATGTTGTTTACCATATYTCTGCCTCCCAAGCCCATCCTACAAAATAGTTACTACTCTGTCTTGGAAAGAAGAATTACATCCTCTGATGTTTGTGCATCATCATCCCCAGTACTAAATGTCAGTTGCTATTTTTGGTGTCATGGAGCAGTAACCCCACAAAAAGCCTTTACCCCGTACCACAGCTCCTTCCCTGAGCAGGCAATATCTTCAGCACAGTTAACAATTCTTCAGTTGCTRTAGGTAAGGAGTAATGGAAAAAACCCAAACCAAAAACCTGGGCAGTTGTCATGACTATAAGGAGAAAATGTACAAGGAAAAAAAAAATCGGATTATTATATTATAATTATATATAATATAGTTATATAAATAATATAAAATTATAATATAATTATATTTATATTATATTACATTGTATTTATGAACAGATATCTAACAGATATTCTACACATGCCTATTTATTTTCCTCCTTATCYGGGTGATTCCTGTATCAAACTCATAACAAGTTGTAAATGTGTCAATGCATTTCTTTTAGAAAATTACTGATTTGAGAATGTCAGGGGATTACATATTGACTGTCCACCCAGGGATAATGTTCCAATGGTTAATTTCACCCATCCTTAAAATGTTTCCCTTATTTCTGTTMTGAATATATCTCCCTCCAGCTTCCAGCCATGGTGTCTCATTATACTTTTGTCTTTTAGATCAAAGAGGTCTCTCCCCTTAGAAATCTTTTTATGCTAATTCTKATCATCCATAATTCTATAAGTTGAATTTTGATGTTATTGAAGCTGATTTGAGTTTTCATAACTTTTTTTTTCATTCTTGCACTTAATGAATACAGGAATGTGAAGTTGCAATGCTTGACATATTTCATATTGCTTTATTTTAGTCTCTGTACCTGTTGGACAACTTGATGAACTATTGATAGTTTGGGGGGATTTCTAAATGTCCCTGTCAGTAAATTTGTTTTTCTAAAATGTTTTCCAAAGCCTGCTAGACCCTAGAAAATCTCTTTTATTGCCATAGCCAATGACCTTGTCATGGGATAATGTTTAAAATCCTCCTTTTTCTGCCTGAAGTGATATAATACTTTTAAAAGGGATGCACTTTAGAAAAAAAAAAAAAGGTCAGTCCTTGGGACCTGGTATGCAACAGGACATGGAAAATAGTTTAAAGTTAAATCACATTATGAAATTCAGCTAGTCAGTACAATTTTAATTTTGAAGAAACTGCTTGAAGGCAACCTCCCACTGACCCACTTTCTTGCTGTCATTCCCTCAAYAAAAATTGATAACACATTCTTGCCCTTGCAGAATTTCCATATTGACAGAGGAAATTTAACTCCCTGCATGATTAATGGCCCAGGCAGGGCTCTATCAAACATGCAGCGTGCACTGGGATGTTCAATGGCTCTGACAGCCCAGGAGTGATGATCCTTGGGAGGGGTGGAAAGCAGAGCGTGACAAAACTGCAGCTGCTGCTGCCTCCTGCCACATCAATGAAATGGCACCGCACAACAAATGGGACTCTTGACCTCATCACTTACAGTGGAGCAGATCATTTGTATAAACAAGTTATTTAGGTGCTTTAATGTACTTTGTGGTTGATTAATAGGGCTTCCCTTCACCTTTTGCACACCAGATTCTAGAGAGTGTTTGAGAAGGGAGAGAAGCAAGGCACGGGCCTGGGGGTGAAGCAGCATGCTGGAAATTTCAATCCTGTGCAGAGCTTTTCTGCACATCTTCAGTTCTAAATTGGGCAAAAGAACATATTTGCTACGGCTTCACCTTAAGAAAGTGTCATTCATGAATATGCCTGTAGGTGCTACAGAAATACTCCAGAAATGCCAATTTCATGGCAGACTTCTTGTATGTGATAGTGTGAGACTTGTGCCAAGCAGCACAGCAACCTAATTTTTAAACCAGCTCAGCTGGTATTTGCTCTTCTGACCTCAGATATCTGTTATCCTAGCAGACCATTAAATAGCTTTCATCGTGCTTTAGGTATTTTTCTCCTTTCTCCATCTTAGTTTGGAATTTGAAAACATGGGRGAAAACAGAGCAGTTCCTGTTACAGCCAGAGCTGATCTGGAATGTTGTGCTGTGTGCATTCCTAGCAAACCAGGATTTGCAATAAAGGCAATGTTTTATTGAAGCAATGATTTAAATTAATGTTTTCCAAAACAGCAAAGTGTTCTGTGTCCATCTGTTTGACTTGCAAGGAATGAATTTTCAAAGGTCATTCCAGGTATCCCAGGATTTCAAGCTGTCATCAGTATCTGAAGTATGAGGCAGGGAAATGATTCAAAGGCAGGGCTGTCTGGTTTCTGGGTAATTCCCATTATGCAGGGAAGTCTTTCACTCCAAARAACTCTGCCTAAGCCAGTTAAAGAGCTACCATGCACCAGGCAGCATGTTCCTCTTCCTGAAAATAACAAATGCCTGCACTTATTTTAATTTTTTAAAGAAACTTTTAGGGTTTTTTGCCTTGGGTTTGTTTTCTTTGGTTTTGGTTTTTAGAAATTTTGAGATTCTGTTTCAATTTAGATCAAAGCTATTTAAATCATATCTGATTTTTTGTCTGCTGGAAAAAAMCCCAGCATTAATGAGGTAGATAAGATTCCAAATTCACTTTGCAGCCTTTATTTCTGTTCTTCTCTTTAGACCTAGATTTTGGAAAGTCTGGTTAATTCTTTTGCTTTTGTCTTTCTTATGGTTTCTTGGCACTGTTCAAAGTCAAAAGAGGACATTGCTGAACAAGACAATAAAATCTGTTCTTAAGTTCCAGCTAGAGAGAGAAGGAGCTTAGACAACTGTCAGGAACACCTGTTCTTGTCCATTATCAATTATAARTCTTGTACAATATAATTATAAAATAATTTTAAAATCAGATTTCTTACCTAAACGGTCAAAGGCATTTAGGGAAGCTCTTTAGAGCCACTTCTTTTAAAACAGCTGCAGTAATAAGTAAACCGCATTATGCACTCATGTGAAGCATTATTTTATATATTTTCATATTTTCATTAATTTTTTTTGGCATTTTTATTTAATTTTTTGCTCTTACATTAAAGCAAAAGTGAAACATTTTGTATTTTTGCCTACTTCACAATAGTTGGATTATAAGTAAAGAAACACTGGTCTGCAATTTAAGCTACTCCAACTTATTCAGGCCTTCAWATTCTCCTTAGTGGTTTACCTTTCCTTCCACAACCTATGCAATGTACTATTTATCCCCCAACAAACTTTTCACTCCACTCCCCCAGTGTGTAATTTTCAAGGAAATGTCTCCTCACTTGATTGAAGCCTTAAGATTAACCAATGAACCACATTAACTGGACTGTGTTCAGCTTTTCACAGAAATGCAGGAGGAGAAAAAAAAAGTGGATTATGTTCTTGGTTGGAGGAAGAAAAATTACTTCTGGGAAAGGCTGTCCATTCAATGCTCTGTTGGTCTGTCCATGTTTCTGATGCCCCATGTTTGAGCTTTTCTATTTTTCAGATTCTGTGCTGCTTCAGTGTGTGGGTCTGGGCTTCATATCAGGGGATGGTGAGCTCTGTGCACAGAGCAGGGAGACAAAACAATTCCTGCTCCAGCTGGGGACCAAGGACAAATGATCCAAATCTCTGGCCCAAGAGCACAAATACCGTGGGCTGAAGAAAGAAAACAAGAAGGATGGGACAGCATGGGCTAAAGCTGGAATTGGACAATGAACTCCAATATGCAAATGGAGCAGAACTGATCAAAGTGAGAGACCCTGTGACCAGTTGTCCATTTTTGTGACCATTTTGGTTCATCTTGGGTGCAGCCCTGGCTGGGCTCTTGTGCTGCCCCAGGGATCCATTGAGGCCTTCTAATAAATCCCTACTTTATTCTTTAACTCTGTCTAACCTCTGTTCTAGGTCAGCCTTCACAAAGCATCATTCCCCCTCTGGAACAAAGAAAATGTCACCTTCTTCGTAAGTCCATAAGATTTCTTGTATCTGCATATAATGGGCTCACAAGGATCTTACTGCTTCTGGTGGTTGGTGGGGCTCTGAAAATCAGCAGTTTTGCCTCTCAGTCTTTTGCTCCRTCTCTGGATGCCAGGGAAGCAGAGGATGAGGAACCAAGCAGAGCTGGGCTGCTCAGTGCTGCTCTGAATTGCTGCTGCCTTTGCTGCCCTCTTCCTTTCCTTTCCGTCACCATCACAGTTTCTGAAAAATCCTCTTTGCCCAGGATTCCTCTCCTGGGAAGCTGGGAAGCCTCAGAGAAAAAGAAAACAATATTATCTCATTTGCTTCTCCTGTGTTTTGCTGCTTTGGAATGTGGTTGGAGATTGTTTATCCAACATGYGAATTGTTTTTACTTCATGACCAATCACAGCCWGCTGTGTCGAGGCTCTGGAGAGKCACGAGTTTTTCAGTGGTATTTTGTTAAACCTTCTGTAAGATCCTTTCTCTATTCTTTAGTATAGTTTTAGTATAGCATAATATAATATAATGTAATGTAATATATAATGTAATGTAATGTAATGTAATATATAATATAATGTAATGTAATGTAATGTAATATATAATATAATGTAATGTAATGTAATGTAATATAATATAATATAATATAATATAATATAATATAATATAATATAATATAATATAATAATAAATTAGCCTTCTAAGAACATGGGGTCAGATTCGTTCCTCCTCCATCTGGGGACCCCAAAAATACCACACCTTTCCTCCTTCTATCCTGAGAGGAGGCCACTGGGTGCTGGGTGTGTGATGAGCTCTGGGCAGGACTGACCCACACACATTTCCTCTGTTTTCCTGCTCCTGGATTTTTCCTGGGTGGTGTTTGCACAACCTGTGCCCGTCTCTGGACTGAAGAGCACTGACCTTTAGTGTTCACATAAATACCCAGCTGTGTACTAAACCTTCTGAGTGTTCTGTATTGATCTTCACATCATCCCAAGTGTTTTATCAGGCAGTAACATCACCTGCTTGGGAAAGCTCTTTGTCTTCTCCGGTGCTCACCTCTCCTCACTGCATGGTGGCTAAATCATGACAGAACCTAAACCTTCTGGTTGCTGTTTGTGTGATCAATATTCATTTGCACAGCCAATATTCCTGGTACTGCTGGAGTCAGGGGTCAGGGCCTGGCGCAGCTTTCAGCACAGGAGGGGCAKCTCTTTCCTGGAATTGTCATTACTTTTCTCTGTGATCTTCTCATCAGAAAGCTGCTGTGYTTCACATGTTCCTGGCAGTGTAAGCAGAGAGGAGCTCAGACCAATACCTAGATGAAAACACAGCTTGATTTTGCAGTTAATAACATGACTGGGACTGAAAGCAGAAGCTTGTATTCTCTTTTAACCCTCATCCCAGCTCTGCTTTTAGGTAGCTCTTCCTGTTACACTGTGAGAGGATCTATTAATTCAGTTGCTACAGAGAGCAGGAGATATCTGTCAGCACAGATGCTTTACTGCAGCACCATCCATTTTAACTAAGGATGTATGAATTAATATTTCTGATTCAGTTATGCAATCTCTGCTGACAAGTGCTGTCTCCTGCTCTGACACCTCCCTTGAAAAAGGAGTACCTGGCTAAGCAGGAATGTAGTAAACACAGTCCTGCTGCCTGGATGTATTTTAAAGAGATTTACTRTGGCTGCAGGTAAAGGAGAGAGAACTTTCAATATTACACTAAAAGTATTTGCATCTAAAGTATGTTCTTCTCATCCTGCTCACAGCCAGGAGAACAATTAGTTTATAAGGCAGTCATAAAGATTTGCTGGCAGTATATCAGGTGCTTTGGGACAGGAAAGTTGGTCCAGCTGCACTGGAACCACTTGCAGTCTTGTACAGAAGCTTCTGTAGGTTTTTCCTGTAGGAAAAGGAAGAAGAAAACTCCCAGTAGTCTTTCAAAATCTTGAAAGAGAATTTCAGTCAGGTTTGTCACTACATWGGTGTTGTGTTGTTTAAAGAAACTTCTTGGTGAAATCATTCCTGAAGGTGGAGTGAAATGTRCTTTATTTCCCACCCGTTATACCCAGCTCTGGCCTTGGGGAATCTGCAGCTGCTCCTGTGCTGTGCAGGAATGACTGATCCATGAACCAGCRTGAGATGTCATGACCATGGCACCCCAACCCTGCAAATCAAGTGATAAATCCTGCTTCTCCAGCATGACCCTGCATTTCTGATGATTTCCTCTTCATTTCTCCCAGAGATGAGTCACACTGTGTTTTTGTGGGGTTGTGGCCACCAGCCTGGATAATTTTTTTTTCTCCCTGGCCTATTCCTGCAGTTTTCCCACTCAATTTCATTTACCTGGTAATGAGGGGAAGAGGCAGGACAGGTTTTAGTGTACACCAGCAAGTTTCAGAGTAAGGCTGACATTTCTATTTCTAACTCAGCCCTGCAAGTAACATCTTGCATTACAGAGCTCATGTGATTTGAGTTACATGGGGGAGTTTATTGTGCCATATCCAATTCTTTGCAGCGCTGTAGATGAGGAGTTAGAAAGGTAAATAAAGCAAAACGAAAACAAACTAAGACAGAATAAAAACAAACTGAAGAAAAGAATTGGAACACAACTGAAAGCATTTTTCTGTCAGCATTTGCAACTCTRCTCACTTTTACAGGAGCTGTGAGCAAACAAAATTCTAATTTGAAAATAAAGGGAGGGGAAATCCAAGCACTAGGGATGAATGCACACATTGGTATTTTAATCTGTATTCACACAGAAATTGTAGACCCTCTGAGACCTCACAGCCCTGTGGGAACCAGCAGCAACAGGGCAGAAGAGATTTGGCATAAGATAAGATGGAAAATATTAAACTCAGAGGGAGAAATAAATTGAAAGTTGTTGTAACATCATAAAAACCAAGGGAGCAGACAGGTGAGAATCATGTACAATTTTTTTTATGTTGACTGAGGCACATCTTATGACAACAGTTTTAACACCTGAATAGCAAAAATGCAAATAGAATTATTGCTCAAATATGCAGAGAAAAAAACAAAAAAAATAAGAGGGAATTGCCCTGGTCTCTGGTCTGTCTGATATTACCTTTTAGATATTCACATGACTTACTCACATCCCAGTGTTGCTTACAGAACAGAGCTTGACAGACCCCATCCTGAGGAAAATGCAGCAGAGAGAAACAATTGTCACTTCTCCATCTCCTTGAAAGGTGGGACGAGAGCAGTTTGTTTTATCTCTAGCAAGGAAAATTTGGGTGAAATATCAGGAGCAAAAAGACTGTCAGGGCTACACTGGGATATATTGCCCAGGCAAGATGGGGAGTTCCAACATGGGAGATCATCATGAACAGGTTATACAAAAACCTCTTAGGGATGATGGGAATAACTGAACCTACTTTAAAGAATATAAAACCCTGCTTTTTTTTTGGGCCTTACAACTGTAGAGTTCCATATTTCGGTCTGATCTGGGATAAAATAGGAAACCATTTGAAAATTCAAACAAACAAAAAACAAAAAAGGAAGGCCAGCAAGTGCAACGTAATTTATTGTCAAGTACTTTGCTTTCCTTCACAGCATCTTCTTTAGCAGTCCATCTCCATGAAAAGACTCTCTCTGCCTTATTTCCTCCTGAGGAGGAAAACTTTAAAAGAGAGAGGTTCTGTTCTGAGTGTTCCTATGTTGTAGTTTCAGAGACGCCCGATGATGGAAGGAATGATGAATCTGACTCCATGTTCTCAGAAGGCTAATTTATTATTTTATGATACTATATTATAAAAAAGAATACTAAACTAAACTATACTAAAGAATACAGAAAGGATACTTAGAGAAGGCTAAAAAGATAATAATGAAAACTCGTGACTCTTTCCARAGTCYCAACACAGCTTGGCCCTGATTGGCCAAAGAGTGAAAACAACTCACAGCAGAATSCAATGGAACAATCASCTKTGGGTAAACAATCTCCAAACACATTCCACATGAGCRCAACACAGGAGAAGCAAATGAGATAAGAATTGTTTTCCTTTTTCTCTGAGGCTTCTCAGCTTCCCAGGAGAAAATCCTGGGCAAAGGAATTTTTCAGAAAATATGATGATGACATTCCTATAAAAAAGAACACACAATCCGCTTAACTACAAGGCTTCTGGTACTTTCTTATTGTCTTGAGTTTTTTGCCATTTCCTTTTTTCTCAGTATAGTGATATGCCACAACTTTTTTTTTTTTGTTTGTTCAAAGTACAAAAGATATAGCCGCTGGATATGATGTTCATTTACCAATAATTTCCCTGTAGCGCTATATCTTCATTTTTTTTGCCTGTGTGACAGCAGATTTCTCTTTCCAAAGGATCTTTTAAAATTTTCGTCACTCTACTACTTCACATCAGCAAATCCTTGGTGTTCTGCATTGCAGCATTCCCTTGTAAGATCTCTCTCTTGATTAGCTGCATAGGGAATGTGGATCTAAACTTTTACTTCACAATACATTTAAATTAATTATAGTAGATGGTGGGATCAGCAGTCTAGGTATGTTTGTATTAGAGAATTAGCACCTGGCATAGTTTTGGTGGGGGTTTTTAAGGGTTTTAGTTGTTAATTTAAGCTGCCACTACGAAGTACTTTAAAAAATAGGTACTGGACATGCAGTTCTACATTTGCCAACTAAAAATATTTATGTTTCCCAAAACAATCTAAACACTAATGTTATTTTCTCTCATGAGACTACGTGAWTGAGTAAAAAATTCTCATAAAATCTTAGAATCTTTAAGGAAAAGATCTCTAAGATCTTTGTGTCCAACCATCAACCTAACACTGCCAGGTCCAGCCCTAAACCCTGTCCCCAAGCACCTCATCTGCCCATTTCTTGGATATTCCAGGGCCACTCTGTTCAATGCTTTCCCAGTCCTTGCTCACATGAGCAAGTTCTTTGTTCCAGGTGGTGTCCAGCCATACCTGCAGCCTTCACAGCTTTCAGATTGTTCCATTTGCTGGACTCCACAATTTGCATTGCATCTTCTTCCAAGGGAAAAACAGTGGGGCTATGATTTGGCAGTACCCAATTCTCTAAATATCTCTTCCCTGGTCTTCTCTGGTTTCAGAAAAGATTTGCTCAGTGGTTTCTGCCTTTAAACACCAATTACAGTAGAATTTATATAGAGGAGTTCTAGGGTAAAAACGCATCTGTAAAATATTTCCCAGTCTTAGGATGGCAAAGACAAGATCAAGCCTAAGTCACTAATTATAGATAAACTAGAAGGGAAAGATTAAATTCATGTAAGTTGTTTTTTATTAAAATTCACTCTTTGCTTTGGATGTATGAGAGGAGAAAGAGTGCAAGAGAGTTTCCACCAAGAAATGTGAAAAAAAGTGGGCTTTTTTTTTTTTCCCCAAAATATGGAGGCCTTCTGCCTGTATTGATCCAGATTTACTGCTATGGTGTGAAGCAGTGCACGATCCTTAGAACACACTGAGTGTTCACTGAGTGCATGGGGCATCCTGCCAGTACTTCTGCTCCTTTACTGAAGTGTTCTGAGGCCAGGACACACCTGTATTTCAGAAGAGTAAAAAAAAGGGCTTGGAATTCCATCCCTCCCCAGGTGATGTGGTGACMCTGCAATACTCACYRGGGGGATAYTGACTCAGGGCTCRCTGGTGTTCATCCCTAAATCACCAYCTGTGGGACTGAGAAGGGGACAGCACCTCTGGGCTGCTCTGCAGAGAGCTGCSATGCTTGGCTGCACATCATTAAATGTATGGATTCAATGCACACAGGCTGGAGATTTCACCTCTAATTCAGAAAGACAACAATCCACAGAAGGAGTTCAGGCTTGAAGCTGGGCAGTTGCCTGATCAATTTGTGAGATCACAAAGAGGTGAAGAGAATACTACTTTTGTTTTCAGGGTGTTTTGTTTGGATGTATTCTCTTTTTATCTGCTGTGTAGACCAGCAGATCTTTTCTGATTGCATTCTCTCTGTGCAGCCATTCCTCCCTGCAAACTCTCTACTTGGAGATTTTTTGTGAACACTTTACAAGAGAAAATATGTCAAACGACAGTGACCTTGCAGCTAAAGCCATGTAAAAGTCAGCAGGTTTTTTTAGCTGGAATATGTACGTGTGTTGCATTTTGGGTTTGGTTTGCATGGATTCATGCCAGCTGAGCTGCAGGTTCACACAAGACATCAAAACCCACTCCAAATCTCCCCTTTTATTCTGGCTTCACAGTGAAACCACCATAAACACTTGGCTCCTCTATTTGAAAATAAAAGTCATGACTCATCACTACTTTCTCCCAGCTGATTTCAGCGCCGACCTGATTTCAGAGAAGTAAATTGACATAAACTTAAAATGATACAACATAAAATCAGATCCCTCAGGCTTAAAAGATGCAGTGCAATGATGTCTGTTTGTTGACCTTTGTGGAATGCACATTGAGATTTTGGTTGAGTCTCTGTTTGCAGCACAGAGTCAGCTCTGAAGCCACCATCACTAATGCTCCTCTGTGCAGAGCAAGGGCTCAGTAGAAATAGACTCCTCTACTCCACCAGGACAAGTTTAAGGGACACTGTCATCTATCTTAGGAGAAGGGGCCACCTCTGGGGTCATCAAACACTGCATTCTGCATCCACATCACACACAGAAAAAAAATCTCTTTTATGCATTGAAAACCTTTACCTTAAAGAAGATTTTGTTGTTGTTTCTTTTTGCTTGGCAATAATCCTCTCCAGCTATCACATGGGTCAGTGAAAAAGCTTTGGCAAGGACCATAGGGAATGGCTTTAGTTTGTTTTTTTTCACCTTTCAATTCTTTGACATGAACAATAAAATATTCAGACTTTGAACAAAGAAGCAATATTTCACAACTTGCAGGATAAACCTGCCACGAGAACTGTCCATGCACAGGAGCTACATGAACATCACAGAATCACAGAATGGTTTAAAGGGTTGGAAGGGACCTTAAAGATCATCCCATTCCAACTCCTGCCATGGGCAGAGACATCTTCCACTATCCCAGGTTGCTCCCAGCCCTGTCCAAGCTGGGCTTGGGCACTCCAAGGGATGGAACAGCCACAGSTTCCCTGGGCAAAGAAGTACTGAGATGATTTTGCCTCTTCTGAAGGAGTTTTATCCCACTCTTACCCATGAGATCTGATAGTGGCCATTCTTTATCCCTTCTAAGCAGTTTTGTGACAGGTCCTCTGTCACCATGATATTTTCTGAAAAATCCTCTTTGCCCAGGATCTTCTCCTGGGAAGCTGAGAGGCCTCAGAAAACAATGAAAACAATAATTATCTGAGATTGGGTGGGAATGTGGTCTGGAGATCGTTTACCAACAGGAGCATCTTTGATTGGTTCCATGTGAATTGGTTTTAATTAATGACCAATCACCATCAGCTGTGTCAGAATCTGAGGAGTCAGTCAAAAGTTTTCATTATCATTCTTTTTAAGCCTTCTGATGTATACTTTCTCTTTCTTTAGTAATATAATATAATATAATATAATATAATATAATATAATATAATATAATATAATATAATATAATATAATATAATATAATATAATATAATATAATANTAATATAATATAATATAATATAATATAATATAATATAATATAATATAATATAATATAATATAATATAATATAATATAATAATAAATCAGCCTTCTGAGAACATGGAGTCAAATTCTCATCTCTCACCTCGTCCTGGGGACCTCACAACACCACAGTCCTCCAACCTTACCCTGCATTAATGACTGAGACGTGTAAAGTGAACCTGTAAAGCCCCCAACACACCCATGTCTTGGTTGATTAAAAGACAATTTATTTCCTTACAGTCTTGCTGGATCAACAACAGTTTTAAAGGAGTGAACAAATTGCAAAATCCTTCTCAGACAATGTTTCAGGCTGCTGTGGTGCCTGTGCCAACACAACGTGTTTCACCATAAAAAACTGGGGTGTAGTKGGTACTTTCTGTGAAAAATTAACCTGACACCTTGGAAAGCTGGTGGAAATCAACTTGTTTTGTTTTTCCTTCTTATGCAAAACCTGATCAAAATTTGCTTTAGCTGGATTTTTCTCAAATCTCCCTAAATATTATCTGCTTTGAAAATTACTTTGAAGTTCACTGATGAAAAGCRCACCAGGTAGTAGCTGAATACTGTTATAAACACATCAGACAGGAGAGCTGTAAAACTTTTATTATTTCCTGCCTTATTCTTATGGTGAAGAACACCACATATTTCTGTTTTCATTTATCTTCTATTGCTTGAAAACATCCAATCACTGTTAATAGTGAAAATATGCAGTTTAATACTTTTCTTACCTATGTATTTATCTTGGTGGACCACAGAGAACCTTGATTATTTTCAGTCCCCAGCCAATGAAAATTGTCACCTTTTTTCCTTGATTTACACCCAGAGCTCTAATCATAAACAATCTTAAAAGGAAAATGTGTGAGGCTGTCTGCCAGAGCTTTCAGAAAGAGCCTGTCATAACTCAGCAGCCATTCCAAAAGCAATTTCCAAAAACTTAATTTTGTTGGCCTTAAAGTTATTTGTGCTTTAAAACTTAACTATTAGTTCCACATCTAGGTTCTTGAGGGGGAGATATGCTTTCTGTAATAAACTTTTCTCCAGAAAAAAAAGAGAAAATATTTTTTTAGTATTTCTTTCACATGTAAATTTCAATTAAAAATTGGAATATCTGACTCCAATTTAGTTGAACAGAAAACTATGGGACRTTACAGCTGACATTTTATTCTGTAAGGAGAATGAGTGTGAATGGGATAACCTACTGAAAATAAGATTATGGAAAGGAAATGCTATTGTGTATTTCTTACCAAAGATTTTTTAATCRATATTTATTGTGTATATTTTTATATATTTATATACGGACACAGTTACACAGACCTATATGYATATATGCATATAAATACATATATATAAATACTTTTTGTGTGTATTATATGGATAGAGAGGTATCTACAAAATTAAAACTGAGAGGTAAGAAGCCAGTATTTTAGGAACTGGTTGCTAGAATTTTGCCATTGAATAATTCAAATGGGATTGAAGTCTTCCCTTTTTCCTATGGAATGTGGTAGGAGTAATAAATTATTAAGAAAGTATAAGAGGGAAAGAAACACGTGCAGCTACAAAATTTGAATTTACAAAGTAATTTTTTTTGTTCATGACAATTATAGGAATACAGGAAGACAACATAAACAGGTGGGATAGGATCTGTTCAAATTCTCCAAATAACCAGATGTCCTAAGAGCTGGATCACACTTGTTTGTGGAAAATTCATAAGGCCTGGACAGCAGAGAGTGAGACTTRATTCTTCAACTCACAGAATAATTTGTGGTAGAAAGGATTGTTCTTTTGCCTGTCTAAATATGGATTCCAGGATTTCTTATTTTGAAAGAAATCTTTTACTTTTTTTATAGATGTCAAGCTTCTTTATATATAGCATTTCCTCAGTTTGGTTAAATGGCATCATTTTAGYGCGGGTGATCCAGTCTCTATGTGCAAGTCCAGGTATTAGGTAGGATTTAAAAATATCTATAAAGAAGTTTGCCAGTTCTACTGGACATTTTTCACACCCCCACACCTGCCCACCTATCACGCTCATTTAGGATGGGTGCCTGTCCTTGAGTCACCTGTCTCCAGTGATTTCCCACAGGGAGTTCTTGTACCTTAAAATAAACCCTTGACATTTGGGAAACAGGAAGCTGAGTGTCAATGCCTTCATTTTTGCACAAATTTCCAGCCATTGGAACAGTGTTTTAATAAAACCCAATTTGGACATCCCAGASAACATTCATTACCCATCCAACATTTTATGAATGGGCTGTTCACTGAGCTTTAGCAAAGCAGAATTCTGGTTGTGCCACAGCTTTAAACTGGGGGCAACCTACCCAAACATTCTGCTACTTATGGAGCAACCAGCTCTAACAAGAAATATGAGTAATGACAAGTCCAAACCAAAAAATACTTCAGAGAGGTCACACCAGATGGAAACACAAGTGGAAGGAGCTCATSTGACTGCAGACAACACAGAACTGCTGTCACCCATGCAGGGCACTGCAATGTTCAGTTGCCACAATGCTTGTCCTGCCTTGGATTAAGGTTTTGCTCAGCCTCAGGTCAGGAATGATATTTGAAATAATTTCAAACCTTTTGTCCTCACAGAAGATTTTTTGTGAGTCTTTTTGAAGCAGGCCAGGCTATTTTGTTTTCTCCCTGGTGCTTTAGATATTTTTTTTCCTCAGCAGATCAGCCACAAGAGCAGCAGCTAAGCAGATCACAGGAGCACACATCCCATTCTGAGCATGGACACTCTAATCTCTGAAGGCAGCAGTATTTCACAGCCTTTGTCACAGGAATCCTAARTCTCTGCAGATTTCTTACACTTCCATGCTGTTCTAATTAATACTCCTTCCTTACAAAAAAGAAAAAAAAATCCATTCAGTGTAAGTGGGCTAAGTGTTATTTATCTAAAAGCCCTTGGCAGCTGAAGTTGGGATTAATCTTCTAACCCAAATCAAATCATGTCAGCTCAGATCAGCTTCCTTGTATAATCTGATTTTTTCAGGAAAGTCAGCTTCTCCCGCTGTGTGTGACCTGTGACAGCAACGTGGAGATGGAAACTTGGCATCCCTGTGTGAGGAGGATCCTGAGACACTGGAATTCAGCACAGATTTCTTCCTTTCTTAGAACTTTACTAGTTTAAATCACCTGAAGATATGGCTTGAACTCTTGAATACATCTCAGGGACAATAAATTTAAAAAGTAATAAGTCCAAAACCTTATTTTCCTATTTTATTGCTTTCTCTTGTGGTAAAGTTTCCCTGTGTCTATTCACCAATCTTAGCCCTGCATAATTTTTTAGAATAGCAACACAAATTCTCATACTTGTTYTGCATATGTATATCCTTATATTTAGCTATCCTGTGAGCTTCTATGATGCTTTGCAGCATTTACTTCACAATCTTTATGCAGAAGAAAACCTATGCAAACCTCCATTTAAAAATGAAAAGTCTGTGGAAATTGCAGTAAACAGCAAATGTTCCTGCAGACAGATATTGACTTTACAGTGTGATTAAATTATATCTATCTCTTTTCTCTCTTACTGTCACACATCTGAACTAGACTTCAGTCACTTTGGCTTAAATCACAGTTCCAGAGCAATTCTTTTCAGCAGTGACTGTTCTTGATGATAATTTTATATTCTGAGCAGAATAATATAGTATTTTTTTCATTAARCATGTTGCCAAGTATGGTGCATCCCTTGGCAAGTTAAGTTCTCATTCTACTTTGGCTTTTGTGAGTGTGATTTAACCTTAATCATATTGATATTCTGAATACTGAGTTGCTTATCTGATCTACAACAGACTCAAGGTCAGTGATACTGTAATATCATAGAGTAAATTGGAGCCACAAGAAACAAGCAAACAAACAACCCCCCAGACAAAGAAAAAAAATCAACCAACCAAAATAAAATGCCCCCCTCCCAGAAAAAAAAAWAAATTAAAAACAGTGTAAGAAAAAACASAGGTCTCAAAAATATCCAAAAATCCTGAATGMATGACTGGAGTGTGGGAGAACTACAGATAGGGAAAAATTTGGTTCACAYAGTTTTCTGTGTRCTGRGTCTGTTTGGTTTTGGTCTTTTTKATTTWWTTTTTTTTTTAATTCTGAAGGACAGTGTTAATTCTCAATCAGTCATAAACCAACTGGAAGTTACTTCTTTGCTGACATTAATTTTATGTAATATGTTATAGCCTTTCTGGCAGGAAGCTAAATTAGCTTTTTCTTTATAAGTGAACATTTTTTTTCTCTCTCTCTGTCTCTTTTTTTTTATTAATGTGTTCAGCATCTTTGACAAGGAGACACAGTCCCATCTGTAGATTACTACCTGCCTGTGATGTCAAATTTGCTGCTTTGCAACAAGATTCCTGTGAGCAGCACAGCTTAATCAAAAAAGGAAGCTATTTAGGGTTGAATCCATAAAGGAAATTAAAGTGTCAAGTCTGACTCCTGCATTCAAGACATGAACTCCCAGCCACATCTCCCTGGGACATTTCTGCCCTGTGTCTCCTGAACTGAAGATCTCCAGGCAACGTGTCTCGAGATGCAGAGGTTCCCCAGGAATCTCAGATTTCCTTAGGAGTATTTCCAAACCCATCTTGTTGTTGATAAAACTGATTTTTCTATCTGCCAGAGGCCTATTTCCCCTCCAAATCACAAACTGGAGTTTGTTATACCTGTCACTAAAGTCAAAAGTGWTGGAAACAAAACTCAGGGTGAGAATTTAATGACTTTTTACTGCCCAGGGACTTAAATGCCATAAATCCTACTTGCTTCAGGTTTCTTCTAATTACAGCAGCTGAGCTATTCCTGTGTGTCAGGAGGTAAATATCTTTGGATTTCCCTTAATGGAGTACTTTAATTTCATGCAGAATAACTGAAGTTTCTTTATGTTAACAAGCAAACAGTTTTATTATGCCAGTGTAGCCTAATGGTTGTTGTATCTTGTTTGGAAAGGATGACTAAAGGATGAACTTTGCTGCAGTGCCCTTTAAATGATTTTATCCAATGTGTAGTGGCAGAATTGCTATAAAATAAAGTTTTCGATYCTATTGCTGTGATAAAGATGAGGCTTTAGGACAAATATACTGTCTGGAAGCACCTGTTGACTGAGGAATTGCCGATATATTCTTCAACAATAGCAAAATATTCTACATGAGATCTTCATGATCTCTTTTAAATATTGATTATGCAAATAAGACTTAAAATTTCTAGAAGAACAGAGTGCTGTCTATTCACTTTCTCCAGAGACATTTGCCTTTGGAGCTTCTGTTACTTGTCAACAAAATTGAAGAATAGTTGGCAGTAATGCTGTCCTTAAACACTTCCTCKGTCCTCTACAATGCTAAAGTGCTCTTCAAACTCAGACATAACTTTTTCTCTCTCTTTATAAAATGTATAAATACATGTCAAGAACTCTTAAAGATCCCAGATAGTAGAGTGTAACACCAAATTCTTTAGATTATTCTGCTGTGACACAGGTGAGCTGGCAAAACTGATAATTGCACCAACASGAGCCAATGAAATCCCAGTGTAAGCATCTAAACTCTTCTGTTCTGGCTCACCTGTCGTTTGGGAAATTTTATCTGGAGCTTTGAACCTATGAAAATAATGTCTCCACCTCAGAGAACAACCTGTACACACTCAGTTTAGCCATTAGTTTCCCTGGAAACTTAGCAGAGACACCAGAGCAACATGCCTTGTCTGGGAAGTACTGCTCAGGAGCCGAGCTCCTGCTGCCTGCACAGCTCTCACCATCTGCAGGTTGGTGCTGGGGTTCCTTTGGAAGCTCAGTCTGCTTTCACTGACTTCAGTGACTCACAGCTACACAATACTCTGCATTTTTAACATCAAGGATTCCAGCTGGAGATCACTGAGTGAAGGAAAAWGCCTGGTGGCATCCGTGGATGATTGCTGGTCTCTGAGAACACCCACGGCACAGAACTGATGAGCTGCTTGAGGAAGAAGAGCAACAACTATTTCCTCAAACACTTCTGTTCTGGCATCACTCCCAATTTTTCTATCTGCTTACCATTTTCTCTTTCTTTCTCAAGCAATTGGTAGCTACTTTTCCCTTTCCAGAARGACTTCTGGCTTTTCACTTTACATTTCTTTTACTGTGTTGTTTTATACAACAGACAAAATTTCAGTGTCCCCTCATGCAATGAACTTCTATCACAATTTCTGTTTGTTTTCTAGGCTCTGATTTTTTAATCTAGCCAGTTTTAATTTTGATCTTACTTTGGTACAATCAGTATGATATCAGGAAAATTCCTGGGAAACAATGAGATAATAGCAAGAAGACTTGMTGATCCAAAATGAGTCTACCAGGGCTACTGGTCTTCCAATTTTAACATTAAGAAATACTACAGACTTACTTGGATATCTAAACCAAAGACATGTAGCCCATAGGACCATGACAAATCTCTGGCTGATTTGATTTTTTCTTGTACATCTGTAAAAAGAGGAATAGCTACCACTGAAAACCTAGAGTGAAGGTTTTTAATCCAAACACTAATACTGACAATAATTTAAAAAATCAAAAGAAAATGACAAAAAATTAATATCTCAACCTTCTCCAAGTTTCCACCACAATGTGGTAGTTTTGCATGGGAGGAATTCATGGAAATGATGCAGAACTTCTGTGTTTATTTCTATTAGATGTTTATTTCTATTCTATGTTTATTTCTATACCATGTTTATTTCTATTCTATTTACAGGAGGAAACAAGTTGATCCCCTCTTATTAGCCTTTAAAATGATTCTCCTCTTCAAACCCAGTGGAATCTCTGATGAAGCATCATATATTCTGTACAAATGTGAAGTGACCAGTGTGAAGAGATGTGGCTGGAAGTTGATGAGAAATGTAATCCCAGAAAAATCCTTCGTTCTGTACAAATTAAGGCAATTAAGGCTCATTGAGCACTCCTCTGGACCCACTGTCAAAGCAAATAAACAACCACCCAGCAGTGCATGAATGTGTAATCAGATAGAGTCTGGTGTTCACTGAGACGTGTGCTTATGCTTTGGACACAATGTCAAATTCATTATTTTGCCTTGGAATCTTCTGTTTCTTATACCTCTGCCTCCAGCTCAATAATTTATCTATAACACATTTAAAAGAACACTAGATAAACAATAAAAAAAATAGCCCGTAGAAACTAGCACAGCTGTACACAATGGGAATTTAAACACCAAAGTAAAATAATCTGTATTTAAAAGCTGGCAGGAAATACAACTGTGATTCACTTAGACAGATATTATTAACTTAATGGAATATTAATAGTATATTCCATTTATATCTCCTGTTCTGTCCCAAAGTCTCCTGAGATATTTTTCAATGAGATTTTAATGATAATATAAAATGCAGCTACTCCTGAGATAAACATCTATTAGAAATTAGTAACAAATGCATAATTTAAGAGCTGGGTAACAAGAATTTGCCTACTAATTCTATAAATTGCAATGTAGGAAGAACACTGGGCACGTTTCTAAACCTGGCTCATGCAGTCATTCAAAATTCACACAATATAGTAGAARCACAAAATCTAAGGTTTTATTATGGAAAAATAGAATAATTTATGTCGCCTTGTTCTTCTTAAGTTCTTCTAAGCCTTCWGATGTTTACATTTTTGTAATGGAGTTTCTCAYGCACTTTTCATGTAAGTAATGATTGTTCTGCATTCCTTTCTGGAGGAGGAGAGAATTGATGCACTGTTGGTTTGACCAGTGTGGCTGGAGAGGCGGCAATTTCATCCTTCAATCCATGGTCACTTTTGGAATTCTGTAAATATCAAGGTCGAGAAATAAACGTGCCTTTTTTGCCTTGGACATCTCAGTATGTGAGCATTGTTCATTTTGTGTTCTATCGTGACAAATTTAGGTTTGAAAAGCCCTCTGAGACCATCAGATCCAACTGATCCCCCAGCACTGCCAGGGCCATCATTAAACCATKGTTTATCATGGTTTACCMGGGCCATCATTAAACCATGGTTTATCATGGTTTATCAGGGCCATCATTAAACCATGCCCCCAGGTGCCACATCCACATGGCTTTTACAGCCCTCCAGGGATGGGGACTCCACAGCTTCCACAGGCAGCCTGTCCCAGAGCTTGATGACCATTTTGGCRAAGAATTTTTCCCTGATAACCAACYCAAACCTCCTATCCCTGTTCCCTGGGAGCAGAGCCCGACCCCCCTGGCTGTCCCTCTCCTGTGCAGAGCCACAAGGTCCCCCCTGAGCCTCCTTTTCCCCACCTTGGCTTCCATTTCATTTTGTCTCCTCAGTGTTATTATTTTTCTCATTCTAACTTAGCCACAGAGCAGAAACTCCCATACCCTTCAGCTGTGTAGTACAACTGGAAAGTCTTCCCTTCCCTTCTGCTCACACTTTACCWTTCTGGACTGATTTTTTTTCCATTAATTGACCACCTTCTTTGAGGTAACAGAGTAGAAAAACATAAGTGACAGGGYAGGGAAGAGGATTTTTCAGATTTTTTCAACACATTGAAAGAGATGAATCCTTTCTTTATCTCTTGCATCCCTTTGAACATGCTTTTAACCTACATTACTAACATGCCTTGTTGCTTCTTACTTAGAAATGCCAGTGAAAGCTCAAATTTCTGAAGGGTTAAACTGACACGCTCCAGGAACTTCAAGGTGGTCTATTGAATGTAGGACATGAATTGAAACTTGTTTTTGCTTTTTTAAGCATGCAGATTTGAGCTGACTGGATGCAGTACATTGCATTACGTCCCTGCATTTAGCTGGTAAAACAATGTGTCTTCTAAGGATCCAAACCTGTTCTCATAGCTTTCAGTAAAAACATTTTTATGTCATGCTGGTCTAARTCAGATCATCAACTAAGTTTTGACTTGAAATCTTGGGTTTCTGCTCCAGTTTTCTCCCAAAAATTCTTGATATTATGAAAGGTTGGTGCGAAAGAATAAAGTTTTATCTAGTTATGTGCAAGTATCAGAAAACTTCCTTATCTCAATTATTATTATTATGAGTAATTTATTGAGATAAATCAAGGGTGTTTCAGSTATCCTATTTTTCCACACAATTTTGAAGCCCATAAAAGGAGGCAACCATGAATCTGAAACTCTTACAGGCAAAGCATCAGAACAAATTTGCCTTCTGGAGCCAGCATTGTCCTTTTTACAATAAATATCTGCCTGCATTTCAGCAGACAAATGACTGCAAGATGTCACTGAAGACAGGTCTTTTTAAGGTCATGTTCTACTTCGTTATTTCATAGTTTATTTTAATAAATCTGGCATTTTTCTATTTTAAAGGGCACTGTTATCTGTCTAACCTGAACTGAGCAGTCCTCTTCCCTTTTACATAATACTGTACCTTAAAAAATTAGGTTATATTTATAATGGACTTGCAGAATAATGAATAGCAAGGGATAATTGGCTGAGGATGTTCCAATTCTCTCAGACCTGAGGAGCCCAAATTGTGAAAATTAAGAATCACAGCTCAATCTGATCCAGCTGTTGGCCTGCCTGATGCTGCTCTTTAATTAAAACATTCATTACAAAGCCAGCAAAGGGCTACAATGGCACATCACTTTAAAGCAYGACTCTTTAGTCACCCTTATCTTCCTGGCTCTGTGCCAGGTAGTTTTAAAGGGGAATACACATGAATAATGTATATTTAAAATTCTAAATTAAATTTAGAATTCTTCTCATACCAGACGCCATTTCTGAGACTTATCACTGGACTGCTGAGAATTAGTATAATAATAACAATAATTGTTCAGCCCTACAGAAAAAAAAATAATATTTTAATTTCCTACTCCTAGGGTAAATTACCATATTTAATGTCAAACTAACTCTATTTGWGAGGAGTAAATTGAAGAAACAAGGTTATACATGATAAAAAATAGAATATGTAAGAGGCCAGTTGCAAAGATAGGGGATATGTTTTGTTTGCCCAGGTTTTTTTTTTTGTCTTTTTATATCTTATAACTCTGGGTGCCCTTGTTGTAGATGGAAGCAATGAAGGAAACAACAGGAAATCTTAATGAGGATTTACATTATACATATATTAATAAATTAAATAACACAAGAAAAAATCATACATGTTTTTCTGAATAGTAGGATATCAAACAATTGAAGGTATGAGAAGGGGAAAATCTATGGACCCAGAAAAATTGCTTTCTAAAGTGCATTCCTGACCATTTTCAGAAACAGATTTTTTTAAGTCTCATTAATTATATTCTGTCATGATTTCTCCTTGTAGTCTGCAGTATCCTGTCACTGTACTTCTCTCAGTTAATGTAGCACTGAGGTCTGAGTGCCATGGAATGGGACCTGGCTCTTAGCAGTTTTATTTGGCTCAAATAATTCAGCTTTTTCTGAATCTGTGGCACAGACCCCACCAAAGGCTTCAATTCTGMTTTCAAAGAGATGGTAGCAGGAATCTGGAAATATGGCAGCAGTGAACACTGTAATAGTAATGCTGTTCTCAGAAGGAACCAGTGTTTGTTGGACACTGAATTATTTTACTGAATAACAACAGGAAACATTAATCAAGAAATTTAAGTTTTCAGAAAGTTTGGTATATTTGAATTAGACACCAATTTTTTAGTTTTTGCTTCCAAGGCCATTGGTCATTTGGGAACTGTATGACTACAAGCATTGTTCAGACACTGACATCTGTGTGTCCTCATTTTCAGCCAAGGGGTAATGTGCAATACTCATTCCAGATTCCCTCAGGAATTTGATGTTAGGAAAAGTGTAACTGTGGAAATATATACTGTCCATTATTTAAGTCATCAATAGGAAACATAGCTATGTCCCCTTGAATTCTGACACTGACCAAAATTATATCTTCTCTGACTTATTTCAGGAATCAAATCTAATTTAAGAGCAATGCCAAAAATTGAAAGTTCCCAGAGTTGAAAATGCAGATTTATGTTAGCATTGAAAGTTCTCTAATAATAAATAACCCTTTGGAAATGCAGATTAATATATCATTTTCTCTGCTGTAAATTAGGAGTAAATTATTGAAATCCCCATTAGACAAGAGSTGAGGTTGTGACCCTGGCCCAACAGGTACCAAGTTTGATCCCACCACCAACTTTGGGATCAGTGCCCCAAGCCCATCAGTGTTTAAGAAGTATTTGGATAAAGGATTTGGAAATGCTTGACAACATTGACTTTTGGTCAGCCCTGAGCTGGTCAGGCCACTGGACCAGATGATCAGGACAGGATCCCTCCAAATGGAATATTCTGTTACATAACTTCATTCCCCCAGTCTCTGCCCTGAGCTTCAGGGGTTGAGAGAAATGGGAAGAGAGATGACTGCCGAAATCAGTGATGAACACATTTCTATCCCTGTGGGAATCCATAAAACCAGAGGCTTTTGGGAAAGCTGCAAAAGGCAGGCCTCAGAGACAGCAGAACTGTGATTAGAGCTAAGCATTAGCCTCGAGATAGGTCAGCAGAAAAATTATGTAAAATGTAGAAAAGCAAGGACAAATAGAACAATGGTCTGTGTATTAATGCTTGTCTAGAATAACTCCCTAAGCTGCAGAAAAGGTTATCTAGCAAGATATTAGGAAGTTCTAAGCTTAGTAATGGAGCTCTGTGCATTGTGTTTTAAGGCTTACAAGCAGGTATTGTATTCAAAATAAGCAAGCATTGTTTTAACCAAAGGTACRTGTGYTTATAGTGGTTGGATAGAACTACTGTCAATGTGCTTTTGCTTTGTRTGATTGGTCAAAAAACWTATAAAGTAAGTTGTAACATTAAGTTCTTGGTCTGCTGCCTGGGATGTGAGCTGCTGGCATCTTCCCATTGTCATAACCATGTAATGAGGCTGATGCTGAAAAATAAAACAGCTCAAGGCACGTTCCCAGCAGTCCTGTCCTGTTTATGATTTGTACATAGCTGGCAATACTCCCAACAAGGCTTTATCCCTGCACAAAATATTGTGTAAGACTGAGAACTCCTGTTGATTCCTATGGAATGCCATCTCCTCAACTGCTCACCATACCTCTGACAGAACAGATTTATTAATCACATTAGAGGCAATTTGGCATATGGGTGAGATCAAGTCATCTATCACAGGATGCCATCTGTCAAAGGACCCAAACAATTCAAGGGTGCTGTTGGTCATTAAGAGAGCCCTGAAGGTGAACAGTTTATTATACCCTTTTTTTTGGTTTGTTTACAATTTCACTTGTTTTCACATGCTAAGTCTGGAAACTTTCTGTAATTCTATGGAGATGATGGGGTCAACTTCTAAAGCTGACACACAAATCCTCTTATATCTTGCTGGGATTTCACAGTCCATTCCTTTGAGCCCAGAGTGCTTCTTTATACAAACAAACAAACCAAGAGAAAGAACTCACCTTCTATTCAGAAAATACAAAACTAACTGAGCCTAATCTGTCCTGCATTTAGATATTTTAGTGGTGTCAAGGGAAGAGTGTTTGTGTTCAGCTTTGCTGAAGAGGGAGAATTGATAAATGTTAAACAGACTCTCAGTGCTTCGTGCAGGGAGATTTGGACAGAGAATGCTAATGCTGGAGTTCACAGCACTGAACTCCCATCAGTGGGAGATGACAGATAAAACATGGGTAACAGTAATTTAAACCCATTAAACAGAGTCAGAAATCTGTGTCATCATCTGGGAAGTTGATTGTGAAATGTGCTCAGCTTTGCAGCAGGTAAGGATGCTTGGAACTCAAAATTCAGAAGTCTAGGCACTCTAGGTGTCTGTGAAAACTCTGTATGTATCAAAAAGTGATAATTCAGTTAATATTCAAAACTTGGTGGCACTTTTTTGTGCCCAGGAYGAGCCCTTGTATTCCTGTTACATTTTCCCCTGAGTATCTTCACTGAGACATTATGGGTTTGCTCCTGGCCAAAATGACACAGAACATGCCTGGCTGTACCTCTGTGTTYCTTTTCCTGCCTGCTAACAGCCAAGGGCGAACTGATTCTTTCATTTTAATGAGAAAATACCTCAGTTCTTAAGATATGAAGGCAAGACATGGAGTGATTGTTTCTATGCTGACTTGTTTGATATCTTTGTTTTTACAGAAGTGTGTTGCTGTGAGCCTAAAATGCACTTGACTCCTCTTTAAACATTTGTAAACTTAAAGCACAAAGTAAAAGGTTTCTATGGAAAAAATGGGAAAGATTACAGTTTTGTTTAGAAAGTCAGAAACACATTTACATAAGAAACACACAAAACCAAGTATAGTGTGCATACTGATATGGTAGTCTGCTTATAGCTGCAAATTCAGAAATTTTCTGATGTGTCTAGCAGAAAGTTAAAGCTCCTGCTTGGTAGGGATTTACTACCAAATAAGCAGAACAGATTTTTTTCAGGGTAATTTTCAATCTCTGAATTTCCATCCCTCAGTTTTGTTTCATAGCTTTACTTTTATCTTGTCTGCTGCAGAACGTAAATTAAATTTCAGAGCATGTCCCTCATTTTTTCTATTAGTACCAGAGACCTTTCTTACTGTATTCTGCTTTTCTGTTTTTGTGCAGCATCTAACAGAACAATAATTGCAAACTCTAGAATTTATCCATGGGAGAGTCTCTTTGAGAAGTAGAGAGACTTTAGAGCATATCCTGTGCACTCTATTTAATTCTACCTTCAAAGCAAGAAGCTGACTTGTACTTTTCCACTGTAATTCAGCATTTTCTGTGCTGAAATCAGTTGGTTTTGCACAGTTTTCTTGCTTAGATTTTTTGGTATCATGYAACAGTTTGTCTTTTGGATCAACAGAATCTTCTATGTGATTTTACAGGTCTCTTAACTTGCTTTTCTCACTTGCTTTCCACRTGCGAGGTTTTATTCATTCAGAGAGTGGAACTGGGACCATGTCACCCCAGCAGAGACAAATATTCTCCATCAGTTATTTTGCCTCTGCTGTAGAACACTCATGTACACACCTGAGCTTGGCACATTACAGAGGAGCCTTCAGGCTGTTGTAGCTATGTTTGTGAGAARATGGATGCTTGGATGGGACCAAAATTAAATTAGTACACTACAGGTGGTGACAGAACAAATTATACTGAGTGTTATTAGTGCAGAAATGCACTGAGCACCGAAGGCAATTCAAATAGAACCCATGTTCCCACCAATGGTATGTSTAAATAACTCACAATTTGCTAAATGCAGTGATTAAATGTTGAATTTAGCATTTTTGTCACCAGATATTGCTTGGACATATATTTCAAGGCTTGCACAGTGGATAACTCCCCAGTCATTTTTAGAGAATCTTATAAATCACAGTCAAGGTCATTATGAGCTGTCCTTTGCCTGTGTTTCTTCTTGAATGGTTGGGACACACTGGCCACGAGTACCTGCTGAAGGAGGAGGTCCAGAGAGGGGCACAGGTGCCTAAATCTTCATTTAAATGTCTCTATGGACAAGAAATCTGCATGGAGCTGGCTGGTGAGATGCCAGAGTGTCATAATAGGACATGAAATAAAATTACATGCATGCTGGAACTTCCAAGGTACAAAAAGAAGGGAAGTTCATTTTCTGACTCCAACATTTATAGATTTTCAAAAGTGACAGTGGATTGGAGGATGAAAGTGTCACCTCTCCAATGACACTGGACAAGACAACAGTCCATCAAATTTCTCCTCCTCCAGAGAAGAATGTAAACCAATAATTATTTACATAAAATTGTGTGAGAAAGYTCATTACAAGAATGTAAACATCAGAARGCTGAGAAGAACTTAGAAGAACAGGGCAACACCAGAGGAGCCGTAGGAGAACTGAGCCACCTGGATTTTTAACTCCACGTTGTAGTGCAGTAGTGTTGATATGGAGGTTTTAGTGAGGAATGGCTCAAACATGGTGTCCCGGTTTGGAAAGCCAGGAGTCTGCTGAGGAAGGCAGGAGCCTCCCCTGAAATGGAAAATGTAAACCCTCCCCATCCCCCTGAATTGCTATAAATTTTAAATTAAGGGGCTCTCAGAGAAAAAAATATGGGAGCAGGAAATAACAGTTCTTTAATAGGGAAGAAAACAAAAGGATAAAATAAACAAAGCAGGAAACTAAAACAACACTGACAGAGTCAGAACACAACCTGACACTCTGTTGGTCAGGGTGTTGGTAGCAGTCCAATTGGAATTGTGGCTCAGCCCTCCTGGAGTGTCAGGGGTGGTTCTGTTGGAGCAGGGATCCTGGAGAAAGGTGCAGTCTTCCTCTGAAGACCCAGTGGGAGAGGCAGCTGCTGTTTCTCTGGGAAATCCAGGGGAGAAGCCGTGCTGGTGTTCCAGAATCTCCAGATTGTATCCAGGTAGGAATGCTTGGCTCCTCCTCTGGGCTCACATCTCCCAGTGGATGCTGTAGCTCTTATCAGCCATGCAGTGACATTCAATAGCTGTTATCAGCAGATGTCTCCTCCCGAGGGAGGAGTGATTGTGATCACTCAGAGAGAGATAAGGCAAACTGCCCACTTGACAAAAGACAACTGCCATACAGATGGTAATAGAATACATCTTGCCATGAATGAAGAGAACTGGCACCAGGAAGGTGAAACTGAGGGACAAATGGACAGAAATACACTGGAGCTTCCTGCTGGGCTATGTTGCTCTGAGGGAAGCMAAGCACAATTTGTCTGAGGGATTGCACTGTGAACTTGCTGGGGATAAGACATCAAAACTGAATTCACAGAATYTTTCTCCCAGTGAACCCTTTCTATGTGGTAGAGGTGAGACAAATTTGTGTTTTTCATTAGTTCAGTGTCATGTAGGATCATGTACATAGGAATGACCTTCAGGTAAAATATTCTCTTTCCAGTCATGAGAGAACACGATCTGCTAAGATCAAAAACACTGCAGGAAGAAAACCTGGGCAGGATAAATTTTGAGTGCTGTGCCTTTTTTATCCAAGAACATTTGTGCCTGCTTTTGGAGCTTCTGCACTGAGGCCATATRCAGGAGACCCCTCTTGAAGTCAGGAACTCTGATAAAGTGATTTTCCTTTACACAGGCCCTCCCTGCTCAACTTTTAGATAAATTTCTTAAAAAAATGTTATTTAGATCCATACATGCAAGCAAACATAGCAGTAAGAGACCCAGAAAGAGGGGCCTCTGTGTCTGTGACTGCGGAGGTTGTGCAGGGAAGTAGTTGGATACTTGGAAAACTGAGGTCTGTGTCCTAGTCCAAAATTAGGTTTTCTCTTTGGTTGGTTTTCTTTTGTTGTTTTTCTTTGGTGTTTTTGGTGG
>JACDOX010000021.1:1570134-1612249 GCA_014549065.1 Cardinalis cardinalis
TGAGGCTTCTCAGCTTCCCAGGAGCAAAATCCTGGGTGAAGGGATTTTATCAGAGAATGTGAATGCCACAAGCATGGCTAAAAATAGCCTTACTGCACTGTAAATACATAGCAAATAAATTAGTTAAGACCTCCTTACACACATTTCTCCCTTTCTTCAAGCAGAGCCCCAGTTGTAACCCAGTTAAATCCAACAGTTCACAGGTGTTCAGTGGAATTGATTATACACAAAGCCACTTTTCACTTCAGGCTTCCTTAATGTTTTCATTGCTATTTAAGTTTCATGCAGTATGAAATAAAATATAAAAAAAAATTAGAAAAAATCCCATGGACTAAAGGCTTAAGTGTAAATGAAGAAATTACTCCAGATAGAGCTTGGAGTTAATTTTAAGGCATCTCTGCACATTACCCTTTAACTCCTGCTGCACTACCCTACAACTCTTAACATTTAAGAAATCTCATTYATCTAGCTTGAAAACTTCCTGAAGAAGAACACATACTTAGCAAAAGAACCATAGAACTTGGTGMAATTATAAATAAATATATATACATTTCTGGTAATTTAAAATATTTGTTTGTCAAACAGCAGCTTTCTCCTGATYTGGCTGTGCCAGAGTCATGGCATGTGCTCCAGTCCCTTTCCTGTCATTCCACTCTCCCATTCTCTTACTTACTGAAGGAAACCCAAACTGTTCTGTGGATGCTTCTTTACTTGCAGCTTTTAATGCTCAGCTGGCTGCATGCATTTATTAGAGAGCTGCTTGCTCCCTGAGTTTTTAACTCCATACATTGTTTTTTTCCCCTCACATGGATGTGGTATCTCCTGCTGGCTGATGATGTGCTCAGCATTGGAGTGCACCAGTGTGGAGCCAGCAAATGATCATGGGGTAGTTTTTTTTAATCTCCGTATTATCCTGGAGAACTTTTCCCTCYGGCTTATCTTAGAAGCCAATACACTTGGGAATTCATTATCCTGTTCCAGTCAGTGGAAGGAGATAATMAATTATCCTGCCATGGATACAGAGGACAAAACCAAATATATATTTTTAAAAATCARTTTTTCAGAGATGCCCTTCAACTCATTTTAGATTTTAGAAATTTTGTTATCTAGAAAAATATTTACTTCTTGGATGATTTTTTCCATGTAGCCTAGGCATTTGTTTCCAAATGACTGAATTTCCCTGTTTGTGAGTAGGAGCCAATAATTGGGTGGTTTGTACTAGATGCCTTTTTGACAGATCCAGATAGAACCCAGGCCTTTGAGATAATCTTTTCTCATTTAGCCTCGAGTCTTTGGAGTCATTACAGGATTCTCTCATTGGGAGAAATGATTCAGTCAATGCAGAAAGGTCAGTGTAGATGATCATGAGAGCACATTTACCTTCTTTATCTTTAAATTTTATGAAGATATAGAATTTTCTGCCCTTTGCCTCTCAATAGCAATTGAATCACTGATTGAAATTATATAAGTAAAGAGAATTTATGGACTTTATCATCCAAGTTATTCTGTGTATATTAAGAGTTTACCTACTCCACAGTGAGAACCCTGAGATGGTACCAGAACACAAGATAAGCACAAGTGACAGCAGATGAAGAAAACAAAACTTCCAGCATTTTGTTTCTGTATGTAATTTTGATTCAGGTTTGTAAATCAAATGTTTTTATGTCGACTTTTACTCAACTTTCATTTCATACTGTTCCCATTGTCACATTGAGTGCTGTGCTATTTATCTTCCTTCCTTTCCTTCYAAAGAACGAAAATTGTGCTTTTGAATTTCTGAAAAGATACACTTTTCACAAATATGTTGGGCTTGCTGGGAAGAGAATGGGGGAAGGAGAGTAACAAATTAAGAAAACATTTTAGAATAGATTTTCAGATCTAGGTGCTGTTTCTTGGCAGCACAGGCATTTGACAAGAAGCTTCCTTTTGAAGAACATAGAGCTTTTTGATGTTGATGTGCATCTAGATAACAAATCAGAACTGGTTATAAATTCTACATTCATAAGAAATCTGAAAAATAACACAAAACCCTTTAAAAAATTGATACATTCACTTCAGACAGAGCATTCCTAGCAGGTGATGRGAGGGGATTCTTCCCCTCTACTCASCACTGGGGAGGTGCACCTGGATTTCCATGTCCATGCTGAGCTTCCCAGTACAAGAGAGACACAAACATACTGGAGTGAATCCAAGGAAGTTCCTCAAGGATGATTAAAGGATGAGTGGTCAGATACTGGAATCATTTACCCAGGGAGGTGGTGGAGTCACCATCCCTCAATGTGTTTAAGAAAAGACTGGACRTGGCACTTGGTGCCATGATYTAGTTGAGGTGTTAGAACATGGGTTGGACTCAATGATCTTAAAGGTCTYTTCCAACCTAGAAATTCTGTGATTCTGTGATTAAATTTCACCACACAGAAAAACCTACCAAAACTTTATTGGGGAATAATCTGAAAGACTGAAATGTCGATTTCAGATTTTTTTCTCATGATGAATAAATGTTCTACTGCCTTCGCAGGATTTCCAAACAAACCCATTCTTTCATCAGACATGTAGCTGCCACTGGATTTGGAATGAAAAGACCCATTTTTGTACACAGTACATCAGTCCTTGCAAGTTTACTTGCTGCAGGGGAGGGAAGCAGCTCTGCTCAGTAGCTGAAGGCATGGCCAGCAGGCATCACTGTTTAAATAATTGTAGCCTTGAGCCTCGTTTTCCATCAGCTGAGCAATTACCCTTCCTTCTGCTTTCTCCAGGCTCAGAGAAGCCTAAACAGCGGTGATAGATTTTTTTGCAAGGTGATCCTGTTGCTTTTTAGTTGGCTTCCTTTTTTTTTAATAACATTGTGYGGAGGGCAGAAGTTATAGCTCTGCAAACTCCCTCCATAAAGGCCAGATGTTGGATCTATAACTTGTGTTAAATACTTAAAAATCTATTTGGATTTTGTTCTCCAGGTAAAAATAAAACAGCAACAAATTTGATCATGGAACTGATGCAGAAATTTCCATTGAGGATAGGAGTTTTGCAACCACAAAAATGAGCATAATCAAGAAATYCAGTGATGAGGGTCACTGATGCAGAGGAGCAGGGAAATTCTCAGATATCAGTTTGAAAAGGAGTTTTTCCTTATTTTGATCTAAGTTCAACCCCTACCTGAGGAATGTAAATCAGTTAATGGACCAAGATGGACACGCTGTGTTTGTAATATTTCTTCTTTTTTTTACTTCTTTCCTTTTTTTACACCCTTTTCAGTTTTAATTCATGGTTTTTGATGTAAGCAGGGGTAGTACTCAAGATGTGACCACTCTCAGAAGCTACACAGTGGCTTTAAGGATTTCCTCTTTGATTTTCTATTTCACTCCCAATAACCCAGCATCATTTTGCTTTTTGGCTTACTTCTGCTTATTAATATTTTCACAGAGTTACCTCAAGTGATTCTGAGATGTTTCTCCATTGTTCCTATCAATATCTAACAAAATTTTTATTTTCCTGTCACTGGGACCCATAACCTCCTTCAGCTGATGTTACAGCCAAGTCTCTCTTTACTTCTTTGGTTAAATTTGAAAAATCACTAACATTTTTCACCTCTCTCTCTGTATCTTTTCTATATTCCATATGCTGGCAACTTCCCTTCATTATAAATGTTTTAATTATTTCCTACCTTTCCCCTATTTGTTAATCACTAGTTAATCCATAGGACAACTTTTCTTTTTATCCTATGACAACAAAATTTCTTTTGAAGAGAAGTGTTTTCAAAAGCTCTTTGAAAATCCAGGTTTAGTATTTATATGTGAGTTTAGAAGTGTACTCTTAAAGGACATGTTTTTCATATGAAAAAGTGACTTTCATGTATTTTTTTGTGTCTGTGATTACTTCTTTATGCTTTGTTTGACTTTTTGATAATATTTCTATGAATCTTCATGAAAATTTTAATGTCTGAGGAATAAAATTTCATTAATATTCTATGCAATATAACAAAGTAATTAATTATATCTTTCAAGAGAATTTCATGGGAAYCATTCTTGTGATCTTAATCATATATTTATTAAACCTATGGTTAGAATATTTTCTCTAATTTTTGTGTAATATTCTATCAAAATTTAAGAAGACAATTCCTGAGTGTTTCATGAACTACTTCATAATTATTTTTATGATTTCTTTTTAACTCTACAGAAGTTCACTTCTATGTTTGGAAATATACCTGTACAACACACCTTCTTTGAAGCACTCATAAGAACATAACTGATCACATTTCAGTAAAAGTACTAATCTTTAWTGTAAATTACTCTCTCTCCCTCAATCTTTATCTTTACCACAGATTCATGGAATAGTTTGGATTTGAAGGGATCTGAAAATGGTTTCCAATCTTTCTTACCTGCTTGTGTTGCTGGCCTGAGGTGTATCCAGGGACGGAGAGCMGACACCCATGGATTGATTTCCAGAAGGCAAACTGTTCTTCCCTCGGCTGAATTCTCAGCAGCTCTGTTGCCAGATGCTGCCTGGAGATGTTGGGCTTCGGAGGGAAAAGATTGTCAAGAAAATCAAAGAATAAAAATGTGAACATTTTTTCTCCATTGATTCTGAAACACCAATTTTGTCCCTTTTTTTCCCACTGGGAAATGGGCAGAATGGGGTTGGGGAAAAGCTTTGCGTATTGAGTGTTAAATTGGCCTTCTGGGGCAATGGCAACTGGGAGCTGCAGAGGAAAAGTAAAGCTGTCTAAACTTTTTCTTATGGTGGCAGAGCAAACCAAAGAAAAAGATTTTCTTTTTTTTTTAATGAATCTTGAGAGATGACTAGAAGTTACTTTGGCTCCCCGTTGCCAAAATGGTCCCTAATGAGATCCTACCAGGATACAGCTCATCTTTTTKATGATCTTGGAGGTCTTTTCCAACCTTAATKATTCTGTGATTCTATGCTGGAAAARCAACCAAGGAACAAAATTTTTCTTCATCTTTCCCACAGACAAATATGTGAAATAAATGCTGTCAGCAGCAGAGGGGTTAGTGGTGTCCTCGGGTTCCTCCCTCATTTGTGCTCTGTTGAATTCCTGTAATTTCACATGTGTTCAAGCTTCCCCTCTGAAATATTTCCCCTGAAGAGTTTTACCTGCTGCTAAAAGGCCAAGCTTTGTGTTRGATGAAATGTCTACATAAATGACCTCAAAACACACACATAGAATGGTGTGATAAAATGCTATAAAATACAGCCCACACAGGGACATGATGCAGCCTGAAATGCACCTTATCCCATGCAAAGATAAAATCCCATGGATGACATCTCACACAGTTCTGAGATGCTTTGAAGAGCATTTCAAAGAGAAATTCCATGAAACCCGTTACCTCAAGCAGAACACTGATCCAATGGCAAGGGATATTAATTTGGATGGTGTCTGGTTTTTGCAGTACTGCAGCAGGAGAGTTTCTGGTTAACTTTTTATCACTGGAATTTGCAGAGACAGTGGGGAACTGGGCAGTAGAACTACAAAATGGTCTGAATGGGAAGGGGCCTTTTTTCCCCCACATTTTATCACACCAAGGTTTACCTGGCATAAGGTAGATTTTTAGCTGAAGCCATTGAAGCTAGGTTCTGGTCCTTTGAGTTTTGAGAACCATTGTTTCCATAAATCCACTCATATGGATAGAAATATAATGAAGAACAAAAATTCAATTTTTCTTTTTCTTCAGGACCGTAACAGAGCCTTATTCCTGAAGGCAATCAAGTTTTGTTCATTAACAGCCTGAGAAAACACCTGAGGAARTCTAGGAACTGTCAGATGGTGCTTGAAGCTGATATTTCCACARTGTTATCGAGCTCCTGGCTGACTTACCTGCTGACAAGAGAAACTCTTCAGACTGAATGAATATCAGAATCTACTCCAGGGTGATCTGAAGAGCTCTCTAACCCCCTCTGAGAGTACTTCCAGGAGACACTGCATGTAGTAATCACCCAGCCCACACATTGCTCCCACACAGACGTTCCTGGATTCAGGAATTTCAAACAGCAAGTTTGAATCCTGCTACTAAATTTCATAAAGCTGTCACACAACCCTGCTGCCTGAAAAGAGRTTTCATTCCAATTGAGTGACACTGTGCCCATCTAAGAGGAGTTGGCAAATGTGACACTGATGTTTTATATGAATTTTCTCAGCATTTGGTTGAAATTCCTAAAGATTAAAGAGTAATCCTTGTGCCAAATTCTGTTCCCCACTGAAGACTTTGTAGGGAGTCTGAGGTTTCCAAGTGGAGCTGACAKGATTCCTCTGTCTTTCTGGAGTGGCACCTGATGCCACTAAACACTTTAATTTAAATTGCTATTCACTGAACCATTGTGACACTTTTCTTTGCCAAGGTATGTTMAGTTTTTAATAATCCCAAATCCTGATTTCTGAAAATTTCATGCTGATCCAGGGAAAACAAGGTGTTGAGAGTGTGTCTATAGCAAAAAGACAAACACTGTCACTTTCATAGCATTCACAGAATGCATACACCTAGCTAAACAATGTAGTTACTATTTCCATTTTTTAGTCACCTATAAATCTACCTGTAGCTATTGCTTTCTGAATGAATAGTTTTTTTGAAGTAGAATAGGTTTTGTTTTCCCCTTAAATTACTCAAAACAGACATGGGTGAAAATAAAATAAAAATAAAAATCCCCACCTCCTGAGATCCAGACAGCAGGAATTTATAAAACATGAACATCCACTGTGAAGCTAAGAGAAAGGAGGTGTGTTTAATCTTGGAACTGATTATTAACCCAGTATCTGTCCTTTTTGCTTGTCATACCTAATCAAAAATAGCTGCCTAGCCYTCAATTCATGCACTGACAGCTCATACCACTATGTTTAGCACATGCTACTGTGCTTTTCTACTTGAAAGGTTCCTAAGATGTGTTTAAGGTGAAGCATCTTAGTTCCATGTTTGTGTGTCAGGATGTCACGGCAGCAGTGGCTGCTCAGATCTGTTCCTGTTTAGCTTTCATTACCCACCATCCCAGACTCTCTCCTTCAACACAAGCAGCAGGCTTTAATTTGAAGCAGGCTGGTGAGACAGACAGATTCWGGCATTTTTGGAATGAATATTTATAGCCTTCCACTAGGCTGTGAGTCACCCCTGCAAAACAGAAATCTCTGGTTTGGAATAACAGTCCCTCAGCAGAGGGAGAGAAGTGCCAGATTTGGGGAGAGGGATGGGATGGAATGGGATGGGATGGGAGGGGATGGGATGGGATGGGATGGGATGCTGTCATCACATGGCTCATGGGCCAGTGCTGCTCACAGTCACAGGGCTGGCAGGGATTCTGTACTTAAGGAAAAGAAAAGCCACTGAGAGGCATTAAAATTCTTCTTTCAGGACAGTTTTGCTTCCTATCAGTGCCCATAAGCCCATGGAAGCTGGGTGTCATTTGCAGAGGGTTTGCTGGAGGCTGAAGAAACTTGACCAACTTCATGGAATTGTCCACATTTGTAAGGGTTTTAATGGGTTTCAAAGGCAATTCATCCTGGCTGTGTTTAAAATTCATCATAAATGTCCTTCCTATTCCACCTCATGCCTCTGGCAAGGACTCTCCTCTGCCTTAGTGATCCTCACAGTGGGATGTTTTGAAGTATTTCTTATATTTTATCATGGAAGCTTGATGTTTTATCATGAAACTTGATGAAAATTCATTCCTGTTACCTATAAAAACCTACACTTTGTCTCCTGCTTATAGGGCCTGGGAAGAGGAGGAGTGGTCAGCCTGGTAGTCATGAAGTTGGAATAGAACCATATTTCRAATTCTCTACCAGAGTATTTCCACAGAGACTGTGGCCTGGGGGTACAGAGAAACACCAGCTGGGGTGACCTATGTGCTGTACCTTGGTAAAGGAACTTTCCTGCATTTCCTCAGTGTCTGACACTCAGTCATGTAACTGCAAAATTCCCCAGCTWGAAGCTCAATTTTGGTCTGAGTACTTCCAGAAATTTCACAAATTCCTTTGGCAGAGGCAGAAATAGGATTATGAACTTGGAGAAAAAGCTTTCTTCAGCTTCCAGATGAAAATCTGCCTTCTAAACTGAAACCCCCACATCACCTAAATGGAGCCAGGATCACAGAGAGAAATGTAACACAAAAACAGATTACCAATCAATAGACATTCCTCCCAGGTAAGACCTTTTACTGTGTGTTTTATTTTGTGAATGCAAAAAATGTAAATACACAAGTAAAATAATAAAATGTTCAAAGAATATATTCTTTTTATACTATTCTTCAAAAAACCACAACATTTATTAAAATAATAATAAACTCTCTAATGTCTAGAAAAATAAATCTGATAAAAGAGTGAGCTACATACTTGCCATCTAAACAACTGCAGTGCAACAGTTAATGAACAGGGAACATAAGCAGTGTTTTCTTCTTTCTTTCATAGCTATGGAACAGAAAAAAAACTCCATAAATGAAACTTGAATTTAATAAGCTCCTGCTTAATTTATTGGATTAATTTAAAAATACACCTCATAATGACTTTAGCCTCTGAGACGTTTCAGAAGCTTTTAATGCTTCAAAGGCCAGATGCTGCAGCGTGTGCTGTATGTTCAGGCATAGTGGGTCTCACCAGATGAAGAAATAACATCCTTAAAAGGGTTTTCTGCCTCAGAAATGCTCACACGGGTAATTTGCCTGACATTTTAAAAATTTAATTTAGGGGTTCTTAAGAAAGAGACATAATCATCAAAAGCAGCTCACTTTCCATCCACAGAAATTCCTTAATGGTTCGAAATACGTGCATACTCTGAAAAATTACTTGACTCACAACCATGAACTTTTAACACAATTAATTTAATTTGTAAATTGAACAATATGCATCATTAATGACTCACAATTTCCAATTTGCTGAACGGTTTCTGCCTCATCTCTCAGGCATTTCGGTCAAGCCATTTTCTGCAGCTTTATGTTGCCTTGCGGTTCTGTGCAACTTTCCCACCTTAACTCTGTCCTGTCCAGTTTGGGATTTGCTGTTGGTGAAGAGAGGGGCCTTCTTAAGAGCTGTGCACACAGAATGAGGAACCCTGCCTTCTTCTCCCTCCCTGCAGGTGATGGATGGAGTAAGATCTTGACTGGAAAATTGTTCCTGGGCTTCAGCATCYGGCTGTTTAAAGGTATTTGCAAACAAAGTAGGTGCCTACATAAAGTACATCAAATTTCAACAAAATCTTCATAATRTTTGTATAATGCATACAGATTGATGGCCTGCTCCACCCCTGATTTATCATGTTTGAATGACACYTCACATTCAGAGAACCACAGAAGCATGAGGTTGGAAAAGACAGCTCTAAGGTCATTAATTCCAACCATTCCCCCAGCACTGCCAATCCCACCACTCACCCATGTCCCCATCCACATGGATGCCACATCCACATGGCTTTCAAATCCCTCCAGGGGTGGTGACTCCATTGCTTCCCTGGGCAACCTTTCCCAGTGCTTGACAAGSATTTCTGTGAAGACCTTTCCCCAATATCCAATTTAACCTCTCCTGGAGCAGTTKGAAGCAGTTTCCTCTTGTCCTATTACTGGTTACCTGGGAGAAAAGCCCTACTTGGCTACAACCTCCTTTCAGGGAGTTGTAAAGAGCAATAAAGTCTCCTCTGAGCCTCCTTTTATTCAGGCTACACAACCTCAGCTCCCCCAGCAGGAARTAAAAGAGAGCTGTGAGATTTTTAACAGCCTGAAAGTACAAAGAATCCATGAAAACAAGAGAATTGCTAAGAATTTCATTTCAAGAAAGATTTCAAAGGCATTAGTCAATATTTCCTAAATCTGCCAGGCATTTCTGTCAGGTAGGAGAGGCAGGTGGAGGAGTTTTTGGTATGATCATGCTGTGATGAACCTCTTTGGGGATTTTCTTCCTCAAGTGTTGTGCCAAATAATGAGAATTATAAAACTTCCTCTTGGAAAAATGAAGTAGCACTAGGACAATCAATTCTGGCTACTTTCCATTTGAAGTTTTGGCTGGGAGGGGATGTTCTTTGAACATACCATGGTTTGGGATGTTTCAACAAGATGAAGCAGGTGGTTTGATGTGCCTGGGAGACTGTGATAACTGAGATCCCTTATTTATGAGGCAGCTTGTGTTGAAAGCCATGTGACCATTCTGAAACCCAGGAGAAGATGAACAGAAGAGGATTCCATTCAACATTGATGTAAGGGATACTGGATCAAACAATTCAGCTCTTCAACATTTCAGGATGATGGACCAACAGGATAAATTATTCCCCCAGAGTTTTAACAACTTTATTTTACTTTCCATAGGTCTCTGAGCTAATAAATATAAATAGTGTATCTATCAGTAGAGTGATATTTATTTTCATCGTCATATAGCCTTAATATCACTAGACACAACCCAAAAAATAGTAATTTCTGTCTCAACTTGGAAATCATTAAGTACTTTATAGGATGGAGTGGTGTGGTGGCACTGAACTCTGTGCTTGGCCACTGTGAGAGAGACAATATAACATTTCACAAAAAGACATGATAAGGAGAAATTCAACAGAGAATTTAAAAGGCARCAGGATTTCCTGAAAACTATGCACAGCTAAAGAGAAATGCCTGGGTAAATCAACCCATCTCCTCATAAAGAGCCACACATAAAAGTGGAATGCACTTGAAGAGGAAGCCCATGTAGAGATTGAGGGTTTGTATTGCTTAGGTGTGTTTGACCCACAGGTAAGTAACAGCTATTAACATCAGGGAATGAAATGTGGAAATTAAAAATAACCTTTATTTGGACATGGGGTTTTTTTTCTTTAAAATCACATATTTTAAATTAAAAACCAATTGTTAGATATTTAACATAGTAAGGAACAGTTTCAGTAATATTTAAACACAAATTTCAAAATTTAAAAAAATGAAACAAGCAACAAGTTTTGAACTAAAAAAAAMMCCAAAAAACAAAAAAGCCCATACTATTTTTTTAAATCTTAAATGTTTTAACAGTTCATGCCCACAGCTTTCTTCACTATGACAGTCTAATGCTGCTTTGTCCTGCTCAACTTTTCAAAGAAATTATTTTCCATGCAGGAATCTACAAAGAGAGATTCTGTAGAGAAACTCATTGCTGCAATACTATTATCATCAACAAAACAGTATTTTGAGTTACAGTTAAATTTGATTTACTGATCAGATAAAGTATTTTTATTTTGAATTATATTAATTTCAGCATTTTTTATAGAAATTGCATAAAGTGGGTAGGCTATGAAAAAAATTGACAGTATGATGATATTGAAATAAAATATGTTTGAAGAAATTACTTATAATAAACTTTACTAAATGTAAATCAGATGTCAATTGACTGGACTAAAAAACTTRGATCAGTGCATACTATTTCAAGAAAAAAGGATTATGAAGGGAAAAGACAGGAAACTAATCCACCTGTGGCTCCCACATTTTGCATRCACCTGTTCACTGCAGTGATAAGAAAAGAGAAAATGGCTTCAAATTGAAAGACAGTGGGGTTAGAAGGGATATTGGGTAGGAATTGTTCCCCATGAGGGTGGGRAGGCCTGGCACAGGGTGCCCAGAGCAGCTGTGGCTGCCCCTGAATGTGCCCAAGGTCAGGTTGGACAGGGCTTGGAGCAACCTGGAATAGTGGAAGGTGTCCCAGCCCWTTGTAGGATGAGCTTTAAGGTCCCTTCCAGACCAAACCACTCCATGATTTCCCAATTACACAGAAATGAGTCACCACTGCTCGGATATCACCTTGCTGTAGGTAGGGTGAACCATTGTGAAGTTCTTTTATCTCACTGTAGTTATTTGCYCTGAGCCTCTCAAGCAAAGCTAAGGACACAATACGAGGTAGAGGACCTATTTCACTCAACTTCTCTATGATTTTTCTGTAGCTAAAACCTTCTTGTGGAAGGAGACAGAACTTCTCAGTCCTCCATAATGTGAAATCTTCACACTGGAAATTTAACCCAAATGGAGGTGCTGATGTACATTCACTGAAACTTTTGCCCAAACTCTTTGGGAAAAGTTCTGAATTTGCTGGGGTTTTTTTGTTTGTTTGTTTGTTTGTTTTTTCAATGTATCACATTAACTCTTCCATCTGTGTGGAGRAATATGGTCACTGGTTTGCAAATAGGAAGAGAATATGATAGACTTAACAATTTAACAGAAGAAATCTGTGTGTATTTTTTCCCATTTCCTCACGGCTGTATAATAAATTTAGAAGCCCTGAAACTAATTGTCTATCTTCTTTCATGTGAAAACATGTTATGTTTGTGTCTTCACTCAAAGCAGGACGCTTCCCTGTCAGTTTCTGTCAATGCAATTCTGAAAAAAGCTCTMTTGCGTTGGCGAAATTAATTTAAGATTGTTCCTACTTGTAAAAAATCCACTTAATTTTCTAATTATCCTACCCTGATGTGTCAAAATGATAATGTCACTACATATCAGCAAAAAGGTCAGAGGAAAAAAATAATTGCATCTAGTATCATGCTTGGTACTGGGAGAAGGCTGTAAGTGGTTTAAATTACATGGAAACCAAAGTTTGGTGGTTTTTCTTTTTTTTTTTTTTTTAGAAGAGAAGTTCACATTTTAGTTTTTACGTTGTACAATAACCTGTGTCTTGCTGTCTGTCTTTTACTGATGAAAGCAGGACCTTATTGAGGAAAAAAATAACTGGCCTCTTTCAAAGTGCAGTAAGGGTCTTGAAAATGTACTCAAAACCCCCAAGTGCAATGTTCTTTAAAAAACAAAAAGGCAAAAACTTTCAGAATTCTAAAGCAGAGCTACAATTCCCAGTAGCATATTCTATAGAGAAGTTAGGGTGAAAGAGATAATCTGTCTTATTCCATTCAGTTTGATTTCACTATATAACATATGTATGTATGCATCTATGGAGAGAGAGAAGTGTATTTGTGTGTGCATCAATATATTTTAAGTTAAAATTTGGGTTACTTCAGTATCTGACRTATCTTGACAGCTCACAGATATTCTACTTTGCTTCTCTACAGTTTTGAAATCCTTCTTGCTTATGAATTCCATGCACAGTGCCCTGCTGGAAGCTCAGTCCAGAACACTTCTGTTAAGTTTGGAATAGTTTGAACAACAGCAAGGCAAAGCAGATTGTGTTATTTATTCTCACTACTTATTGTTGTTCCAGCCCATTAAAGAAATATTCCCCATGTCCCATAGGCCRTATGAATTCTGTTGGAAACATATTTTATTTTAAAATACAAGAAAATGTATTGAACTTCTAATGTAGGTTCATGCTAATGAGAAAAGAAAGGTTGGTAAATAGAAATTGTGCAACTCAGATATAAATTTTATTTTAATAAACATGTTAAAAAATATAAAAATATATGAAGAACAGAGGTGTTGTTCTCCTTTTGTCATATATAAATAAGAACTATATACTCAATTTATACAGGACTTCTCTTAAATTATTACCACAATTTGTATGTGAGATTTGAGGTCTTTATTAATTCAGCAACAGTTAATACATCTGCACTTTCAAGACGGTGGGCAAAGAAAGCTTTTGCCTCACACTTGCATGAAATTGGAATTGAATGGACTGTGCTAAAATTAAATCAAGGAGAGAAATAAAAAAAAGGCACGGAGTCACATTGAAATCTGCTATGTCTCACTTGACTAATAATAAAATATAAATGCTATAAAAATATAGCAGAGAGTCATTCCCAGGCCATGTTATCATCAACTTTTTATCTCCCTTTCATGACTTTTTAATACTCTTTATCAAACTTGGTCTAAATTTCAGCTGAAGAGTTGCATTTACTGTAATTTCATCTTCCTGTTGAGAGTTTCCACATTTCAACAGAGAAAGATGAAAAACAGCTCTTCCTTTCTTTCRCCACATGCAAGAAGGAAACAACGAGTTCTGAGTGAAATTTGCAATCTAGACCTGGCTTAAATTCTGGGAGCACCAACTGGACACATGTAAGGAAGGAACATCACCCATTTTTTAGTCAATAATCCACTGTTTTAGGCACTCAAAGAAGAGATAGGGCAAGGARATTCAATTTTCTTCTCTACCTGTGGCGATTCAGTCACAGATCTCCCATTACTCACAAGTGTATCCCAGTTAASCTGCGAGGTGTGATTGTGCCTTTCTCTGGAGTTATCCCACTGACAGTGTTCCACTTACTCTCGTGGTGCTTTCATATKCAGTGGAATTAGGTCTCAAATCCTGGCACTCTAGATTAGTTCCTAATCCCTAATTTATGGAGTTATTTTCCCTTGTTCTCTCACACTGGCTAAACAAATGGCATTGACTGGGAAGACTGCGAGTGCCCTAAAATAAAATATGCTCCACCATATGAACAGAGCACTCTCAGCATGATGAGAATATTAAACCTTGATCCCTCCTCCCCATGTGAGAGCCTGAATGATGGGGCTCTGCAGCACAAGGTAGTGAGACAGAATTACTTCATTTTCCATGGTGGGACAAGTGCCTGCATTGTTTTACTGGAGAGCTACAAACATCCAAGCATAAAACAACCCTCTACAATTTATTGTGAAAATAATTAACCACTGAAAGAATCTGCCTGGGGATATGGCTGATTTTTTTTTGTTGTATGAGGCTTTGAAATAATGCTTCAACAGACATTGAAAAGAAATTATTGTTTCATTTTAACCTATTTTTGTCTTATTTGAACAACTAGTTTTAGGTTTTATGCAAGAGTCAGTTGGTGAAATTTGAAGTATCCTAAGCTGAAAGGCAATAGATGATTTTTATCTCTTCTGTGCCTAAAATCTATCATTTTTTTTAAAGTTGCCTTGTGATTTTTGTGTATTGCTATTYATTGTCCATTCTTTTTGTCCCTTGCTTCATAATTCTGAAAAAAAAAMCCCAAACCTACATTTAATTTAGTGAAATATATATTTAAGGTCACCTAATTTATTCTTGTAATTAACATTTCAATGTTTGTTAACATAATGGTACTTAGAGCATTGTAAATTGTAAACTACTAATCTTGACACAAGTTTCTGTATTTGATTAAAATATTCTGCAAAGGATTTTGGCATAACACTAACCAAGAGAATGAAAAGGTAAAAAATTATTTTACTGGTTGGTTTTTTAGAAAGCTGGAGTAATAAATTAAAATTAGGAGTCCTTCAAGAGACTTGGAGGGAAATCAAAATTCTATAAAGCTACTTTKCCATTAATAGATTAATTCATTATCAATAAATCACATGTTAATGGGAAATACAAACAAGTCATATTTTATATTTAGATTTTTAAGTAATATTCTGCATGAAATAAATATACCCCATTATGTGCTGGCCCACTAAAGGTGAGGTAAACTCAGCACTCTCCACAACAACAGCCACAGAGGTGTTTTTTCATTTTTCAAAATTATATCATTACTTTCCAACACAGAAAGGCCATGCAGAGGAAGCAATGACATAAGATTCACATAAAGTTTATCACGACRTCAACTCCCTTGCAAGCAAATCCAAATGCTGCACAAAAACTTGTCCAATCAAGTTTTGAAATATCTCAAAGGATAAATATTTTTATAGCCTTTCATTAAGAAAAAAGCTTTTCTTCATATTTATTGAAATTTCCTACATTTCAATTGTTATCTGTTGCCCCCTGTATTTTCCCTGTGCTCATCCAAGAGTCTGCTCCATGTTCTCCCAGGCAGCTCAGGACAGCAATATGATCTTAGTCTTCAATTGCTAAGGCAAAAGAAACCAAATTCTCTCAACCTCTTCTACTCTGTCCTCCTCAGCAAAGTGTATTTTTTACAGGGCTAAAGGTCCTACAACTCCAAGTCACTGCAGATGCAAAGCTGGGACAAGTTTTACACGAAAATGAGAATGGCTGCTCTTCTGGAAGAATCTTGAGATATATTCACCCAAGCTCATGTCACAGAACAGGGGAGAAAATTTGCATTTTTGCCCCACCATGATGGATTAAGTGCTCTGAATGCACATTAATGAATTCTGGTCAGCCTGCTGAGGCTGTTAATAAGGGACTATTGCARTCTTGGATACATCTATGGGAGTATGTGCCAAATACTGCAGGTAATGGCTGTGCTAAGTTACTGTCAAACCAGTGGCAATAGCTGGTCACTAAATCTTAACTGGGCTTYTACTGCAGCTGAAACAAGCCAGGAATACTGAATTTTTTCCTCCTGACTGAAAAAAAGAGAGTCTTGATATCCAGAAATACTTCAAGTAGGACAGAGGGACCAAGGTGATATGTGAAGAGTTTAAGGATTCAAAGAAGGGTTTTAAAAAAAGAAAAAAAAATCCAAAGACACTACAGGGAACTCTAGAAAGGAGGTATAAAGGCATACTCTTTTGTATTGGGAAAGCCTGCTGTGGTGGCAGGACCATCTGAGGTTAGGGAAAATACAGCAGAAAACTCCTTGGTGCAAAAAGAAACTGCAGCCTTGGAGCGTTGCTCCTTTTTACTCTGTCATACAGGAATAAAGAATTCCATAGCACAAGGCTCCCTTAGATAAGGACCTCCCCCATCCTTAGGGGAAGTATCTGGCAGAAGGAACATCAGCAGATCTGTTCCAACATATCCTGCCATCCCTAATGGGCAATACTCAACACTCAAGAGAGGGAAAGGGAACTGAACCACGTCTGCTCCTCCACTGCTCCTCAAAATCCACCAGGAACAGGGAAATCAGGATTCAGTGGGTTAAAACCGGATTACAGAATGGTTTGGGTTGGAAGGGACCTTAAAGCTCATCTCATTCCACCTCCTGCCCTCTGCAGGGAAACCTTCCACTATCCCAGGTTGCTCCAAGCCCCAGTGTCCAACCTGGCCTTGGATATTTCCAGGGATCCACAGCTCCTCTGAGCACCCTGTGCCAGGGCCTCCCCACCCTCAAAGGGAAGAATTCATTAAATTCTCTTCTCATTTAATTTTGAAGTGATTTTCCCCTTGATTTTCCTGAGACACAATTTCACCAGATATCTGCAAAACCTTATTCCTGGAAGTGCTGGGCTGATTTTTATCACAAGCAGAAAGTGATGATGAAATTAGAGGAAAACATATCCTCACCAAATCAAATTACTTTGCTGTTGAATGCTTGGAGCTTTAAAATAAATAGTGCTTAGTAATACAGGGATTGGAAGGAAAGTCACAAAGTAGAAAAGATTATTTTGTGAAACAAGCCAGAAAAGAGACACATAAATCTAAATGAACTGCAAACTAGAAAGGTATTTGTTCCATTAACAGATTTTACATAGGTTTTAAATAAAATCCTGTGGTTTTATTAAAAAAAGGCTATTTCAATTCATGTCAAGCCARTGCTATTCCATGTTTCCTGAACATCACCTTTATAAATATTTATTGATTTCAGGCAATGGTTTATAAAATTAAAGGCAGTAAAAACCCCAAACGTCTGGTTGGGTAGAACACATATTAWAAAGCTTAGTCAGTTAATTTGCCTCAAATATGACTCCATCAAACGATGTAAACCTAATTTCAGAAGCCAACACTTTTTAATCATGTGGAAGAAGGACCTTTTTAAGACATAATCCCCCTTTTTTCCCCCTGTGTGTGTGGGTATTTAGACTAAACATGACAGTAAGTAGCTAGAAAGAATGCTTTAAAATTTTACTGTGGCTGCTATTTCACCACAATTTTGGGAAGCCTCAAGCTGAYGTGAAATCAAAGATTTATCTTCTGGTTCAGAATAAATGATCCTATATACAGGTCACTTCATAACAGGCCACAATAGGGCTTTAATTGTTTTCTATGATGCTGCTGTGCTTTCAGCTGAAAAGGGTATAAAAGATGCATGCCAGCATAATCTAAACTTCTGTACATCTTCTACAGTAAAAATTGATGTTAACACAGAAAAATACAACTGGAGAGTACCATTAGAGACAAATAACCAGTACAGTAAAAATAGGAAACTACACTAAATGCCGAAGAAATTCAATTTTGGTACCTTACATAATCAAACAGAAAATGGGTTTCTAAGTTTCTTGATGGGTTTTTTKATGTTTTTTTCCCTCATTTAATTCTGTCTTCAGTGATATCCAACACATGAAAAGAAGGGTCATGACCAATTTTCAGCACTGAATCTCACATGTACTATCAGGGCCTTTGAACGACTATTGTGACTCCCACTTCTGTACAGTGTTAAAAATTAATGATGGAGCTCTTGGTGTCACAAGCACAACAGTCTTGAAAAAATGCTCCAGACTATCAGTGCCTGACTTTTCCTTTGTTGCCACCTGTCTGATAAGCCAGCAAAGATAAAATAGCATTAAACCATTGTTTTGAGGGCCCTTTTGCTCTGTTTCTAAGCACGTAGCTGAAAGCTGATGACAGGTTTGCTCATAAACAGGTCTCTTGGCCAGCTTGGTCTGTGAGCTGGACTCATTGGAAGGGTTACTTATTCATGGTCTGAAATAACTTTTGAGATAGAGTTGATAAAAACAAACTCTTTAGTGAATTCATTATCCATCCAGTCTTCAGCTTTCCTCCAGCCTTCAGCATATCCATGCATTTCCCCAGGGTTAGGCTAATGTGTTTCTCAATTCCTGGATTGCTTTAACAACATGAATAAAAGAAGATAACAAAATGAATTCCCAAACCCATCCATGAGTTTTGAATTTTAAGTATTTTGTTGTTTCAAGGCAAGCCCTATAAACAGAATATTTTCAATATTTCAGATAGAAAAGGTTTGTGAAACACCTCCATGGTGTCTTACTGCCCACCAGACAAATAATTTTATACCTGTGTCATGAAGAGCAAATCAACAATGGCACCTTCTAGAAAATTAATTAAGAGCAAAAAGCTCTTAATGATCACAGGCTATTTTAGATAAGGCTTWATACTAGGGAGTTTCCAATCATAAAATGTGAAAAAAAAAACCTTTAAAGAAAACCAATGAGAACATGTATGTATGCTTCCTGCTGTCAAGTATTTCGGATTCTTTTCAAGTCTTTCTGTGATATTTTATAAATACAAAAATTGAAACATAAATAGTTGTAGAAGGTTGATTCATTTGTCAGATTAATGACACTAGGACTCAGTGCCCTGGCAACATAGATGACATTACACTTTTTCAGATTTTGACCTGTTAAACATTTCCCAAGGAAGTTGTAGTGCTTTGTATGACTTTACAGACATGAGGATTGATTTTCTTCTTAACCTGTCACAGACCCTGAAAAAGCTTCAGTGTTTCATAGGTGATGAAGTAAAAATGACTGCTTTGCTGTAAAAAAATACATGCATTGAAATAATGTCTGCCTTGGATGACCTCCTGAATTCCTCTGACTTTAGGTAGATAAACTGTACAATCCACTATAATGTAGGTTTCTTATAGTGCCAAGAAAGAGAGATCTCAAGATATTTGATATTTTAAGATATGAAAGTCTTGAACTGCTCTAAATTCAATGGTATCACAAAGAAAAACAAAACTTTCCTGGGTCCTGCTTCAGCTGTTTTCCTGTTGGGAATTCTTTGGTTTAAAGAAAGTTCTCATAGAGCACTAGGAGTGAAAAAAACAGGTTTTTCATAGGTGCACAAAGAATCACAGAATTGTTATAGCTGGAAAAGACCTTCAAGATCACCCAGTCCAACTGATGCCTAGAGAGGCTGACCTAGARCAGAGGTTAGACAGAGAYAAAAATAAAGYAGGGATTTATTAAAAGGCCTTAATGGATCCRCCTTGGGCAGCACAAGAGCCCAGCCAGGGCTGCACCCAAGATGAACCAAAATGGTCACAAAATGGACAACTGGTCACGGGGTCTCTCACTTTGATMAGTTCTGCTCCATTTGCATATTGGAGTTMATTGTCCAATTACAGCTTCAGGTTATGAAATCCCATCCTTCTTGTTTGTCTTTCGTCAGTCCATGTCGTTTGTGCTCTTGGGCCTGAGATTTGATCATTTGTCCTTGGTCCCCAGCTAGAGAAGGAATTGTTTTGTTTCCCTACTCTGTGAAGAGAGCTCACCACACTTAACATGAAGCTCAGACCCACACACTAAAGCAGCCCAGAATCTGAAAATTAGAAAAGTTAAACTTAAGGCATSACAATCACGAACCAAGTTACATCCACAAGCCCTTCCTTCATCTCCTATGTGGGCCACTTTTTCATMGAAGGAGATTAGGTTGGTCAAACAGGACCCTTCTGCTTTTCATAAATCCARGTTGGCTGGACTTGATCTCTTGGCTGTCCTTCATGTGTATTGGCACCCAGGATGATCTCTTCCATAACCTTGCTTGGAACAGAGGTGTAAAGCTCTGGTCCCAGTAAGTTTATTTAAAAGTTTATTTAATGTAAGATACCACATTTCCCTGAGRTGGCGCAAAGGAGAACTCAACAAAAGACTCCAAGAGGTTAAAAGCCAAACTTTACTGGCAAATTTCAGAAGATCAGGAATTTGGCAAAACTTAAGGCAAGAATTCAATCAAAATAAAGCACAAAATTTCACAAAGCACTGACTTAACAAATTCTAACCCATCCAACCCTAAATTACCCAGATTTCAAGAAGAGAAAATTAGGAGTAGGAWAGGAGARRAAGAGAGRAAAAAAAAAAAAGAGAAAAGCACCCATACTACTGAGATCACATTAAAAGGGTAATAAAGATCTCAGTAATTATTTTGTATGTTTTTATAGACACTACCTGTACCACTCTTTATTTGCAGGGAATAACCTCTTGTTAGCCAGAACAACACCTGCTAGCAAGACTTGCACTTTCATTTTGTTTGGTTTTTTTTTTACTGCAAGATGCCAGTTATCACATCTGTCCTCTTGACCACATTAAACACTTTCAGTTCATAGGATATATAAATCTATTTTTCTGCACTGAGTCTAACTCCCCTTTGTTTCTCTTGTGTYTGTCCTTTAACAAGGTAATAAATATCAGTTTGTCACCCAGTGAGAGGCCAGCTGTGGAAGTCAAGCTGAGTTTCACTGTCCAAAAGGGGAGGAAAAATTACTTAGAGGTAGAGAGGGTCAGACTCATGTGAGGTCTGCTGTTTGACCTCCCTGAACAGGCACTTGGGCTCTGCATTTGCTTTGGTTTTCCTTTTCAGCAGCACAGAGAGCCAGGGCAGTTACAGRAGCAGCAGCAGGGGAAGTGGAGAGATCACAGGTAGCAACAACATGAGGCATAGAAAGTCCAGGTGAGAAAGGAAATGCATAAATCTGGATTAAAAAAATGCCATTTGCAGAAAGTTGCTGCTSTTTTAATTTTTTAAAAATATAACCTTGTACTAGTAATTAATGGATTTTAAAAAAAATACTTCTCAGAACATACAATTTAATAGATCTTGTTTTGAGCACCACCTCAAAATGAAATTTTCCAGAATTTAGGAAAGAGGAGAACAACTTGTGTTCCTGACCCTGTTTGTCATCGTCATAGATTGAAATGTCAGGAATGAGGGACAGATGTTCTACAGCAACAGAATTCTCCTTTTAAAATGAGATAGGATTCACCACCAACTGAGCAACATAACTGCATAAATCAAATTCATCTCAACCACGAGCTATATATTTGCTTACACTGTCTTTACAAGCCACTATAATACATTTTCTGGGGCAGTTATTCTTTTTAATGTATTCAGTGAACTAGAAAAGGCTTCACTTGGGTGTCTTAGACTTACTCATTAGGCCACAGTAACTCAATCACTTGCAATTATTTCTCCTTATCCACACTGAACGATCTGTGAGAGACTTAAGAGACAGCAAGAAAATAAAGAAGAAAACAAAGAAGGCAAATAATTTGAAGCAACAATGAGTGAGAATAATGTGACACAATCTTAAGTGAAATAATCTTAGTAAGAATTAAGGTTTTAAAGGTGAGTAAAACTTAGGAAACATGGGTGTTTTTATTGTTGTTCAGGCAGTAAGTCCACACAGTTAGTGATGAGTTTAAAAAAAAAGCATTAGAATAATAAAATGTTTAAGTTGGAACAGACTTTTATGATCACTTTTTAAGTCCAACYCTTAACCCAGCACTAAAATTAGGCCACCACTAAACCCTGTTCCCCAAGGGCCATGTCAACATGTCTTTTAAGTCCCTCCAGGGATGGTAACTCCCCCACTGCCCTTCCAGAGCTTGACAACCCTTTCTGAGAACAAGATTTTCCTAAAATCCAAACGAAACCTCCCCTGGTACAACCTGAGGCCATTTCCTCCAGTCCTATTGCTTGTTACTGGGAGAAGAGACTGCTCCCCACCTGGCTCCACTCTCCTTTCAGGGACTTGTAGGAAATGGTAAATTTCCCTCTGAGCCTCYTTTTCTCCAGYTCMCTCAGCCTCTCCTGGTTCTCCAGACCCTTCCCCAGCTCCKTTCCCTTCTCTGGATCTGCTCCAGCCCCTCAGTATCTTCTAACATTTGACCTCACTGTCATAATCCATGCCATGAATTCTTTACAGCTTTTGAGCTAATAGAAGCAAGTGTCTTGTGAGAAAAATGCCAGGGAATTCTTGTTGGGAGAATCCCATGGTGTGAGCACTCCAAGCATGTTACAAAGGCAGCTGTCAGTTCTGACATTCAGTGAACTTCAAGTGCTTGGATTTACAGCCTTAGGGAATATCTTGTGGAACATTTTTTCATAATTAAACATCTGAAGGGGTTTTGGTGTGTGTTATTGCATCACAAGGCATCAGCAAGGTTCCAGTTTGGGCCATTGGACAGACTGGAGCCCTCAGATCTATAGGAGCAAACATCTGACACCTCGGCCGCCTCAGTGACAGACAGCTGTGGGAGGTGGTTTTCTGTCACATGGCCAATGACTGAAAAAAGAATAATAATATAGCTTGATGGTAGCATTTTCTGACATTGACTGACAAAGAAAGAAGGCCAAGAGAAAGAATCCTGGAGTTTCTCCCAGTGCATCATTTCCTAACATACTCTGTGTTTATACTTTTCCCKGGCCATGATAATATATTTTTCTCCTTCCATTCCCTCCCCTTCAAATACCTTTTTCAGGGTACATCTGTTCTTATTCTAATTATACCTTTTTTTTAATCACTCTGCATGCCTTTGTAATATTTGGTTACCTTTCTCACTGCTTTCTGCCTTAGCCTTACTCTTTTTTTGGTATTTCTATATGATTTGACTGTAAACACCTTTAAAAAAAAATCTTTCACTCCTCTGAATCCTGTTATTGGAGAAGGTTCAGCTGTATTAATTGAAACTTAAAAAATCACATGTACTGTGAAGCAGATGTCTGAAGGAGGATACTTTATCCTGAACAGTTTAAGCTCTAGAAAATAATAAGCCTGCTTTAAAGTCCTACAAGTTGAAGTATTAAACTTCATTGTGTAGTTCTCACCGAGGAACCTCCTGACAACCTGCTGTATGGGGTTTTTTCTCCTGCAATATCCATCCCTTAGGAATGCAGACAATACATGACAAACAACAGCCTGTGTCCAAGAAGTTTAAACCATCTCAACAGAACACATTCCTGTTTGTTTCTTTGTGGAAAAACCATTCAAATGCTTCAGCACCTAAGTTCTAAGGCAGACCAATTGACACTTGTTTTGTTCCATATCAGAAACTTAGGTTATTGGTCATAGTCAAATTTTTATGCCCCATCCTTTAACCATCATTTAATAAACCTTGTGAAACCTGTCACCTCCTGTGCACCAAAGAAAGCATTTATCTTCCACACAACCATGAATGGAGCCTCCAAAAATGCTCCTTGAAGGCTGCAATGAGTCAAATCACGCTTTTAAAGGGAGAATATGATTTAGGTTCTGTTCATTGCACAGACAAACAGTTTTTGGGACTTGTTCTTCCTGAACACAGCAGCTGGAAATTTCTGCGTACAACTCTCACCATGCTGACAAACAGAGCACAGCCAATAAACTCTGCTTGGGACTCCCCACAGTTGTGATGATGCCTGGTAGATTAATGAACAAGCGGAGCAAGATCTCCTCTCCAGAGCACACAGACTACAGATTTATCTTTTAGAAAACAGAGCCGTATTTTCTCTCATCTTTTCTCCAGCAGATGAGAGAAAAATATTTGCAGCCACGGCTGTGTTAACAAGAATGTACAAACATACAACACCAGAAACAATAGCCCTTATCCCTCAGGCCTCAGAAGGAAAGCCTGTGTTTCACCACAAACTCAGCTCAGGAGAAATATATATATTTTTTGATCTGGAATAATTCTGATATAGCAGAATATATCTGATTTCTGTACACAAGCCATAGGATTTCTTTCTTAGCATTACAAAGAGTATTTGGATCAGGTTTGTAGGTATGGATTGAGGTGAAATCCTTAAAGAAGGAATCTGCAACTCCCATCAACCACTCACTCACTGGCAGTTAGCAATAATTAGTAGAACTTGGTAATCTTTTTCATTTGGTGTCCATGGCAAGGTGTTGGCAGCAGGGCCTGCAGGGAATCCTCTGTCAGGAGAATTTGGGGGCTGCTCCATCCAGCTCCAGATGGATATATTTGTATCTCTGTAATATATATAAGAAAATATATATATTCTTAGGTTCATTTATACATCAAATAACTGCAGTATCACAGTAAGACCTTTTCCAATCTTACTGTGAGTCAAAAATGTCACATCTCATAGAGCAGTAGGAAGGTGACCCACACTTTTCATTGCTTAGTATAAGAGTACATGGCATAATTAAAGACTGTAACAAGTGAGGAGCAGTGGCTGTGATGTATCTTTTTGAGCCCAAAATGGCATCTCCTCTGCTGTGTCAAAGCTATTAAAAYCCAAACCCTACTTAGATCCAGACAAAATTGCTAACTTTTCACAGACATGATTGATAGGTCGTTGCAAATTGTTGAAAACCAACTAATTAGGCTTTTAGACAATCAATTGCACAATGATGGGCAGCAAATGAGGAGGAACCAAGAAAATGCATATGCTTAGAAACTAATGACTTAAATACTCTAACTCACACATGCCAGGCAATTTAATCATAAGGAGTAAAAGCTGTGACCTCTGAGAGAGATGYGGTAACTTGGCAATAAGGGAGGTARCATGGCATGATGCATTGGTCCTTCTTTGCCAGACCACTAAGAAATGATGAAATTATTTGTGTAACTTGCAGCAGCTTGAACTCATAATTGACCTAACTCTTTTGTTGTTTCAGATTTCAGCAAACTCCTCTCTTGTATACTTACAGCCCTAAGAAATGTGTGGGATTCAGAAACCTACATGCCCTGTTACAGCATAATACCCCATAAAGGCTGCTGAGTTTTCTCTCATCCACTCTTCCTACTCCTCCTACTTCTTCTTCAACAGATGTGCCTGAACCTGTCCCAGAAAGAAAGAAATATTTCAGTTTTTAGAATGTTTTGGTTGATTTGAAATGGTTGGAATGATTGGGAATGGCCTTTGTTCTCTCACCGTTAGGATCTCCAGCAGATCTGATGGCTGAGTTGTGAGTGCTCCACAAAAAGACTCTTGTGACATAGGCAGGAGGCAGGTTTTGGGTAAAGTTTCCAAAAAATAGTGAACAAGATTTTTGGCATTAAACTTGCCCAAAACGACAGATTTGGAGATTTCCAAGTGAGAAAACTGTGGCGCTCTCTATGTACATATATATGTATATATCTATATAAAAGGGARGGAGAGTTTATAGCCTGCACATACATGTATAAATTAATTAAGATTATATAGTAAATAAGATTTATATTTCCTACTCATTCTGCTCATTTCTGGACAGCAGCTGCTTGAYCTGCCTACTAAAATTAACCAATACAAGACAGTAGATGAACATAAAATTAATGACACACATTGACCCTTATATTTTGTGGCCTTTTACTTTTTATTAGAGGATTTCACAGCCATAATATTTAACACTCRTTTTCATTACAGATCTATTTTGCCAGGTTTTTTTTAGCTACAATAAATAAGATTTTGTGAATTGATATGYTTGTGAATATCAACCACATTCAATCCATATCTGGGTTAAATTATCCCAATTTCTATTGGAAAGGGGAAATCTGAACACTACAAAGAGACTTATTATGAAAATCAATCAAATAAAATGTACAGCTAAGAGTGTCAATTCCTTAYAGTGGGCATCCTTTCTCTAATCATTTGGGAACTTAGTGGTTCAGACTCCTCTGAAATAAACACATTTTGTTCCTCTCTAATGTGTCAGTCCTGGGTTAGTTAACACATTCATCTGGAGTCTAACAGCAATGCAGAACTGAGGAGAATCAATGTCTTACTGTACACAGTGATTGCACAAGTTAATTGCTYTTTATAGATGAAATATATTTCTTGAAATATATTTCTTTACAGCAAATACACTGGCAAAACAATGATTATTAAATAGCTAATTTTTATAAATACGACTTTGGTGATTACTGATTACTTCACATCACCAATGCACATAAAATAAATAAAAAGTATTTGCTTTCCCTTTTTTTTTTAATAAAAAAGGAATATAAAAAGTGAGAATGAGACTACAAGTGAGGGTAAAGCATATATGAAGCATTAATGTTTTAAGAAGCTATTCCTACTCCGTTATCTGGAAATGTCCTGTATTCTCTTGCTCCTGGAGTACACTCAACCAAATTTTAATTAATTTTATTTTCTTTTGCTGTGAAAAGGGTCAGATAAAGTGTTAACCAGTTCAGTTATTTGGCAAGCAGATGAGGAGATGAGCATCAAAGGTTGTTTAAAAGGTGCCAGATGTTTTGCCAGTAAAACAAATTACCATCACATTGGAAATAAAAGGCTTAATCCATTTTTTGCAGGAGTTGTAGGTTATGGTATGGAGTTTTTATATAGTGTACCCCACCTTTGAAACACTCCAAGGGAAGATCTGCACAGCCATGCCACTTCCAGGACAAACTCAGAACAGTACCGTGAGTCCCTCCTAACTTACACACCTGTGGTGTTTGCTTAGGACTTATTTCCTCACAAGCCAGCCCAGGTTTACAGAGTTTTGCATATGAGAAATGGAGCAAGGCAAAAGGAGTGCCTTGCCTCAGGCTAGGTAAAAGGGCTGGAGCAGAGAGAAGTGTCCTGCCTCGAGCCACTGCTGCTGCCTGCCCTCTGGGGGGGATGTTTGATTTACAGGGASTGGACTTGTCCAATTTCTGGTCCCTGTGCTGAGGGGTTCAAAACGCACTGGCTGCTTTGTACTCTTTCAGTTATGAAAAGTGAAATAAATACTTACCTGGGTTTGCAACTGGTTCATATTAATTGTTGTGGGCTTGAGCAGCCAGAACGTATAGAATGAGGTGCTCCTAAGCTCTTCCATCATTTTCATGAGCATGTAATCACAATTGGCATAGAAAAAGTTAACTGAAACCATAAATATGTGTACATTGGGTACATGTAGTATATGCAGCTCCATACTGAGCATATATAGAATTCCAACTCTGCCCTAGAGTAAACCAGACCTTGGGGAAGCACAAAGTGAAAATACAAACCCACATGAGCCTCAGCCCTTCCCAGTCTGACTCTCCCCCAGTTAAACCAGCACCCTGGGAAAGCTGCCTACCCTGGGATCAGCCTGTGCTGCCTTCCTGCACTGCCAAAACCATCTCAGAGCAGCTCTGCTCCTTGGAAGGGCTTCCAAAACCATCTCAGAGCAGCTCTGCTCCTCGGAGGGGCTGCTCACAAGGGGTGGGAGCAGCATCAGACACCACTGAGGCAAACACAGCCAGGCTGAACACAGCCAGTTGTGCACCCAGCTGGAGATTTGCTCCAGGTGCAAGCAGGAGCCTGTGCAGAGRGTTTCTAGGAGCAGTGAGCTCTGCTCCTGAGGCAGCTCATTGGCCCAATAGCGGAGAAATAAGGAAAAACTCATCCCATCAGATGCTTCAGCACCACAGGGAGGTCAGAGCACCTCTCTGGGTGCTGCTCCAGGAYGGAGGAGTGACCAGGGGGTGGCTGCAGGAACACGAGCAGCTGGTAGATGATCCAATTCTTGTGGATTCTGTAATGTCTAATRAACACCCACAATCAGCAGAGACACTGACTTACCTGTTTTCTTTATGACTGAGGCAAAGTTTCCTGGATAAAGGAGTTTGTGCAGGAGATAAGGCAATGTATTATTGTATCACAAGGTATTAGTGATGCTGTGGGATGTAGATGAGATGTCGAGCCCTGCCTTGAGCTCCAAGACTGAAGTTTAGCTGACACCTGAAGAGGTCAGTGGCAGACCCTGACCCTGTCCTGAGGGGACACAGCAGGCCCACACAAAGTCTTTTGGTGAATCTGAATTGTTYTGGCCAGGTGTACAATAGAGCTTGCAGACAAATGTCAGGGGGTTTCTGTGGTCCCACAGAGATGGGATGAGTAGAAATTTCTATTTTTGCTGATTGTTTTCAGTCAGAAAGAAGTAGCTCACACAGAGACACGTGCAGGTGACTGTGAATGTATCAGCCTGGAGATAAYAARATTTAGTASAGGCATCACRGCTCAGGGACAGGGGATGTGACCTGAGTACAGTTTGTGATTTACAGCTGAAAGGTCCTCTGCAGATACAAAATCTTTGCTAATAGAATAAAAATCCATTCAGTTTGACAGAGCTGGGATGTTCCATGTCAGCACCTAGGGCACAGCAAATAAAGCAGCTCTGGGAGTGCTGCTGCCATGGCCAGGGGGACTGGAGGCCTGTGCTGTGGAAGGTTTTGCTTTGCCTCCAGTGCTGTGAGCACAGCCAGGGATGCACAGCATATGAGATTCCCTCTGCCCAACACTGACACTGTAAATCCAGCTCTGCAGCTCAGTGGGAACAACCTGCAGAGCAGAGGGTGTCTGCACTGGGCATGTTTTGAGGTTTKACACTTTCCACTAGCTCTGCTCAAGCACTCCTTTGCCCCAGTGAGGTCATAAACAGACCATCACAAGTGATCAGGTTGATTCTTCTCACGTGAACAGTGGCACTAATACTCTGGGCACGCCACCCCCCTGCAAACATGGAGTAAAATCTGCCAGCCCCTTCTCTGTGGACTTGGAAAAACAGTTGTGGAAAGAGAATTCAAATGGCCCACCAGGAAATCTCAGCATCTAGATCCCACAGCTGCTGAGCTTGAGCAAATCTGCTGAATTGTGATGTTAAACCATGAGAGCTTGTTTACTTATGACTGTCTAGATGTRGTTCTCCTGAGGAAAGTTGCTTCTACGTCCTGAAATGTGCTGCTTATTCACAACTCTCAGGGCTGAATTAGTGCATGGCTGCTGGCACAGGTCCTCCCTTTTGACTTTCAGTCAAGTTTGAAGTCTGATATTCCAGCTAATATTAAGCTGAGACTTGGGGCATTCTCTGTCCACTTCCCCATACTGAAAGATGTCTGAGGTCTCATTTAATATATTTTTATTTGGGGAGAGTAGTTCACCTTTTCAATTAATTTTTCAAACTCTACTTACAGAAATAATTTAATAYCACTGTTCCTCATGCACTGAATTAACCCAGGGGCTTAGCAACCCTGSAAACACCTGTCAGACCTCAGTGAGATGGCTGCTGGTGGAAACAGGAGCCAGAGAAATCTCAATTTGAGCTACCAACTTTATTTTCAAATGCAGTTCACACTGTTTTTGTGATAAGGCTTTCTTGGGTTTGTTTTTTTTAAAAAACCCACTGCCTCTGTCTTTTTAAAAGCAATGGCTGCTTCTTAATGCAATGAGATTTTTCTTAATAATGACACAGCACATAATTCTGAAAGCCTGTGGGTGCAGTTTAGCCATTTGGAAAAATGACCTTTGTACTATTACTGGAACTAGCTAGCAGGCTTTGGTGCTTGAATTTTGTTCTCTCTGTACCATAGAAAATAGTTCAAAACTTGTTGCTCAGTGTGCTGGCTTGGACTGGGGTTGAGTTAATTTTCTTTAGTGACCAGAGTGGGGCTGTGTTGGGATTTCTGCTGAAAAGGGTGTTGATAATACAGGGATGTTTTTCTTGTTGCTCAGCAGTGTTTGCACAGCATCAAGGCTTTTTCTGCTCCTCACACTGCCATGCTATTGAGGGGGCTGGGGATGGCCTGGCTTTGGCTGGGATGGAGTTAACTTCTTCTCAGTAGCTGGTACAGTGCTGTGGTATTGATTTAGGAGAAAAATGTTGACAAAATACTGATGGTTTTGTTTTTGTTAAATCCTATTTATCCTATTTATCCAAGGATATTTTTTTTTCCTTTTGGATCTCATGCTCTGTCAGTGAGGAGGTACAGAAAAGGAACGGGGAGGGAGAACAGCCAGGACCAGTGACCTGAACTGGCCAAAGGGATATTTCACATCAGAGAATGGCATGCCCAGCATATAAACTGGGGGAATTATCTGGAACAGGGCCTGATTTGGTTCAGAAAGGCAGCTCTGGCATTGTTGGCCAGTAGGTAGTGAGCACTTGTATTGTGCGTCACATGTTTGGAAGTTTTTTTTTCTTTTCAGTTGAATCATCAACATTATTATTATTTTTTACCACCATTACAGCATTTGATCTTGTTTTCAGTTACTAAGCTTCTCTAAATGATTAATTTTTAAACTTCTCTAAACCTACAGGTTTTACTTTAGATTCTCCTCCCTGCTCCACCAGGGTGGGGGGGAAGAGAAGGGTTTTGAGCARGGGCTCTGTGGTGTTAAATTCTGGCTGGGGCTGGAACCACAAGAGGCTCCTTGGTAGTTGGGAGTGGACACAGACARCACAGCTGAGCCCAAGGTTAGGGTTAGGGCACCCCAAAGGGATGTTCTGTACCATATTCCATCAGAATCAGTTCATAAAGAGGGAGAAAGAAGGAAGGAGGAGGAAACTGCTGGAAACTCAACCCAGCAGGGGCAGCCTGGGAGGGCCCTGGAGTGTGTGGGTGAGAACTTCACTTCCTGGCACAGCTGTGAGCCCACCAGGGGAACCACCTCTGGAAAAAGGGGCAGGCAGCTCAGGAAGTGTTTATGGATGACTTTAGGCCATGTAGGAAGAAAACTAGAGAGGCAAAAGCTCAGAACTTATTTGGCCACTTTTGTCAAGGTTAATGAAAAGTTGTTTTATGAATACATCAATGGCAATAGGAGGGCCAAGGAAAACCTCCATTCCTTACTGGACCCAGGAGGGAATACAGTCACCAAAAGTAAGGAAAAGGCTGAGGAATTTAACACTCTCCCTGGAGGTGCTGAGGAAAGACTGGACATGACACTTAGTGCCATGGGGRTGYTGGGTCATAGGATGGACTCAAGGACCTCAGAGGCCTTTCCAACTTGAGWGACTCTGTGATTCTGAGGAGATGTTTGGAGTCACGGCATTTGTCTTCCCATGGGCTGGCAGTGTTCACCCATCTCCAGGAAAGATGGGCTCCATCACCTGTTATGGTGACTTGGGAAGAAAAATGCCTTAACTCCACGCGTGTCCCATTCCTCTTCCTTCTCCCTCCCCTTTCAATATTCTGATCCCATGTTCTATAGTCCGGCAGATCCCTTTGGGCAGCTGAGCTCAGCTGTCTGTCTGTCTGTCTGTGTCTACTCCCAGCTCCCCACCCAGCCCCAGCCCAAAGCAGCCCCTGGGGACGCTGGCCACCCCTACTGAAGGATGAGGAAGGTGCCTGGGCTGCCCTGCTCCACGGCAAACACCAGCACAGCACAGAGCTGCATGTCGGAGGGGCCGCTCAGCAGCAGCCGGCAGGAGTGGGAGCTGGGCAGCACCGTCAGCTCCCAGTCCTGCCACTGGGCCAGGTGCTCCCAGGCTGTCTGCACCAAGTTCTGCACCCAGCAGGCGATTTCCTCCACGTCTAAGTAGGAGCCTGTGCAGAGGTTCTGCAGCAGGGGTGAGTGGTGGGGCTCATTGRTCTTGGAGGGGTGGGCAAAACATGGACTGCTCTCCGTTCTCCTCGAGCAGGTGCACTCCAGCRCCACGCGGATGTTGGAGCACCTCTCTGGCWGATRTGTCYCACMRTAKAGCTCCAKCCTGAAAGAGTGCCTGGGGGGTGGCTGCAGGAACACGAGCAGCTGGTACARGACTYGGTCCTCAAAGATGCTCCAGGATTCATGGATGCCGTTCTTCCCAGCRGCCGGGTGCATCTCCGGCATGAAAGTGTCCTTGGAAAGCACTCGGCAGACACGGAGGACGTCATGCRTCATCTTCTTCACATCCTTGCATATGTCAGACAGTTCCTGCATTGACAATAGGTTGGGCACAGAAAACAACCTGACCCTTTGGCATGGTCCTTTGAGCTTCTCATCCTCATTGTCATTTCCTTGCTCGCTGTCAGAGCTGTCCTGCACACGGCAGCAGCAAGGGGCAAGCTTCATTTGCCAGGCCAGCCAGCAGAACTCCACGAGCAGGGTTACTCCAGCAGCCCACAAGAAGCAGAGCTGCAATCCAGAGAGGAGTGGAGCTTCTTGTGAGGGGGATCTGATCCACTCAAGCTCCTGCTGCAGCCTCATCACCTCCTGCTTCAGAAACTGCTCACGCTGCTGGATCTGCCGGACCATGGCCACATCAATCTGTGGATCTTGTGTCTGCCCAGGCAGGACGGCCAGCACAGCCAGGAGAAGGATGGTGGTCATAGCCATGGCCTGGAGGAGATGGGAGAAAGGTTTATCCAGCAGACATAACAGGCTTGAAARGACCACAGACCCTGGCTGGAGACAGCACACAGCCCCATCCTGCCCAGGCCACCCTGATGGTCATCCCTGGCTGGGCTGTGCCCCATGAAAGGGCAAGACACACCTGAGCAGTGTCCTGAGGCCCCATCCCTGCCATGCTGGAGCGTTCCATGGAGCCAGRGGCACCTGGCACATCCCCTCYCTGGCACCACTGGGAACCCTGAGCCCTTCTGCCCCCCAGCCCAGAGAGTGGCACCCTGCCCTGCCCTGAGAGGCCCAGGCCTCACTCTGAGTTAGAAACCCCCCATGGAATCTGTCCCATTCCCCATCCATCCCAGCCTTCCCTGGGCACATGCACTCACCAATTGCCCACGTCCAGCTGCAGGGGGATTGCCTGGTGCTGTCCCTGGGGATGGCTCCCACTGTCACCTGTTCCCTGTAATGTCACAGCCACCAGAGCTGACAAATCCCAGACTTCAACCCTACCCCCTGCTCAGGGGGTTCTGGGCATCTGCACCAAGTCCAACCCCACTGCAGGAGGTGCCAGGGGGTCTCTTGGCAAAGCAGGRGCAGGCCCAAAAGCCAGCACAGGGAGCCCCAAGTCCCACTGTCCCCAGCCCCAAGGGCAGAGCCTTGCCCTGCTCTGAAGGGCTCAGCCCTCACTCAGGGTTAGGAACCCCCCTGGGCATCTGTCCAGTGCCCATCCACCCCAGCCTTCCCCGTGCACGTGCACACAGGAATCACCCCACCCCAGCTGCAGTGGGGCTGCCTGGTGCTGTCCTTGGGGACASATCCCACTGTGACCCACCCTCTGTGATGCCACAGCCAGCAGAGCCTCATCACCCAGCTGGCCAGTCCCAGAGCCCACCCCCACCCCTCTCAGCGRGTTCTGGACATCATCACCRGATACMAAACCACTGGGCAGGAGTTCCCAGGGCTCYCCTGACAAAGTGGGCAGCCCAAGCCACCCTGATGCTCATTCCCTGGCTGGGCTGTGCTCCATGAAAGGACAAGAGACACCCAAGACACCAAGAGACACCAAGAGTCTCCTGAGGCCCCATCCCTGCAACAGTGTGCCATAAAACCCTGGGCACCTGGAACATCCCCAAAGCCTCTCTGGGCACCTGGCACCCACCAGGAGCCCTGAGTCCCTCTGTCCCCAGCCCCAAGGGTGGTCCTGGCACTGACTGACAGACCCTGGGATGGACTGACAGACCCTGGGATGGACTGACTGACCCTGGGATGGACTGACAGACCCTGGGATGGACTGACAGACCCTGGGGTGGACTGACAGACCCTAGGATGGACTGATAGACCCTGAGATGGACTGACTGACCCTGGGATGGACTGACAGACCCTGGGCACCAGGGAAACACACGCTCCATGATCCCAACCCAATGGACAGAGCTGTGACCTTTGAACTGATGGTTGCCCCACCTAAAGAAGCATCACATGTAATCTCTCTCTGACCATATCTCTTAAATTTTCACCTTTGCAGTGGTTGGGTCAGTTATTTCAATGGATTCTATAAATCCAGTTGGACTCTTACAGAAGTCTGACTTGGATTTACTCAGTTCTGAAAATACTGCAGGCAGTWCTAGTGAGGATTTCTGGGGACAATAACATATCCCTGAAGAATTTCAGTTCCAAATACAAGTTTCTAGACACCTCAAAATCTTTCCTTCACCTTGCTGCACATGTGCCAGGACTGGCAGGGCTGAGGTTTGTGTCATTCACCTTGTACAGAACTCTACATCTCATGGGCCTCCTGTCCTAAGCCTTCTCCAGGCAACAGGAGCAAGGGGGATGTCAGCAGGATGGATGCACACCCTGTGCTCAGGACCTCTTGTCAAGGTGGTGGGGACCTGAGGTCCCAAGTGGAGGGAACACAGAATCCTACAATCATGTAGGTTAGAAAAGACCCTTGAGATGAAGTCCAGCACTGCCAMGGCCACCACTAAAYCACATCCTGAAGTGGCACATCTGCRTGTCCTTTAAATCCCTCCAGGGATGGCCACTCCTCCTCTGCCCAGGGCAGCCTGTTTCAACCTGAGCACCCTTTTGGTGGAGAAATATCTCCTAATGACCAGAACCGGTGGTACTGGTGCCTCCACACCATGCAAACCTGGCTTCTGCTTTTTACACAGAGCTGGTTCACACACCTTTAAAAGGCTCATGCATTTATTCCTGCACAGCCAGTGTCGCTACCTGGAAAAATGGGGGTTAATATCGAATGAAAAAAAGCCAGAAAACAACTTATCACAACCACAGGGTTCCTGTGGACTTACCTGAGTCATCAGTGGGAATCTGTGTCCCTTGTATCTTGCTCTCTGAGGTACCTCAGTGCCTCAGACTGTGCTTATCTCTTCCACATGGATGTGATAAGATCCAGCTGACTAAGTTTGTATAGCTCCTTGTGTAATCTCGTTTTYGCTGCTATAGGCTTTAGTAGTGCTTTTCCAGAGGCACAGTTTCCCAAAGGTCAATGGCAGCACAAGTCACTGCTTTCCTTACAGCATCCCTGGCTGGCTGCTGGTGCTTAAGGCAATCYTGTCCCAGAGGAGCTTGTGCCAAGGGAAGGAGAAGAAGGGATCCCCACTGACACATTATTCCACCTGTGCTGGAATAATATCTACTGAATGGACTTGCAGAAAAACCCACTGAAACAGTAAGTTGTGGATATGGCAGAAATTACTTCGAATTTCCATGGTTTTATTAAGAGGACTGGGAAAACACAGAAATTCATTTCTGTAAAATAAAAGTCTAAAATCCTGATCTTATCTTCYGCCCTTTCTGCCTTTCAAGCTATCACCCTCCAGATGAGCATACTGGAAAAAGATTGGATTATCAGAGTAATAAGAAAATAATGTCAGGAATGTGCAGTTTGCAGGTGTTGTATGGTCACTTAGGGAACCACAGCTTGTGGCATAATTTAAACCACATCCAAAGGCTGCAATGATCATTTCCTCAGTTCCAGAGCTTGATCAAAACATCATTCTGAAAGTGAATGATTTAAAGTTGGCTCCTCGTCAGCCTTCCACCTCTCTGCCTGCAAGAAGTAAAAGAAAGAAAAGGAAGAAATCCAGCCAAAAAAACCACGTCCCAGTTGGGTAATACACTTACAGATTGGAAAGCTGTGATTTTTTTCAAAGAAATAATGGGCTAAGAATTTTGTTAGGTTATAYGACATTAGGGAATAATTGTAGCAAAATATTAATCATATTATTTTTCCATTAAAAAATGTATTATAACGGGATTAAATACAGATCAGAAATGGGTTAAAGAGTTAAAATATTATACTTTCTGTGGGATTTTTTCCATTCAAGGTAGAAAGAACTGCAGATGGAGAAGTCTGTGCTTGCAGCAAGTATTATATATCACATTATTTATGTAACTATGTATTCTGTGCATATAAGGAATTATTTAGCAGCACATATGTTAACATATGACTTTTAAAAATGCCAGCTATGAAGCTAATAACAAATAATACCATTTAAAAAACAGCCCCAAGGAGCAGAATATACGTGGTATAGCAAAACTACCAAGTGAAGAATATGCTGCTCTTTAACATTAAATGTTTACTTCTAATTTGAAGCAGGAGGTGTCATACCAGAGAATTAATCTCTAGTGATAGAAACCTTTATGAGCCTATGCACACTTTTGCCAGCAGGTGCATCCAGCTTGCTCCTAAAAGACAGAGCTATAATCACCATGGGGCACATTACCTCATGGTAAATGTAATTCTTACCAGTGCCTGGGAGAGCCTTGTCCATTTGTGTGTGTTCATCTCGTGGAGAGCTGCTACAGACGAGAGCCCTGGAGGAAAGCAGGGTTGTGCTGGGGAGGGCACAGGCTCATCTGCATGAGGAGCAGAGATTTGTGTTGAAGAGAATCTCTTGTCTTTGAAACAGCTGAAAGATCATTTCCTCAACTCAGCATCTTTCCTCACTGTGTATTTGCAGAAGAGTGTGAAATATATATATATATAAAAATCTATGTGAATATGTGTGGTATTTTCTGAGACCTCTGTTGTTGGAAAGAAAAGATGAATCTGGCTCCATGTTCTTAGAAGGCTAATTTATTATTTTATTATCTATATTATATTAAAGAATGCTATATTAAGAGTATACTAAAGAATAGAGAAAGGATACATGCCGAAGGCTAAAAGATTCTAATAAAAAACTTGTGACTGTCTCTAGAGTCTGAAACAGCCTGACTGTGGTTGGTCATTAAGTAAAAACAATTTGCATGTTGGATAAACAATCTCCAACCACATTCCAAAGCAGCAAAACACAGGAGAAGCAAATGAGCTAATATTGTTTTCCTTTTTCTCTGAGGCTTCTCAGCTTCCCAGGAGAAAATCCTGAGCAAAGAGATTTTTAGAAAACATGACGGTGACAAATATGTTATTTTATTTCCAGTGGAAGTTGCTGGAAATTCTAGAATAAGATTAAAACACATGTAATACRTCATCACACAAAAATGAAATGAAAAACAAAAAGCCAGTAAGTTTTAAACTTGCTCAACCACTTGGAAAAAGGAGTTTTAAAACCGTAACTGCCAGTAACATGGAACAGGTTGTCCAGAGAATCTGTGGCTGCCCATCCCTGGAAGTGTTGAGGTGTTGGATGGGGCTTGGAGCATTCTGGTCTGGTTTAAGGTGTCCCTGCCCATGGCAGTGGGGTGGAACTGGATGGGCTTTGAGGTCTTCTCCAACTTAGGCCATTCTATGGTTCTGTGATCCTACTATTTCACTTAACATGTTAAAATATCATGTTTCTGCTCTGYCTGTGTAAATAGTTTTGTGGTTGAGTCTGAAATGAGCCACTTAAGTGGCAATTGTTGATTAGCAAAATCTATTTTCATGTAAATAATTCCTGTTTCTAACATTGGACCATGTACAGGAAAGCAGGAAGGGTCTGGCCTAGCAAATTCTGAGTGCGCACCAGAATTATCAAAGGAGCACCAAACCCAGCTGAACCTCAGATGGTCTCTGGGAACTTTCAGGGATCACAGCTTTATTAATTTAATAAAAAAATATGTAGTAAATGTGATGGCAGAATATAAGCAAATGGCAAATGCATGAGAAATAAATGATAAAAGGAAAATAAATGGTAAGATAATGCAAGATGCAATTCTAGGAGAAGTCAAATCCTTTGGTATAGAAGGAACCACAACTCACTCTGGATTTCAGCTACCAAACTCCTGGGTTTTATTAGGCTGTGTGARCAACAATACATCATTTCACACTTATTGCCAGTGAAGTAATGGATTCTGTGTCACGAACCAAACACAAAGTAAAGTTCTGTGTCTCAGCAAGACACAGGGAAAGAGCATCCAGAAGAGATGAAGTCAGAAACAGAGTTTGGAGCAGATAATTATGGTTAACAGAGAAACAGTGACATGAAACAATAGGAATGAACTTCTGGAATGGCATCTGTGGCTATTCAGGAAGAAATACCCGGGGAAACAGAAGACAGGCCTGGGAGGTTTGTTTGTTACTCCTTGCTTCTGACTGTAGCTCATAGAATCCCAGAGTAGTTTGGGTTGGATGAGACCTCAAAGCTTTTCATGTTGCTCTTGATGTCACTGGCCACAKTTAATTCCATCAGGGCTTTATCTTCCTGCCCCAGTCCCTGGCTGCTCAGGTGATTTCTCTGTGCTCCTCCCATCTGACTGCCATGAAGAGAAAGGGGAATCAATGGGGTATAAGATTTGCATAATTACAACTGAACTGGGTAACTGTGGCATCTACTGAAAGAAGATGGAGAATAAAGACACTGTGTTAGCACAATTTTTAAAAAAGGTAAAGATATCATGTCTAAAGCAGGCACTGGGATGGGAAAAGTTAAACATTTCCACATGAGCAGAACAATTTCCACAGTCAGGCTTTTCTTACAGAACCTATCATTTTATCATTTTTTAATTAGGCTGGTTTAATTTATTCATGATTGTTATTAAATTTACAATACTTTTCAGTTCTTAAATAATTCCTGTATTTTAACCTGAGGCAAAATCTCTTTAGCCTCTGGCACTTAAACTCAAAGCCTTCTCACTCATCTGCAATAACTCTACTATCTGACTTGAAACAAAAGAATAAGAATACGGTGCCACACAGGCACACAGATACCCAGCGCTGTTATAATTTAATACTTCAGCCACTCACCCTGGGAATAGTTTGTGCCATTCATCAGTGTGGAAGCTTTACTTCATGTTGTCACTGGGGCATCTCTGTGTTACCCAGTGATATCCAGCTCAGCCATGTTCAGGGACCAGCTCCTTCTGCTCCTGCCCATTGATACAGGCTCTTTTACAGGCCAGTTCAGGCAAAAATCTGCTGTTTGTGCTTTGAACCATGCACCTAAAAAGCCTCTCTTTGTTCTGTGATCAGAGCAGAAGCCTTAAAGGTTGTAACGAGTCATTCAGTAGGAGAGAGCCTTAAATGGGGTGACTAACATTTTTCACCTCTTTTTTTTCCTTTCTGCAGTAGTATTAGTCTAGATAAATCCATGGATTAAGACTCAAGAATTAGCAACATGAATAAAACACATTTGCACCTCATTTCTACTCTTCTTTCTTCTCAGGAAAAATTGTGTGTGGATTGATGAGTGCTTTGATTTCTAAGGTTCTTTTTGAAGGAATTGCTTACCATTTTTTATTTTCTTTTCTCTTAGAAAATATTTAGTCTTCTGTGTTGGTGAAATTAGTTTTCAAGGCATTAACTTGACATAAAGCACAAGGTGACAATGAATTTGATGACCTTTAGATTGCAGACAAATCTTTGTCTCCTTCCTATATGAAGATATTTCATGTGGGAGAAAAAATATTTTCATTGTAAGAGCAAAGTTAAAAATCACAAATCTTCTTCCCGAGCTTTAGGTGTTCGCTTTGTTTTTGCAGATGTAACTCACCCATGCTGAAATAATACTCCTTGATTCTTCATAGGAAACCGCTGAAGGAGCAAAAAAGAGCATTTTTTCATTATGAGAATTTAAATATGGGAGAAAAACAGCTACAGCTTGTAGCTGTTCAAAGTGTTTATGGCAGTGTAGTCCATTCACTACAATGCCCACATCACATTTGACTTTTGCCTGCAACTGTTTTTTGCTGAAGCTGAGTTTTAGTACTTTTTCCAATCAAATACAAGTAATAATGTGARATCTGTGCCCCAGTCTGCCAAACTGAGGATTCAAGACCTTTTAGGACAGTAATGTAATTTTTTGTCAGTACAGCAGAGCTCCCGAGTGCTCTTCCTGAGAACTGTACTCAGCTTTCATTTCATAAAAAGCTGGTCGGCTCAGTGCAAAAGAAATTACAGTCCCAAAATAAAATATATTTTGTGTCAGGGGACTTAGCAGTGGACATTTATGCTACCTGACTGTGATAAAGCAGGCAATGACTTTTCAGGAAAGCAAGAGGAAGAATTTTTAGGCATACTTCTATTAATTATTCTGCTTAATCTGTCTTCTGGCTTTATCCTTCTGTATGTAAAACTTTCTTTTTCCTATACCATTTTCACTAATATTTAATTAGTACAAAGATTTTTTATCTTTAAGGACAGASTCAAAAAAGTAGAAGTAAATTTTCTCCCTAAGGAGGAAATGTTGCATCATTTCTCAGAAAAAGTACCCTGAATTCCTGAAAATGTCCTTTCTGCAAAATATCATATCTTCCTGATTAAGGAAGGAACATTCTATTCCTTTTCTTTCCCAGGCGCTGTTTCATTTCATGTCTTCCATGAAAGCAAAAGCATTTTACTACACCTTTGTTTTATTTACTTATTTGGAAATGTCAAGTTATTTACGTTCATGAACCTTGGGACAATTAGGTTCCTTTGTGTAAGAATTAATTTCATCTATAAGCCCAAGCTTCAGGATCAGRTGAGAACCCATGTCTTTAAAATCTCCTGTCATATTTCAGCTCTAAGACACCCTTCTAGACAAATCTAACTCATTCAGTTGTTGGGGTTTTTTTAACATAAGCACAAGTCAGTTATCATTTAGAGACTGGGTTATGAGTCCAGGAACTGAAGGCATTTGTTCCAGCCTGTCCTGAGTTGCAGAGTTTTCAGATTTCCAGCTTCCTCTCTCCACAGAAGCACTCTCGTGAGAAGACTTGGGCTACTTTCACCATTCTCTTCTTCCAGAATTATCTAGAAGAAACTTTCCTCTCTTGGGAAATTTCACCAAAAAAACCCATCACATTTTAAAATTTTAATAAATTATGATGCCATTTTCTAATGTAAAAYATTATTTCCAAGCTGTCCTGCTGATGACTCAATGAGCTTCATGAGTTTCAGGGAGTTTTATCCTCACACAATCTTTGTGACATAAAACAATCAAAACTCATTTTTCCAGCGGAACACTGCACAGAATCACRGAATCACAAAATCCTTGGGGTTGGAAAAGACCTACAAGATCATCAGGCCCTAGGAGATCATCAGGCACTAGGAGATCATCAGGACCTACRAGATCATCAGTGTYRGAACCCAGGAAATTCCTCTGGCTGCCCTGGAGGGCTCGAGCCCCTGCCCAGGGGGCTCAGAGACCTTGGCACAGAGACCAAGACCCCTGTGCCTTTGATTTAGCYCTTGGAAAAAACTATTACCAACCTTATATGAAGAATTACAAGCCACGACAGTTTAAGTAGAATGATAGTGAACTTAYCACTGGGTGAAAAATAGATTTTTTSGGGTTTTTAGAATGGGGGTTCAGGGGCCAAGATGGAGGAATCTGGGCATGTCCAGTCATTCTCCTTCCTCTTGTCCTCCATCTTCTGCTGTGATGTTGGYACTTTTGGATTCATTTAGAGTAGMAGCTCCCTGTCYAACAYAGGTGATAGGTATTGGAAAGTAATYGTAAACATTGTAGACATAGTTTTTAGTATRAAGACATAACACCACCCTGGGGGCAGGCAGAGTGCCTGGACTGCCTTGCTGAGTGGACCTCGGCAGGTCAGGAGAAAGAATTTTATAGATAAGGAGCAATAAACAACCTTGAGACCAAGAACTGAAGAGCTCTGACTCTTTCTTCAAGCATCAGGCTGGGAAAAGAGACTTTCTAACACATCTYRGGGTCACTCTGACCAGCTGGAGATCCCAGGACATCAGGACCTACAAGATCCTCAGGACCCACAAGATCATCAAGCCCATCCTCTGAGTGACCACCACCATGCCAAGTAAACCACGGCACCGACGGCCACAGCCAGCACCACTGGGACAGACCAAATGTTCCACTGGACACCATGAACAAAGTGAGCTCGGGAGTCTCCAGGTCATTTAAGTTGTTGATGTCACTGTTTACTTGTGGAGCCTCACCCTTTAAGTGATCCTGGAAACAATATTCTTAACACTCAGACAGGACCAAGAGACCAGAGGAGGCAAGACATGGACTGATTACAGGAAGGTCAGCCTGGGTTAAATGCCTGGTCTGCACACTTTGATTGAGTTCCTTTAAATGGGCAATGGGAAGCAGTGTGGTAACTGCAAAGTCAGTTTTTATTTGTTTTCCAAGGACTCTCCATGAGCTATTTGTCAACTGGAGTTTTCTTTTCTCTTTTCTCCCCTTTCCTTTCCTTTCCTTTCCTTTCCTTTCCTTTCCTTTCCTTTCCTTTCCTTTCCTTTCCTTTCCTTTCCTTTCCTTTCCTTTCCTTTCCTTT
>JACDOX010000021.1:1612589-1626005 GCA_014549065.1 Cardinalis cardinalis
CCTTCCCTTCCCTTCCCTTCCCTTCCCTTCCCTTCCCTTCCCTTCCCTTTTACATTACTTTTATTTAATTTATTACTTTTATTTTATTTCTAATTTCTTTCTGTTTTGATGCAGGGTTTTTTTACCTTCTTTTCCTTCTCTTTTTTTTTCTCATCCCTCTTCTTATTTGCAAAAACACTTTTTAGGAAGCAGAGAGCTWAAATCCCACCAGAAGAAAAGAAGTGATTTCCTGGGGGCAATGTCACTGCTAATATGACACGTCCAAAAGCAGATGTTGGTTGCTTCAGGCTGCCCTATGATATTTTTTTTATCTTTGACAGTGCATCATGGGGACTGGGAGAACTGTATTCATAAGGATCGTAAGTTGGTAACAATATTGCAAAATTCATGCTGTCCTGAATAAACTGCTCAGTAATAGCCTTACCCTCTGCACAAGGCTTTCAACAGGGCTCCAGCTGAACGAGACATGTAATTCAGAGCAGATGAAGCATAAAAACCCATAAATATTGTACAATGGCTCCAAAAGGATCATGCATGGCTGCATACATCCTAATTGTCCTTGGTTTGTGTGTAGATTCAGCAGTGCAAACACCAGTGCTGTGCCATGAGCACTACCAACATGGATTTCTAAACTAACCTCAGGAAACAGTGTGGGAAAACAACGCTTGATTATTAGTGCATGATTTCGACCCAGAAAGAGCTTCCCAAGTGTTCMTCTGGCAGCACAGCAGGCTCATTGTCTGTAATAAAGAAACTATTTCTGAAGGAAAACACAACAAAATATAAACAGAAGAGAAATCCTGTGGAAACCCAGGGCACTGGGAATATTTCTCTGTCTGCTCTGGRGTGCCCTGACCCCYAGGGCRGCACTGACTTTGACCCTCATTCATGGAGAAAGTTTCCCAGACTTCAAGATAGACTGGAATCCACAAAAGTGTGAAACAGATTGTAGAGAGTAGATAATAGATTTCTCACTTGGTGAGAAATTTAGGTTTTGGGGTTTTTAGTGTGTTGTGGATGGAAGCAAGATGAAGGGCACAGGGTGTCATCCTGGGTTTCTTCTTCATGCTTCTTCTTCCTTCTTCTTCTTGGGTTTGGGTGGCATTTTGCAATTGGACAGAAAAGTCTGCATTGTGGGCTCTTTGGGATCAGTTATTGGGTTAAAAGGGAAATAATCTTGGTGTCAGTTCCTAATTGGATAGTTTAGTCTTAAAAGCCCTTGTAACAAGAGATTGTTGGCCATTTTGTGCCTTCTAATGAAAAGCTGCCAAACTCACAGTAGTGAGACTGTTTTACTGWTAAGAAATAATAAACACCTGAGTCCCAACATGAAACTACCATCTCAAATGCTTTCAATCCATTCCCAGAGAAACTGACTACAGGTACCRCCACAAAAACCCAAAAAATCCAGTAAGATGTGTAAGAGCTGGATGTTACACACACCCAATGCACAGGAGGCTGTGCTGCAGGGAGGGTTGCCATGGAGACTGAAGGATGATAGTAAAAATGCAATAGGATCTGAGAGTGAGGTGCTGRGAGCATCCCAAACCAACCCTCAGCTCCTACAGAAATCAGGGCAAGTTGAGATCTGTCCCTGTTTCTTGCTAAAGCAGGCTGGCACTGGGCAAGATGAGACTGGGACAGGCAGCAAGAGTGGCACAGGAGCCACTAGGAGGGGTCACCTTCACAGGAGCTGTTCCCCAAGAAGCAACCATCCCAGGAAGAAAAGGATTTCATTTCTGCTCACCAAGAAYGCTGTCTGTGCACAGCTTTCCTTTCTCAGAATGAGGAATAAATGACTTGGCCTTTTAAATAAAATATCTTACCTCAGCATGTCCAGTTGGTGAATCATGAGGCCTGTGTCCTATTCCCACCTCTCATAAAAYCTTCCCTTACTACAATAGGGAATAATAAAAGAGTTGCTGCTTCCTTTCTTGTAACTACAACCTCAGCTGGAGCAGGGAGTGCTCAGGGTGAGCCTTGTTATTCTGTGCAGCAGAGCACAGAGGTGACAGCCCCATCCCCTGTCCCCATCCTGTCACAGACAACTTTTATGAAAAATCCTTTCCCTAGGATTTTTCCTCCCTGAGAAGCTGAGAGGCCTCAGGAACAAAATGTAAACAATGATTATCTGCTGCTGTGGAATGCAACAGGTGCATCTGKGATTGGCCCATGTTCGATGTTTGTAATTAATGGCCAATCACAGCCCAGCTGGCTGGGGCTCTCTGTCCGAGCCCCAAAGCTTTGTTACCATTCCTTGCTATTCTATTCTTATCTAGCCATCTGATGAAATCCTTTCTYCTAGTTTTTTAGTATAGTTTAATATAATATATATAATAAAACAATAAATCAAGCCTTCTGAAACATGGAATCAGATCCTCGTCTCTTTTCCCTCATCCAAAAACCCYTGTGAACCCTGTCACACCATCCCCTGTCCCCACACAGCCACAGCACAGAACACTGTGGTGCTGGCACAGTGAGGGGCACTCTCAGGTTGTCACAAAGGGTTTAAAGCTCCACCTCAGAACACAGAACTGAAATACTGTCCCCAAAATCAATCAGTCCTATGAGAGTCCTTCAAAGAGCACAGTGAGGCCACATTCTCACATTAAATATTAACCCCAGCAGAGGAGATGCTGCTTGAATGGTCAGCTGAGGCTTTGGGCACTGAGGCTGCTTAACCCCAAGTGTTCTTTTCTGATGGCTTTTCATGTTCACCATGAGCCAGCACCCTGAGCCCACACAGAATCCCACTGACCAAACCGTGCCAGGGGTAGGATTGAGGCGGATGTCAGGTCTCTCATTCCTAAATCGAATCACTCTTCTCTTCCTTACCCCAAATGGTGACACCAAGCTAAAACATGGCTAATAGAAAGCCAGACTAGTTACACTGATGGGTATTTTTCTTTGTATTCTTTTGACTTTTAAATAATTTTCCTTTATTTTTCCCTTTTCCTTCCTTTTTTTTTTTTTCCTGCTTTTGAATGCACCTATCCTTTGTCCTGTTGCTGAGTTTTCTAGCAAGGGAAACTAACTGGCTTCCTACATGCTAGACCTTGGGAATTAAAGGATGTGTTTATAGTCCARTAAGGTAGGTAGGATCTAGAACCCTGCAGATAAACAGGCAGTGAACCAGTTCATCAGAATAGATACTATAATAGGTGTAACTGGTGGTAAAATTATATAATCAGTAATTGCTTGTTAAAAAAAATCTAAAAAACAAAAAAAAAAGGGTAAAGAAACAAAACTCCAAATTGCAGGTCTCAAAGCACTTTCAAAGCCTACAGTCCTGGAGAAGTTCTCTCCGTACAAGAAGCTGAATTTTCTTTCATGTGCACAGMACATTGTTCAGATCTAGCATGGAAACAGTATTGAAAGAATTACCTGTTATTGAAAGAAAATTACTGGGACCACTTTTGGTCCAAAATTACAATGTGTAGTTGATTAATGGGGCATGCCCATGAGGGGAAATAAAATTTATAAATGAAACCCTGAAAGCTGCTAAAAATTCTTACAATGCCTAAGAACTATTTTTCTCTGAGCAGTTGTGATGAATGTATGAGACCATTTATCACAGCCAAGAAGTTTATGGGTTTTAATCAGGTAAGAAAGTTAAACAGTAGAGAAAACTTATACATAACTTCCAAATCATTGAAATTATTTCTTGTTATGTCTATGGAAAAGCAACTCCTTCCACATATTACTAAGTTCTGCTCTCCTTTTAGTCATTGGTTTATCAACATCTGAGTAACAGAATATTATTTATTGCAAATCATCCCATCATGCRCACATAAATGAAAGATAGTAGTCACCTGCTCCCTGGAAATAGTTCTGCTTACCAAGTATTGGGAWTTTTTTAACTTGTTTTTAATTTTAAATATGTCCATTTGGAAAAAGCATATCAGTAACATGCAGTACCAAACTCTTCTGAAGGTACATATGCAGGTACTTCTTGTGCCAAAATGAAGGTGATATAATCAATCTAAATCCTTTTTGCCACTCTGTGCTTCCATACAATCTTTAACTGTGTGTAATTTTTTTTCCTCACCATAGSAATTCAACCTTTTGCAAGCAGCATTTTGGATGGTTATAGAGGAAATGTGAGCAAGAGACCTGAAGCTCTCGCTCAGAAGTCTGGGTTCTGTAAATCTTTTTGAATTCAAGGTTTGCCAGACAAAATGCAAAAGGAGACCTTAATGTTCTGTATATTTATTCTATAAATTTATAATCCATAAATTTCATTAATTTCTGTAGTTTACCTATTGAATTAGCAGATCTAAGGGAGTTGCTTTAGCAGTACACAAACCCTAAATMTTACCAAGGTGTTTCCTCAATATTCCACTTCTTCCAAGTGCCTCACAGTATRAGCTGCTTCAGGAAAGTCTGTATTTTGATGACAGGGTGGATTGAGCCTGTTTTTACCCCTGCTAAATGGAATACAACATCATACAGTTTCTTTCTAAGATAATTATCCTGGTTCATGCTGCGTTTTCTGGCTTAGATGGTCTTCTTTTTGACCCCACACCACCTATCCATTACAAAATCACTTGTCATACACACAGTCTGTGAAAAACTGAGAACTTTGAATCTTAAATCCTTCAAAACTAGCTAGACTCTGAAAAATCACAGTGCCTTGTGAAGAAGCACATATTTTTAAATAAGGGAAAAACTAAGGATTTAAAAAATTCACACGTTTTCTATTCATCAGGTTGTCATTCCTAYGTCAGACTTTGGCAAATTTTGCTGGAATCTGACTACTATATCATCAGTGAGAGGTAAAAATAAATACACATCAAGTGTGGCTGCTTCTTCACCTTGCTACTAATCAACCACCCCACCTGCCTGGGATCTCAATCCTTGCAGGTATCACTATTCAARGTGTTGGTTTTGGCACCTTGCTTTGATTGCAGTCCTTCCCTCCACAATGTGTGAGGTTTGATCCTTTGCATACCCAAAGAARCTTTTAGGAGGTGCCAGGCTTTAAAAAATCCTTTACCCTGTTCCTGTTAGACTTGTGATTTCTACAAGAGATCAGCCTTCAACTTTGCTCTCTTATTGATCAGCTGCTTTTCCTATCAACACTTCTTCTCTTCACATCCACTGCTGAAAAAGTCACTCTAAACATTTGTAAAGAACTTCTATTATCAGTTTCAAATWTTTTTTTTAAAACCTGCCTTGTCTCAGATTACTTATTCCTCCAGTTTTTTTCAGCTACATGGAAAGCTTTTTTTTTTTAACACAGCTTTCTCAGTGTCTATTTAAATTTATGTCTTTCTGCTGGGATAACTCACCATACACAGCTTGTTGACCTAAAGATGACAAACATCACTCTTTTTCTCCCTTGCACCACTCTTTCCTATGCATTGGTCTTTAATGAGAGCTCTTAAGGCTGCAATCAAGGCTTGAGTGATGCAATTAAGATTAATATTTACAACAATTTTGGTATTGTGAGCCTCTAACAAAAACTACTAATTGTTTTGGAGGAACACATGCAACCTTAGATATTTAAATCCCAGCTGCCTCAGTCCAGTGACTAAATATTTAAATCTCAGCTCCTTCAAGAAATGAAATAACTACTCAAGGAATAATGCAGTGGGTGATGAGTGGACCAATTYACTTGCTGGATATACTTTTATTCCTTTCTGTGATTTATGACACAACAGCACCAGTYCTTACAGCTCCATGGCTGTTTGAGTATAAAGCCTGAGTTTCAATAAATATYCTGGCATCTATCCTCTGGAGGGGCTGGCAAGGAGAAAGCCTTGCTCCAAAGMACTCTGTGCTCTGGAGTTTCAGCCCAGCAATCTCTGCTTGAAGGGTTGCACTGCTCAGAATCATCATGGGAACCTGTGATGTGGTCAGCAGGGTATGACAAAAAAGGCAACTGGAAGAAGAAAAGCAGAAATGGACTAAAACAAGCTGAGAATTGTCATAAAAAACCACCCAGGCAGTGAGGGGAACTGTCATGGAGTTCCTTAGTGATGCTGGGGGACRTATCTCAGAAGGGTCTGGGTTATTTGCTTGAGACAATAAATAAAGAAACAGATACTCAAGTAAAAGCACTGAGGAAGCTTTCTAAAGTTGTGTGGATCAAAAAGCATCTCAAAACCAGACCCACATTCAGATCTGTGGGATGTGTTTGCCAAGTAACAAAAGATTGCAGTTCCTTTCATGTGAGGGAAAATATGTTTCCTTCTGCAAGATAAACAAACCCAAAGCAGCTGCAGATTCCAGGAAGCTGAAGCCAGACCAGACACAGCTGCTGGCTGGTCACTCAGGATTCCTGCAAATACCTTCAGCAATCTCCTTCTTACCTGCCAGCTATTACTGCYAGAGCATTTATGTAGTTATTAAGTTTGTTTAACTATTCTGTTGGAAATAGGAAGTTTTATATATTTTTTTTTTTCTTTTTGAGGTGGAGAAAATTCCTTCCTTCTGGATGAGAAAATGTGGGAGGGACACATTAAGCTCTTAAGACATCAAAAAGATTAAAAAATGCCCGTTCAATATAGACAAAACCACAATGTACTCATATTGTTAAGTTTATCCAGAGCTGCTTCAGGGCACTTCCAGCTTGCCTACTTCAATTAAAAAACTCACCATAAAATTGACAAAATCATATTTCTCCTATACCTTACATTGCCTACGTCCTCCATAGAGGTCAAATGGGACAAAGCATTAATAAGGAAATTACAGGAATAGTTCTAGGAGTTCACCAAGGAGCTACAAAGTCCCCTGCAGAACAAAGCAAACTATCCCATTCTGTAGTCTCCCACATTTATTGATGTGAACATCTGAAATATGCCCCTCATAAATGACTGTCCTGCAGAGAAACACTGTGTGTGCTCAAGGCACACACTGCAAGCAGTGAAACTGCTTTGTCACAAGATTGGACATTAACATTTCCTCATGAAAAGGCTGGTCAAACATTGGAATGGACTGCTCAGGGGAGTGGTGAAGTCACCATCCCTGGAAGTGTTCAAAAAGCACATAAATGGGAYGCTTAGGGACATGGCTTAGTGGTGGCCTGGCAGTTCTGGGTGAGTGTTGGGCTCAGTGATCTCAGAGGCCTTTTCCAACCTAAACAGYTCTGTGATTCTGTAAGAAACACAGACGAGAACATGTATGAATTGGGTACAGTGAGGAGTGCATTCTTTTGGTGGCTTTTTTAAGGATAYAAACCCATCATTTTTTACCCATTGAATAGTTCCACACATCAAGTGAGATATTCTATGACATTTTTTTTTTTGTTGGTGAATTACTACCCAGAAAATTTACTGTGAACATAGCTCAGCAGAGAGCAGGAGGGTAAGAGACAAAGTTGGGACCTTTGAGTCYTCTTTGAATCACGTAACTTTGGTTGCAACAAAAATTTAAGATGCAGGAAACTCCTAACCACTAGTGCTGTTGGCTGTACACCCAGAATAGTGTTGGAATAAACGTTTGACGACCAAGAAATTCCATAGTGCAGTGCTGACTTGTGCTGGAGTGTTTCTGCCACCAGCAGCCTCCAGAGCACATTAAATCAACATTTCCTATTGCCTGTGGGAAGTTGTGCAGTTATGACCACCAGACATTGCTCCCTTGGTCACTTTATCACTTGCCTCCTCATGCTTGGCCCTCTGTTCCTCTGCCCTTTCCCACCCTCACAACCTCTGCAGGTTCCTTTTCCAGACTGAGGCAGGGTAGATAYTTATTCTGTGCCTAAAGACAGTTCTTTGGGGAAAAGAACTGCATTAATCAATTTATTCCACCTTCCCTTTCCTCACAGCCCTTTAGCCTCAATGCCAAACACAGTCAAAGTTAGAACATCTGGTTTTGTGTTCTTTTCTAAGGCAGACATGGGTTTTAAAACAGGATCCTCTTCTTATATTGGATCAATTGCTATACCAGTAATGGAGTGCACAAGTCCTTTACAACCCTAMTAAAAATCTCCCACTGCTGTAAATCAGATTTTCCACCAAAAATCTGTCTAGCTATATTCCCATTTTGTCAATCAAGGTGGCACCTCCTGTGCCACAGGAGTGATGGGCTCTGACCTGACTTCAGCTTTGATGTACACACTGAAATTCCTTTTCCACAAAGACCAGATCATTCCCTGCTGACTGTAGAGTATATCCCTGAATAGGGAAATGGGATTGTTTGCCATCTGAACATCAATGCAATCCATAAATTTTTTTTTTTTGCTTTTGGTCCTTGAAATCCATCTACTGCTGGTGCAAAAAATTTTTACCTGCAGATTTCCTGTAGGTGCCATGAATTAGATGATAATAACAACAATAATAACAACATGAAATAAGGATTACTTGAGTTTAGCATTAGACTAAAGTAAAACTGACTGTGATCTGCTGTTTTCCCCTTCATGGCATTCCTCTCATTCCATGAGACCAAATATTTTGTCTTTTGAATTATTATCAGCCAAACAGATGGCAAGAGCCCAAGTGTGCCTCACTGACAGGTATTTTCAGAAAGCTTTTCATTAAAGGATAATGGGATAAATTCAATATTCAGCCACATGAAGGTACAGCCAGCCTGTGCCCCTGGAATTACTCCATATATAAGCTGGGAAAAATCCCACACGGAGCAGAATTTGGTCCATTATCTTTGGGATTAATGCCTGAATGACATAGATCTGTCAGCTTTTCCTGCAAATGTAACTGTATTGCACTTCATTATGGATATTATTAATTAACACTCCATTTGCAGGTGATCTAATCAGTTAATATATGCCTTTGAAAAATGTAATATTGCCCTACTGCAAATGGATGTTTAAGCTGACTTGTAGAAATCTATTTCTGGCCCTTTTCATTCCAATATTCCTATTTCTAACTTCATTGCTTCAACATTTGGCAGGGAACACTTAGACTGTGTCAGGCATCCCGTGATCAGTATCCATGGGCTAAAAATGTTGGGAGAAACCAGTGTGAAAGCTGCAGGGTTTCCTCTAAAAGTACTCTCTGTTTGAGCTCCCTCTCAAACAGCATATTTGACAAGCAAAAAAATTAAATAAATTATCAACAGTTTTGCTAAGATGCATTCCTGTCAGCATGAGTGAGTTCTCACAGATTTTGAATGGACATGTATGTAGATGTAAATCAGGGGAGAAAATGAATGGGAAGTGCAGCATAATCCATTTAGGAGAAGTTCTTCATTTATGCAGAAATAATAAAGAGCCTCAAATTCATGATTAAACATAAAAATTATGAGAGACCTTTACTCCTCCTCTGCCAGTATTTCCACACTTCTTGCTTTGTGTGAAGCTGTAATTTGTTGATTAAATTAACATTTTCTATAGCATGTTCATGGAATGAGCAGCAAGGGTTATTACAGCCTTAAAGCAGTTTCCCTGGCATTTTACAAGGCAAGCATAAATCGCATTTCGAATTTCAGAGTTTCCACTTCCCTTGAGGGCCTTCAGTGAGAAATGTGCTAACTTAAGCAAAAGAACATGTAATGCCTGTATTTTTGGAGCACTGTTGGAAGAGTAAAGTAACTACAGGATGAAGGAATATCTGGGAAAAAACCCAGCATGGATACCTTCACCTTAGTTGGTGGCCTAGAATTTAGGTGTTTTGCTAAGTTTAGAAACATTGCAACAGTATTTATTGATTTACCGGATTATTACCCTGCTTTCTGTACTGACTTAGAAAGAAAGAAGACTGAACCATGTATATAAAAGGTTAAGGAGTAGAATAAAAAAACCCCAAAACTATCTGGAGTACAAATTACAAATTTGTCGGCCCAGATATTCTCAAGCAGTTGGAACCAAATCAACAGCACACTGGATTATCAGCAATGCATWACAGTGTCTTTCACTATATAAATATTCCTATAGAGAAATAAAAGCTGTTCAAGCACAATTGTTTGTTTACAAGGAAAACAGGGACAAAGTATCATCAGTGAAGAGGGACAGTTATAAGTACATGGAGGTTATGTAAATACTCAGGAAAAGTTTTATAGTTTAGACAGAGATGTGTTAATGGCTTAACCACACATAACTAAAATATATTTTCTACTTCCATCAGAATYGCAGAATGGTTTGGGTTGGAAGGGACCTTAAAGATCATCCATTCCACTCCTCCTGTCCATGGGACACCTTCCCAGGGTGCTCCAAGCCCCGTCCATCCTGGCCTTGGGCACTTCCAGGGATCCAGCGGCAGCCACAGCTGCTCTGGGCACCCTGTRCCCACCCTCACAGAGAAGAATTTCTCCCTAATATCCAATCTAAACCTGAAGCTTGAAAAATTCAGGCAAAAGCCCATATTTCAACAACGACAGTAACTGGTACAGCTTATCTCAACATCCCTTCAAAYAATGCCCCCAGGATTTGGATTCAGCTCTATCTGAACATCAACCCACAAGCATCATCTTTGTTATCTCTGATCCTTTTCCTTATCATGGTGTAGGTATGGCTGCAGCTTCTTCTCTCAAATACCATGTATTTGTTTGCCAGTCACAACCCAATTCATTATGCTTCTTGAGCACATCTCTGCTCCACAAGGAGCGCATCTGAGACCATCTTCAGGAGCCAGGCTTGCCAYGCATGCAGACAGATGATTTGTAGCAACAAAGCTGGATTTGGAACAAGGCCCTAATGATTTATCCACAAGGCTAGGTGGGATTGCAAGCTTAAATCTACTGCAACAGCTTCTTTCTTGCCACTGAGGGATAGATAAACAGCAGCATGGAAGGAAAGCAAAGTACTCCCAGACCAAGCCACTCTCATCCCAGAATAGTCAGTCCTGGTTATTACTGCACTTCTAGAGCATGATATCTTCCAGAATTAAATTTATAGTCATTTTGAGTACCTCCTTGMAAAAAGAGAGGGAAATGAGCCTAGTGGGGCAAAGATTTGCCTTGCAAAACCTCATGATTTTTCAAGTCTCCTCTAAAAGCCAGGTTACACTGGCTGCACGACGCCAAAGGGTTGATGAGAGTCAGAACTCTTCTGGAAGAAGGAATGAAAGTAAAATGCCAAAACTATGCTGAAAAGGGAGAGAAGGCAGAATATGTCCCACATACATTTATGTCAGTGGTACACATAAATATTAAGACTATAATGCCAGTTCCATACCCAGCTGGCTCTGCTGCAGTAGCTCCCTCCTTTCACACTCCTGGCTTGCACCTTACTCTTAGCTGCTCTTCATTTCTTTGAGCTTCACTGGGCCAAATTCCAATTACCTGGAGAGAGAGAGAGAAAGTGGGATGGCTGAGAACACGCACAGAAATAGTAGTTGAATCTTGATGGACCTACTAGCTGCAGAAGCTGAATTTCTATAAAAAATTATTACTTTTTCATTTTCAGATAAACAAATGTGACATGCAGTGACTGGGATAGATGAGACAAATGGTAATGGATAAAGATACAACTTTGCWATATCCCAGTGGACGTAACTGGGGAGCTGCAGTTTGGTCGTTTTCTTTTTACATATAAAGGATATTTTCTTTATGTCAGTTTTGGTCTTGTCAAAGAGAATGAGTTGTAAATTTAGAAAAAAATTGCTTTGCTTGACATTCATTTCTTCATTACCAGAATAGATTTGGAGTACTTAAAAAAAGCTTTCACAGAGTGACTGCTTGAATGAGTGAAGTTAAAAAAAAAAATAGCAACAATAAAAAACCCTAAATACAATCAAGAGAGATTATAAATGTCTCATTAAAAWTGATGACAAAAGCTCACTCCCCCTCATCAGCATCCAAATCCTTAATCTCAAAAAGGARTAGGACATTAAAAAGCTTCCTTAGAATTAACATGCTACCAAATTTTTCCTTCCAAGCCCATGCAACCACAGAGGCCCAATTCCTGCAGAATTATCAGTGTTTATTCACCAGGAATTAAAACATGACAGAAGCAACAAAACTAGTAGGTGAGCTTTTCCATRATATTAACGACAAAAACCTCCTTTGTGTAATAGTATTTTCCACTTTTCAGTTTCAGCAGCCATTTCAAACAGTGTAATTTTGCTAAGTGCTGACTAAGAGAACATGATAACTGTCTGCAAAGGATATTAGGAAAGGAGAGTAAAATTTTAGGTCCTCCAGGGGAGCATTACTAAAAGTAAGGGAATGCAATCAAAACTAGAAAAATCAGTGGCCCCATCCTCTTAACACCCGCCAAGCAATATCAGACGTCCTATTCTGAGTCCCTAATTAATTGCTATGTCTGGTTTTTGATAACACTTGTCAGGTATTTATAGAGCACCATGCTCTTGCTCATTGCCAGGTGAGGCAGCATTAATGGACTGGTTTCTGTAGGAAATGTGAGTCCACACTGTGTGTTTACAGCAGTAAGTCATTAGGCTATGTAACAGCTTAATAGGAACTGACTTTGAAATGTGTAATTTTGTGTATTTAATCTTACAAGTGAAGCGTGAAAACCCCAGAACTGAGGCTGTTGGAAGGTACCTGCAGTGAAAAAGCTCAGTGCAGTTGTTTTCAGAAGTCCTTCAATCTGAATATTTCTCTATACACCCTCCAGGCCATTTGCAGGCCACCAGAACCAATCATCCAATTTCCAGTGCATTATTAGAGCCTTTTTCCTGAGTGCAACCTGGGAAATGGCTGCAGATTACATGGATTTTTCAGGCAGTGGCAAGAGGCTGTTTTGTGTCACTGGCTTTCTCAGCCACCCCACAAGGTGACAGACACTGATGTGGAAATGATCAGGAGGAAATTACTACAGACTTCCTCCAGGTCCCTGGRAATGATGGCACCCAGGAGCAGCACCAGATTTACCCTAGGCTGCCACCCAGTTTGACCCTGGGTTTGAGGGATTTGCCTTGRGCAGAGGTCTGCAAAGAGAAGCTGGCAACATAAGTCACTGGCAGAAGTCTGCTGCTGGATGACATCTTCCCAGACTCTCCTCTGGTCCAAGGAGCTGAAATAAACACAGGCAGCAGATCTTTCTCTTTTTTAATGCCTTTATTAAAAGTGGTCAGCTCGGGTGGGGAGAATCGATGGGTCGCACTCTTGCTGCCGCTGCTTCCAGGAGTGACTCAGAGAATGACAAAGAGTGCAGCTTTTCCTCTGGTTTATGGAGAGAGTTGGGAATTCCTTCCTCACAAGAGCATCAGGAAATCCTCTRCTTTCCCTRTTTAATRTTTGATGTCCTCTGTCYAGCTGACATCCTTAGGTTAGGGTGAGGGGTGAAAAGGGTSTTAGCAGGTACTAGATTCTGTTCCTCATGACTAGACATCACTTTGACTCAYCAATTTTGYRTTGGCTCGTTGTTTTAGGGGTTTCTTTCTAGGTTTGGTGAGGTGCTTCTCCCATTGCATGCTGGTTCTGAGGTMATTTGCATGCCAACTCCAAGGTCTCCTCCCCTTCACCGTCCGGGTGCCATCCTCCAGGATGCATCAGGGTGTGACTGGACAAAAGGGGGAATTCTTAACCATCAATGACAGKWRKTWAWKRAAA
>JACDOX010000021.1:1626078-1853821 GCA_014549065.1 Cardinalis cardinalis
AACYTTTWAAAAAARTGGGCAGCTTTTCTACTCATAACACAATGAGCAGCTGGCAAAATAAGTCACTGGCAGAAGTCTGCTGCTGGGTGACATCTTCCCAGACCACATCTGGCCCAAAGAGCCGCTGAACACAGGTTTTATGTCTTGTGGTCRCCTCTACTGGATATGTGCAGTAGATTTTGGCGGGTAGTAGTGGCATCTTCTCACTTCAAAGGAATTTTTAAGACCTGATCTGCCCGATGGAGGCAGAGCGTGGCTCAGGCAGAAGCCCAAAAGCTGTAGCCAAATAAATCAAGTCTCATCATCTGCCTTTTGATCACAGAACTCACATTAGATATAGAAATTGGATATTAGACACTAGAAAAGTCTCTGGATTCTAATGAAACCTCAGGTCTTTAGGTSCCCTTCAAATTAGCACAATTTTTTACCTGAATGACTGCAGCTAAAGAGAGTTAGGTTTGCACTTCTCAGCTGCAGAAAACTGAGGATTGCTCTCCTTCTTTCGGGAAGCTAAACTTTCTTTTTTCCAATTGTGCTTCATCTTATTCCTCCTCACACACATTAGCTCCTACCTAAATCCTTCACACTGCATTTAGAACCAAATAAAGCATTAATATGTTCATCTGTGTGAAATGTTCTCTTAACTATTACCTCGGGCAGTCATTTAGTTGGATCTGATAGGGGAATGCATTGACATTGTTAAGGTTAATGACCCAATGATTAACAATACACATTTTGCAGCTCAAYGCTCCCAGCCACTGTTTCAGAGTAATGTGAACAACGACGTGTATTATGCTACAATATATGGAATGGAGTCTTTCTTCCCACRTAATAAGTGCAGTAAAAGAAATCAGCCCATGCTGGAATTGGTAGTTTGAAAAGATGGACACAGTTTTATACTTATCAAAAATGTGAGGAATCTCACAAAGCTCGTAGACGATATTATATTAATCCTGATTAGCTCATAAAACCAGTCAGCTTATATATAATTTGTGTCCCACCGCATTGAGCTAAATCACCCACAATTTAAAAAAAAGGACACTTTTTATGCCTATAATGATATCTTACTAAAGCTGTAGTGCTACACTGGATCATGCACAGCACAGAGCTGAGCTGAAGATCCTCTTGACTGCACTTCTATGCAGAGCACAGGGTGTGAGCTGTGTGCTGAGCATGGGCACACAGCCGTGTTTGGCACAAGGGCAAAGCAGAGGGGAAAAAAACCCCAAAACTGAAATAGGAGCAYGAGTGGGGGATGTCTCAGTGTGTGCAYCATGGTGGGTTTACTGGGCTTACACAGAGGAAMCATCCTCTGGAAACAGGATCTGTGCTTGAGTGCTACAGTGGGAGCTGCTACAAGGTTCCTTCTCCTTGAATACCAGATTCTGTGGATATTTTTGACTCTCACAACAGTAATCTCACTCAGTGTCCTTTAAAAACAGAATTTCTTCTCTTAGTTTTATCACATTGTTTTGAGAACACTGATATCTACAAATAGCACAACTGTAAAAAACATTACAATTGCCATTTCAGGAATGCAATCCCATCTAAGCATTCCAAAGTAATTTATAAACATTAAGTAATTCACTAAGTTTCACAGCACCCCACTTTTATTATTAGCACTGCATTAGCATTTTCAAGTATTTTACAGGATTCAAATCTGTGCTTGGACTTTCTTGTACTAGATAATGTTCCAGGTTAATTTTAGCCATAACATAATGAACTARGCAAGTAAACAGGACGGTGGCAAGTTCTGCTAAAGGAGGACAGGAACAGGATCATGTTGTTAGTAATACCTGTCATGAAAGCATCTTAACAAATTAGTGAATACATTCATTTTGATTTATTCATTATAAACTAGGAGGTGAGTTGAGACATAACTGAGAACATAGCAGTCCTATTTGGTTTCCAAATTTAGGGACTTGAACATTCTGTTTTTCTGAAGGCCTGTTCAATAATATGTTCTGTTTAATTAGTGGAAGAGGTAAGTATTCACAGTCTCTAAAAGTTTTAACAGTCATTAGGTAATTAAGCATTAACTGAAGCAACTTWCTTAATTATTTAGTTAAAAACCATGGAACTAGGGCCCAGATTCTAATTTACATTTACATTTTAGGTCACTGCAGGAAAAGATACATGCTATAAATTACACAGCAGATATAAATAGGCTAAAACATATATTATGTTATTTTATTTATTATTATGTGTTCCTTTTGGAACAGATTGCCCAGAGAAGCTGTGGCTGACCCCTCCCTGGAAGCATCTAAGGTTGGACAGGGCTTGGAGCAGCCTGGGACAGTGGAAGGTGCCCCTTGCCCGTGGCAGGGGGATGAAGCTGGATGGTCTTTAAGGTCCCTTCCAGCCCAAACCATTCTATGATTCTAAAATATTAGTCCTGAGTAATGATTTTAAGGGAAGGAATCCATCTCAGAGGGTCTGCAAAAGGCACATCCCTTTTCTCAACAATCTTCATCTGACCCCCACAATACTCACCTTTCCTTCACACTGGCTCAGGCACTACAAGATTTTAGAGRTGTAAGGTGTCAGAAAAATGTATGAGCTGAGGATTGGGTAATTCCCATTCCCTACATCTCCCTGGGATCCCTCCATCTCTCCTGGTTGCAAGCAGGCAGCATGTCAAGGCATTCCAGTGGGATCAGCATCAGAATGCACCTCAGTGCCATGAAAGGTCACTTCTGAACACCAGATGCAGAAAGTGTGGGATAATCCCTGCCAGTCATATAAAAGGTGGAAATTTCATAAAGAGAAAAAGCTCTCCTTCAGAAAAAAATCAGGATGAAAGGCTACAACTTGAAGGCATGGATCAAAGAAGAAGAGGTGGGAGGCAAATGTTCTCTTCCACACTTGACAGACGTGGCAGATGCAGCCAAGATACTGGCACTAAAACAGGCCAAAGACACAGAGCTGTTAAGCAAAAATATCTTTTGTTTAATTCTCTCCTTTACCTCTAGACCCTCATGGAAATAGACAAGGCTGCCTGACTCACTCTGGACTGCTTTTGAAATGGTATCTTAATAACTGCTTTACTGGCTCTGTAGCTGCTCAGAGTTTGTAACTTTTCTGCTCAGGAATCCATAGCTTGTTCAACGTATGTGCAACTTTCCCTTGCTCCAAGACAGGGAATTTTGAGTGAAGCTATGAATAGATGAAATCTCTTTGGTCATCAACTTCATAGAATCATAAATGATTTAGGSTAGAAAAATACTCTAAGATTTTGGAGTGCAACCCTTAACCCAACCCTTCCAAGGTTACCACTAAACCGTGTCCCTAAGCACCACATCTAMATGTCTTAAATCCCTCCATGGATGGTGATTCCACCACTGTCCTGGGCAGCCCATTCCAAGGTTTGACAACCTTTCAGGAAAGACATTTTTTTGCAATATCCAAGCTAAACATCCCCTGGTGTAACCTAAGGCCATTTTCTCTTGCCTCATACAATTTTGCACTGTTAAGGGCCTGATTCTACCAGGGTTATTGCAGCTCTCTAAAGTAAATTCTACTCTACAAACTTAATAGTTGTTTGCAAATAATCAGAGAATCACASGCTGGTTTGGGTTGGAAGGGTCCTTAAAGCCMATCCAGTCCCAGCCCTGCCATGGGCAGGGACACCTTCCACTATCCCAGGTTGCTCCAAGCCCTGTCCAGCCTGGCCTTGGACACTTCCAGGGATCCAGGGGCAGCCACAGTTTCTCTGGGCACCCTGTGCCAGAGCCTCTCCACYCTCACAGGGATGAATTTCATCCTAATATCTAATCAAACCACCTGCAGTTTAAGACCATTCCCCCTTGTCCTGCCRTTACATGCCTTCATGTGAAGATGAGAAGTCCCTCATCATCTTCCTRTCAGACCCTTTTAGGTACTGGAAGGAAAGTACTTCAGGTGATCTTTTTAAAATTGTTCTTAGAATATTCAGTTATTAGCAAAAAGCTTTTGAATTTTTATCAGTCCACATTTAAAAACAGCAGTGATTGTTCTGCTTGTGATCTTTCCTTCTGCATCCAACAGCATAAATAGATAGTTGGAATATAGGCCAATTTTTACCTTTTTTAAAATCAGTTACCTTTTCAYATCAAAACTGCATCTTGCGTTACCTACTGTCAAATTTCCTTAGTCTTTTACTTCATAAAAGCTAAATATATATTGAAATGAAGTGTTTTCTATGATTCAGTATAACACATGACTAAGATATTACTAAATCTTTGCAGTATTGGAGATAAGCTCTTTGTCTAACAAGGTCTTTGTAGAAGGATGTGAAAAGTGGAGATCATTTATAGCAATGCATTCATCAGACATGGGTTTTGGCAGCTATTTAAACAACAGTGTGGCAGCAAGTCAATCTTCCTCCCATCACAGCAGATACACGATACACTTCATTGTGCTTATGGCAAGAGTTTCAATCTCAAAAAAATCCCCATGGATATCTTTACAAAACTTGAAAGGTATATCTAAAAAAATGCATTTTATGGTCATTCCCTTGCCCCACATAAACAATTGGCAATTCAAATAGAGGACAAAGAGTTTGGGTTTCCATTTTCTTTTCTTTTTTTATCCTTTTCCCGTGAGTATCACATACTTTCAAGGCACGAGGTACATTTGACAGATAATTTAGATTTTTTTGTTAAAACCTCCTTATGACACAGAAAATATATTATGTAAACTGAGGATCACAATTCAATAGTCTTCAGAAATTTGCAGTGTTTAGTCAAAGGCTGTTGACCCCGCTTATTTATCACTGGAAGATAATTCAAAGTTTAATGTGAGCTACCTGAAGCTTGCATTAAAATCACCTGCTTATTGCCGATGCTCCACCCCTGCTAATGACCTGAAATAATCTGGCTTTCTATACCCAAAATTATTTATGATTTCAAAATGAGTGGGAAAGGAAAGGAAAAAGGAAAGGCTCAAGAGTTTTAAAAAACAGTCAGTATACATAAATATGACGTTTCCAGTTCTGTCTGGAAGTGAAATTTCTCCATTATCATAGTGGCTGTGAAACCACACAGCAAAGATGAATTTAATCCAGAACCAAATGTTTTCCTGAGCTAGTCAGATTAACTGGCATCCTAACCAGGACCTACTTAGAGATGGATAAATATGAAACAAATCCTAAACTCCTGATCCAAGACCCCTTAGATGCTTGAMTATTCAATCCTTTGCCTAAGGGCTGAGCTTTAAGGTTCCACCAAAGATTTAGTTTTCTGAATAGATTAGACAGACAGAGGATGTTCCAGGTAATCAGGAGTGAGCTGACTTGCTCCATGAAGATACACTGCAAAGCACAGGAAGGAGGAATCTGCACCAACAATCTCCATGGCTGATTTCATGGCCAATGACAACTGCTCCTTGTTTTGCAAGGACAGTGACCAGCACATCAACCACACTGATTATTAAAGCAAAACTGCAGAAAACTTCAAAGCACTACAAAAAAACTCAGTATTTGGGAACACTGTCATGTCAGTACAGACAGGGGGGCTTTTACTCTTAATTGTGTTTGTAAATGATCTTCTATCACAGGCAAAAAAGCTGAGCACCAGTGAATATCTATAAGAAGCAGAAATGTTAATTGTAGTTAAATTAATTCTGCCTTCATCAGAGCAAACAAAATGCCACTTTCACTTTAACAAGCCTGCACAAACAAATTAATTCTAAATGAGGCAGCRTCATCCTGCCAGTTCTCTTGCAGGGCTCAGTTCTACCTTCTGCTGCTTCTCTTACTCTGTTTGGAAATTTTAKTTCATGGGGGAAGGCAAGATTTCTACTGTGTGGAGACACCACRCAGTAAAACACCACACTGGCCTCAATTCATCTTCAGAGAATTAACTCAGGCACCTATTCACCCTGGACTTTTGCTAGAAGCAGATGTTCAAAAGAAAGAAAAWTGGGCATTTCTGAAGTGTGAATTAGCTCTAGAAGTGTACCCACAGAGTACAGAAAGGGCCTGGGTTCCCAAGGAACAAAATACTTCCTTGCATAGGCCTGTAGTAAGCTGGAGTAGATTTAAGTCCTCCTGCRTTTGAAGCACAGCCTTGAAATGTGGAGGATAAGCCAGAATGGGAAGGTGTCARCATTAAGGGCTAGAAGATGTTTTCCACCATCAGGGTGGGAAGGTGAGAGAGGTGTGATGATCCTTATTTTAATATTAATCTCTCCTTTAAAGCAGAGACCCTGAGACCCCACTGGGGTGTTTATTCATTGCTTATTAAGAAAGTTTTCTAGTCTAAAATGACAAGGCAGAAATCAAAGGTGTTATATTAGAGGAAGGAAAATAGGACAGGAGATTAAACAGTTTGCCTTAGGTGACCCATTAAGACACTCAGTGAGCAGGGAATATCTGACAGACCTCCTGAATCCCAGTCAGACACTCCAACCACTCAAATTGCCATTTCTCCAACTGTTTAATCATCTGGACATGTTCCACAGCCTTGAAGTGATTGGCCAAGGTCAAGAGAAGGAGTGGAGGACAAGGAAGATCTCAGTTTCTGTGTCTTGCCTTCAYCCAGCTAAAGGAAAAGCTTTTCTTATCTTTGATTTTCAAATCACAGTCTATGACTTCCCTCTTTTTTTTTCCCAAGAAAATCTTTCTTTTTTTACCCCCCTCTTGCCTTCATCCTTCCTGCTTCCTTTCTCTATGTGGTTCCTTTGGTTGCGTAGCAACAGCATGTTCCTTAAAAAAGGGACTTGCTGGATATAAATGACTGAATGGAAAAAAGTGAGTTGTGCAAGGTCCTAACAAGACCACAAACCAACGATATTTCCTGGCTGGCTCTTTTTAGAGTAATAACTAAGGAGGTATGTGGGCTGAGGGGAGGTAGGAGTCAAAAAGAATCAGCATTTTTGCCACTCATTTCCAGCTGTCCCTTTCTAGGCCCCTGACCAGGGTCCTCTGTAGCTTCCTGTGTCTGGAAAGGCCAAATGAGAGTGTGATAAACAAGGAATGAGGGTTTAAGAGCCAAGCAGCTGATGAGAAACCCACATCAAGGAGGAAAAGGAAAGGAAATAAACCTGTATTTTTCCTCACAGCGAAAGCCCAAACTGTACTTCCAGCTCTGCAGCTTTGAAGGATTCTTCCCTGAAAGCAAACTGGTTTGCTGAAGGACACAAGTGAGCAAAACCAAGCCCTCAACTCTGAAGTTATTGATTCTTCTCAACATATAAAATAGTTACTGGAGATCCCACTGTGGTATCTGATTTACTACTGCAGTTTAGCTGCATTTATCATAGACAACAGAATCAAGCAGGATACTCCAACAAAGGCCACTATGCAGAAAGTGCAATGCTTGAGCAGAAATAGTAACAAATAGAAATAGGAATACTGAAAGAGGTTGGATATCTTGGTCAACCGGCTTTTTTCATCTTGATCTCTCATCTTCATGTATTCATTTAGCTTCTCTGATGAATCCTTTCCTGTAAAGCAGAAATAGTCTGGTTCTATTTCAGGGAAGTTGTGTGATGAACGTTTCTAAAAGCCTATGAGGATAAAAGCCAGATTCAAGTATTCAAGTACTAAGTAGTAAATGAATGGGATGAATTAARATAAAGTTGAGAGAGAGCCTTACCCCATCCTTCTCTTTGACTATTGGGAAATTTGCCCATGTCTTCACTTTAATTTGTGATGACCAGGCTATTAARCTTGAGCTGCAGACCAGCAATATTTTCCTTTGAAATTTTCTAAAGGAGGAGAGTTTTGATTCCTTCCTATCTTTTATGGATAAAAGCAGTAACAAAGTATTTAAAGAATTAGAGTATTTTTTCATTCCATGCCAGAAGGCTCAAAGAAGATGGGACTAGGAGTCAGAAAGGGCTGAAAGGGGTGACACAYGAGAAAAAGATCTGTCAGATGGGATAAGGAACTCAAAATTCAGACGGCTGTAATGAACATTTCAGTAACTGTGATCCTACATCACTAGAAAGGAATTCAGAAGAAAACATTAGATATTTTGAGGCAGTTTTAGGATTAATGAATTAATAGAAAGGTTGATTAGGACTGGTGAGAGGTTTCTAGGAACAAAGATAATTTATCTGCAACACAGAATTAACCACTGAAGATACATAAACTCAACCTAATGCCACATGGGGTCCAGCCATTTTGTTGATCCAACTGGCAAAAATAAAATTGTRAAAACGATTGGGGATTGTTAAGGAAGCTATGATCATCTCAAAGCCATAGGAAGCTTGGGTATTTGATGTAGACAGGAACGGAAATGTATTCAGATAGAAGACTTGCAGGAGTCAGGTGTGGAAAATTCCAGGAGACTGAGACTGCAATGACTGGAATTTCCTTTTGGATATGGATGGAAATTGTTTWTAGACACATAGCATTGAGAGATCTTCAAGYTAAAATGTATCAGAAAGTGTTTGAAGATATTTATAACTAAGATAAGTCAGCAAAGGCAATAATATCTCCATTAAAGATGCTCATAAGCAGGCTAGACTACACCTCCATATTGATGCTGACAGTATGGTACAGAAAATGTAGATATTTTACTGCATCTCCCACCCAAACATCCTCACCTCCTTCAGTTCTTGTCTAATAAATACCTCCTAGAAGGATTTTTGTCACTTGAATCCAGATACAAACAATAATTTTACAGTGCACATTCTTCCCTGAAATGCACATCAGTCATTAGATACTCCCAGGCACTTTCACATTTGATGAGCACTGTCCTTGTTTGCCAACTTCCAGTAACCACTCTGTTAAGCAAAGTCCTTCAAATACTGTTTTGTGAGTAAATGTGCTGCTGGTGCAGGGAAAATTAAAACACTAATAAATTAATCTCTCTAGCTAGCATAAACTGATTAAGCTATCTACACTACCTGTCAAGAACTGCACACAAGACTCCAGCTCTCTTTTAAGAGCAAGGGGAACTAATCTCTGCTGATCTCTATCTTCTAGCAGTAGTGAAATATTTCATTTGTTCACTTCGCCTTGTCTTTTCATCTAATCTAAGGCTGTCAGCAAAGGTAATGTTGGGTTGTGAATACAGAATGCTGCATGAATTCACATTGAAGACTCTCCATTCTCGTCAGTTGGCTACTGAAGAGCTCTGATTGGAAAACTAATTTCAGGGTGGCATTCACCTCCTGGAACAATACTCATTCATTCTCAATATCTTGGAAGGGTGAGRTGAATTACTTCCTGGAGGTGACTGCTGCTCTTCACTGACTCTTCTTTGTAGCCTAAGAAAGGCTACAAAATGAAATTAAAATACATCCTCAGACTGCAGTTGGTGCAAGAACATCCTCAATGACTTTCTGTTCAGTCTGTGACTTCACAATGACCATTTCTTCATCCCATCACTGGCTCTCTGAGCCATCTGACCTTTGAACATTATGAATTTTTTTTGCTTTAATTAATTATTTCCATACTCAGTGCAAAACTAAAAAAATCCAACACAATTCAAATCTGTAAGGAAACCACTGAATGTTAAGATAGTGCATGAATAAATAGCAATAAAGTGCATTTTTTATAAATTCAGCGACATTTCTGTTTCATCTGTGTCCTGATATGTAAGAAAGCAACTTTGCTTTAATAGATCATCTCATAACATTTACTCTGGTGGTTGATTCAATTAATCATGTTTATTCCCAGAGATGAGCTCTCCAGATGAGCTCTGGAGAATCTTCTGTGGCAGCTTAACACACAAGAGCCCTCAGCTCTCTCTGTCTCCATCTATGGGATTTATCACACCCTAAACCCAGGCTAAGAGAAAACATCCCAGTGCATTTTCTGCTGCCTTTAATTGTTCTGTAGCTGAATATATAATCACAGAGAAAATGAGTTTGCACTGGCATGGTGGTCTGTGAAGTAGAGAAAAATGACAGATAACTGCTTTTCTACACAAAATAAAATTGTATTTGGCACAGATAAACACAAATGGCAGAAGAGGTGCTATAATCTACTCCTTCCCATGAGTTCAAGTGGTTTATTTAGAGCCATGAAGGTCATGGAATCATAGAATGGTTTGGGCTGGAAGGGATCTTAAAACCCATCCAGTTTCATCACCTGTCATGGACAGGGACRCCTTCCACTACCCCAGATTGCTCTAAGCCTGGCCTGGGACRCTTCCAGGGATCCAGGGGCAGCCAGAGCTTCTCTGGGCACCCTGTGCCAGGGCCTCACTACCCTTACAGTAAAGAACCTCTTCCTAATATCTAATCAAGCATTACCTCTTTAAATTTAAGGCCATTCCCCCTTGTCCTATCCCTACATGCCCTTGGGAAAAGACCCTCCTCAGTTTTCTTGCAAGCCCCAGTAAGTCCTGGAAGCCTGGAAAGCTGTGGGGAAACAACTACCACAGACCTGMGAAATCAGATCTCTGAGATAAACTTCAGGGCATAAAACACATCAGGACTAATCCCAGCTAACAACCATCTCTAGTGCTGCAGAGGATTTTAGCTAGGAAAGCGAGCTGATGTTGTAACAAATKAGCATAGCCAGGAGAATCACAAAATATAACACACAGATGCATTAGTGATGCACATGGTGTGCACTTGGGGCTTAATTAGTGATTGGCTGTRGGCCTGAATATAAAAATAACCTGTGAATTACCCACTGGGGAGGCACTGGAGCCCTGTGTCCCAGTGCTGTGGGAGGCAGGCTGGAGGGGGCAGGTTCCTGCTTTCCTGCAYGATGAGGAAGAGTCTGGTTAAGTCTTCAAGCACCTGGCCAATTCTTGTGTATCCCGCCAGCAGTGCACTCACTGCAGCACGTGGGAGAGCATTTGTKCTCTCCCTGAGCATTGACAGAAGCAATGAGATCTCTTTCAAGCTCCTCTGGTGTTCTGGAGTGACTAGGGCAAGGAATCAGATCACCAGTTGTGAGAGTCTRTCYGAAATATCCCTCATTTGCCTCATGATTGTCATTGGGGACCTCTGAAGAAAAGACCCTTGTCTGAAGTGTCTGGCCCCGTTGGGGAAAGTTACATGCCAAGGGGCCCAAGACCTGAGCACAGTGTTAAGCTRTTRTTCAMAGGTGTGTTTGCTGTATGCTATGCTGAAYACGATGAGAAGAAAAGAWGGGCATTCTGACCTTTTTGCAACAACARYTTTGGAAGCTGTCCCACCTCTTGGCCTGGCTGGACTTCTCCTGAGTTTYGGGTGGTCTCCCACAGAAGACCCTCACCTGTTTTACAGCCACTGTGACAGACAGACTGAGATGTAAGAACCCTCTCCATCAARGACTGAGACRTGAAACTCCCATGTGAGAAGGCCCCTYTTGCTCTTTTCAAGGACTGGGACTGAAACCCCCAACCCAAGGGAGGGGTGTGGGGGAGGCAAGCTGACCAAAGCCAGATGTTTGCCTGCAGCTTGTGACCACTGGACCACAAAAACAATGGCTCTTGTTTACTGCTGAGAACATGGACAACCTGTTACATCTATTCCTTATTGTATCTSTTTCCTCCCCCTCACAATTTCCAATAGAGTTATCATAATAAAAACCTCTGAGTTAGCGAGAGATTTCAAGATCTCCCCTACGTAACAGGCGGATCCTTGACTGGACCAAAGGACTTTGTCTCTATGTTTGGTAGCTATATCCTCTTTCTCTTTCTGTCTTTCTTTTCTCTCTCTTGATCTTTTTCTCCCCCTTAATCCCTCTATCACATTTTGGTCAGTCAATAAAGGTGCATTTGTTTTGATTATCACTGCAAATCCCCTGTGCCACGTCGGGGTTTTTTTGCCCCCTGAGATCAACCCACGAACCATCGCGAACCCGTTTGTAAGGACGGATGGCAACACCAGTGTTAGCAGATAATCAGCATCAGTGCCATTCCATCTGGACTGCTGCTGCTGCTGGGATGAGGGTGGCTGGTGAACACCTACACAAATACTCCCAGGTGAGGCTGAGGAGGAAAGAATTGATCTCTGTTTGAAGGCCATGCAAATCACAGGGTCAAGGGGGAGCAGAGACTAAATTATGAGTCAGAATGAAAAACAAAAGGTTTTCTACTTCTACTCTGGGCTTTTCATGGAGGTGCCAATCTAATCTGTGCAAAGTGAAATCAATCTCCTCTGACACCTGATTCCTTTGGAACAATCATTAGAATAACAAGTGGAGAGGCTACAATGGAATGGAACCAAAGAATCATTTCTGTTTCTAACAACTGCCAAAACACCTATTTACCACTGAGACCAGAACAACTCCRAAGCAGCTGTTGTGCTCTTCTGGGTAAATAATATGTGTTAAAAAATGTATAAACATTTATACATGTTTACCTTCGAGACATCAGCTTTTCTGAAGCAGACACTTCCCTTGCTGCATACATAATACATGCTTTGTTTGAAAAACTGCCTGAATTCATGAAGGGAGAAAATCCTGTAGGGCTCTGGATGTGCACAGTGCTGTTATCTCTTGTAAATGCAGATGTAGTGGAGCCCTAGCACATAACATGGTTTAAATTTTGTGTSTAAGGTCTTCTGTGAAATGGTCAAAGCACTGCTGTAAGTTTGACAAATACTTTTTTCTACAGATTTCTTGGAAAGGACAGAATTTTTAAAGCTGCACCCTGAACTACAAACTTATTTTGTCTAAATCCAGTGTGAGCCACAGCAAAGAAAAAGTGAAATCCTCCTCAACCAGTGGTGCTGCACAAGGTTTTCATCTATTTTCCCATCACCATTAGGGGTCTAGTTTCAGGTAATGCTTGAGGATCCCTCTACAACCCATGAAGAATGAAAAATATGCTGCATGCAGAGCCTGGACAGTATAAATTCATCATAAATATTAGCACAAGTGACCAGCTGATCTACCAGGAGAAAATGATGTTCAGCCAAGGCATGTGACCAGCCAGAAGTCCAGCTCTCCTTGCTGACCACTGAGCACAGCCCAGCTGAGCAAACTGTAAAAGGGGCACCCCATCCTCAGGGAGCATCTTGTAGCATCTTCATTCATCACCTGCTCCAGCCAGATGAGAAATCTGGCTGGAAATGTGGATTCTCTGTTCCTATTTTCTACCTCTGTCACGGCTGGGATTGAAGGCACTGGAGACAGTAGTTCATGTTTSGACTCAGGTGTTCATTATTTCTTATCAGTAAAATAGCCTCACAACAGTTCTTCAGTCTTTCATTAGCAAGGTGCAAAATGGCCAACAGTCTCTTGTCACAAGGTATTTTAAAAGTAAACTGCCCAATTAAGAACGGACACATAGATTATTTTTCCCTTTTAACCCAATAAYTGATCCCAAAGTGCCTGCAATGCAGACTTTTCTTCCAATTACAAAACATCACCCAAACCCATGAAGAAGGAAGAAGAAGGTGAAGAAGAACAACCTGCCTCTGCCCTAAAATCTCCATCTTGCTTCACATTTATTTCTATGTTCTAAAACCCCAAATTCTAAGTTTTCCACCCTGTGATATTACACACTTCTAACCAACTCCACACCCGTAATCCCAGTGCTATCAATCCATTTTGGAAGTCTTCTCCACAGCCTCAGGTCAAATGCAGTGTTCTCTTGTGGATCTGTGCCTTTCAGCACYGAAAGTTTAAAATTCTCAGCATCCAGAATTCCAACAGGGCACCCCATCCTCAGGGAGCATCTTGCTCCTGGAGTACAGGAACCTCCATGGCATCACCTGCTCCAGCCAGAGGAGAAATCTCCACTCAGAGGTGTCTTTGTGTCTCATTGTCACCCTGAGATCCCCACTGTTGGCAACTGCTCGGTAAAAACTACCTGGAGAGGTTATATAACAACTGGCTTTTCTTCAGCGTCATCTTATCCAATCTCCACACTCTGGATAATAAAAATCCATAAAATTAGTCACGTCTGCTCGAGAAGTCTGTGAATGGCCTAAGTGAAATTTAACAGGGCTCATGCAATGCAACATTACCTCTGATGAMTKRGACAAAGGTAAATGGCCCTGTGGTRTGTGGGATGCTGACCCTGCTAAGAAATATCTGTGGTGCTTCCCCCACCTTGTTCCCTCCCTCCCTTCTTCTTCCCCTTCCCCCATTTTACTCCTTTCTGTTGGCAATCATTTTATATTCCCAAACTCAATATTTAAACTCAACCCTTTTACCTTTAATCAAAACAAATTCTTTTGATTGTCCGCACTAAAAATCACCCAGTCATCACTTGGCTTTTCATATGCAAATCTGCAGTAACRGCATATTATAAATATTTAGTCCACAGCAGCAAGGGAGTTAAAACCTATAGCATAATAATAATAAAAAAATAAATAGTAGARCATTTTTTAATCAGAAGCCTCCTCACTGAGGAAGAAATAAACCCATATTTATTATCCTTGTTATTCCTCTCTAGGCACAAAAGCTAAGTGACAGTTTGTAGCATGAGTCCCTTGCAATTATACTACAACTTMTTTTCTTGCTCTAATCCACTTTCACATTTTTAACAATTTGATCAACCATTATTCTCCACCTAGCATTCCTCTCATAGCCAAAGTGTCATTATAGTCTAAAGAAAGACCTATTTGAGTCTCCAGTTTATAAATGATGAAGCTTTAATTATTAATTGATATATTATTGATAAAATCATTATGACAGGTCACAGTCTTTGTACCATTGAAGGGGAGGGCCTGTCCTAAGGTACTTTTTTATCCAGGAGATCCTTTTTTTCCTAATAGTTATTTTATTAGGTACAGGATACTCTTAATAAATTAGTATTATTCCAACTTCCTGATAACACTACTATAAATAAATGTACTCATAAGTACAAGAGTATGGAGATAACAAATAAYGTATATCCTAATGATGCTAACATCAAATTCTTTTGGCACTCTTTGTGTGGATTGATGTTATCTTTCTTTAAAGAAAAAAAAGTTTTATGAAATATATAATTTTTCACAGAAATTTGATTTCTTTGCATGAAAACCTACTTCTGCATGGAAGGAATGCTATTGAATAAAACCTAATTTTCAGAACTGCAGAACACGGACAATTCCTACTGGAGATCAGGTGGAACAACTGAKTCCCATCAGCTCCACAAACCCSAGAATCACGGAATGGTTTGGGTTGGAAGGGACCTTTAAGGATCATCTAATTCCACCCCCCTGCCATGGGCAGGGACACCTTCCATTATCCCAGGTTGCTCCAAGCCCCAGAGTCCAACCTGGCCTTGGACACTTCCAGGGATCATGGGGCAGCCACAGCTTCTCTGGGCACCCTGTGCCAGGACCTTCCTGTGGTGTTTGTGAGGGTCCCCAGGACAAGGTGAGAGATGAGAATTTCACTCCATGTTCTCAGAAGGCTGATTTATTATTTTATGATATTATATTATATTAAAGAATGGTATACTAAAACTATACTAAAGAAAGGGAGAAGATACATCAGAAGGCTGGACAAGAATGATAATGAAAGCTCGTGACTGACRCAGAGAGTCTGACACAGCTGGCTGTGATTGGTCATTAATTAAAAACAATTCACATGTTTGGATAAACAATCTCCAGATCACATTCCAGAGCAGCAAAACATGGAGAAGCTGAGGCTTCTCCTCTTCCCAGGATAAGAAATCCTGGTGAAGGGATTTTTCAGAAGATATCATCATGACAATTCCCCCTTGTCCAGTCTCTCCAGGCCCTTGTCCCAAGTCCCTCTCCAGCTCTCTTGGAGCCCCTTTAGACATTTGGAAGGTGCTWAAGATCTCCCTGAAGCCTTCTGTTCTCCAGGCTGAACAAGCCCCAAATTTCTCAGCTGCTCTTAAGAAATAAAAATAATAATAATAAAAAAAAAATCACTGAATTTGCTTGTTTTCTTGCTTACCAGTTCAGGCTCTGCAGAAGTCTTCCTGTGATGCTCTGAAGTGCTGAGCCCTGCAGTGGAATCCCTGGGTGGAATCCTCTGCCCTCTGTTACAGAAAGGCCATTCTATGATCTAATGATCTTCCCATGCCTTGGTTACTGAGCTTCTGCAGCTGCCCTTAACAGGAGTTCACTGTGTGACAAAATTTTGCATGTCAGGCAGTCAAGAAAACCAAGAACCCATGAAAATTGAGGGGCCTGGTTGTGTGTGATCAGATATGACAGCTCAGAAAGCAGCTCAGCACAGAACTTAGAGCAAGCGCTCACAGAATTATTAATTTGGTGCAAAATATATAACGGAAAATGAAATGAAATTTTCAAGGAAGGGATCTAGCAGAGGTCTGGTTATCAGCTGCTTTGCCCATGTATTTCTAATTAGTCTGTTCTAAATGTGTACTGCTAGAACAGCTCAAGATGGAAATAAATTTCTCTGTGCACTAACTATGAAAAGGAAAAAGCAGCAGATCAATACATTGGCTGCTGATGACAGTGATGGTCGTAAGACAAGTTTGAATGTGATATATCAACTGCTAAGAAAAAGGTGAAAACATGAAAGAATGTTTAAAGAAATTTTTAACAAAAAGAAAGAAAACTTTACTACCGTTCCAAGAACTAAATCTATTTCCAAAGAATATTGGTAGTAACTTGCTTCTGAAATATTCAAGGGAAAGATTAATTTTAAGCATCAAGAAAGACTAGAAATTATACAAATTATTCAAATACTGAAATGGGTTCAATGAATTTATAAGGTGTATTTTTTGTTTAACTACTAGTTTACAGTTAAAGTCAGTACAGAAATCTCATACCATACCAAAGCTTTGGACCATTGTGGCCTCTGAAGAAATGAAAATTCTTGGATCTTTTTGCACCTGATGTATTTTTTTACTAGTTTTGTTTGTGCTCAACAATTTTTTTGGCCTTCCCTTTGCAGTACCTGAATTTTTTTCAGTGTCACAGGAGACTCAGTAGCACCCTGGGCAGCAGGCACAGCCTGCCTCTGGTCACAGGAGTTTTAGGAAACCTCCACACTGCTGAGAAGTTGGCTAAAAAAATTCATTTTGTGCCATCAAAAATGTTACAGTGTGTGACAGGAGATGAAGGAAACTATTCACTCCATCAATATGGAAAGGGAACCTTCCTGAGTATAAACCCTGACCACTAATCTTCTCACTTTCCCAGACTTTTTCCTCAGTCTTCTTTGCTAATAATCCTCCCTTAAATCTCTCTCTCATGTTCAGGAGCTGAAATGAGTCTGACTTTTTGTGGTAGCTCACCTCTGGTAGTGCACAGGAGACACAGAGATGCATTTAAATTCAAACTTGGTAGTGTGTTTGAAAGCCAGAATATTAATGGGGTACCCAGGCTAAAGGGAATGCAAATAACCAATCCCACTGAGTATTCCCTTATTATAGTCACATCTAATACTTCCCTAGAGCCACAGCCAAGCTCATGAGAGCAGAGGTAGGAGAGGAGAAGAGAAGCTCAGAGTTAGGCATGTCCTGTGCTGAACTGGAGAAACTGGGGAATATATGAAGTTGTATATTCTCAAGAAGGCTACGTGCACACACTGCTTAAATTTCAGAAATCTGACTTTCACCTCCAAAATAAACTTGCATCTTAGGGCAGTAATTCTATCCCTGAAGACAATACCCCTTCACTCATCCTGATGTAGCATGATTACACTGACCAGTGTCGTGGAGCAAGTAATGACTGATAAATATGTTGGGAAATAGATTTAAAAAAAAAAACCAAACAAACAACCAAGTTATCACATAGAAGGTGCATGAACTGAAGAGGCAGATTCTCTTAATGAAATCTATAGACATCTCCTGCAAGTAGTACATAACATTTGAATCTGCTTACATATGTTATATCTCTATTAGGGACAAGAATTTGATTGGATATACATAATTTAGCTGGAGGCAATGTGCAGTCTTTTATAGGAAGCAAATATTAGTTCCTCTGCCAGTCCTATGTGGGTCTTTAGCACAGGAACTGCACTCTTGTATTAATTTAGGAGATAATTTAAAGTGCATTTAATAAGATTCATTACCCTTAAGCAGTACATTAGTTGTTATCACTAATAAATAATCTAAAAAGAAAAAAAGAACTGAAAGAATTTATCCAGTTTTATATCCAACCTCTTTTCCTAAATGAAAATCTTATTAGTGTAATTGAAGATAGCAGGAAGTACATGACACAAGATTGCTCTGCATATACAAATTTGGACATTTTACAGGCTTGCTTTGGCTTTAAAATGCACCCTTGAACATTGCAAATGCATCCCTTGTAATTTAAAATCTGAGTCACACTGAGGAAGCCGAGTAGCTGTGCCGGCTGAGTGTGTCTGGGCTCTCAGGAGCAGTCACACCATAGCTGGAGCCATCACAGAGCTGCTTCCCTGCCATTCTGGGGAGTTGGAGTCAAGGAGACATCTGTGCTTTATCAGGTGCTATTTTTACACCTATTATTTTAGGTACAAAATAATCTCAGCATCTGACGATGAGACATTCTCTGGCTTCCAAAATCATGGAAAGCATCAAATCTATCACAAATCTAAAAGAGGCAACAAGTCTCTGTAGCAGATGCCAGTAAGACTTCTTTTTTTAAAGTTTAATTTTGTCTTGGAAAGAGAAAGAGGAGCTGACCTCTTTTACCAGATAACCTTTGGATTCTCTCCTCACCAGAAGGATAAGATTCTTCAGTGTTTTGTATGTAGGATTCAGATTATTCCCCAACTGCCTTATACCTTTCCAAGGCAAGTTCTTCCCCCATCACTTTTGTGCTGATCCCTCCTCTCAGTATCTCTTCATAAACTTCTCTTTTCTAATTAGTTTCTTCTTTCTACACTACAGCACCATCACTCCCTTATTCCTTCTCAGGATTTGCTGTCCCTCAGCAATCTGTCCCCCAAGGGCTATTCAGGAGGAATTTTAAGCTCAGCACAGGGTCAGTTTTCATGCAAAAGGCACAAAATCTTTTGCCCTGACTCCCCCAGCAAGTCAAACATGGAATCACTGTTTTGTGTGGACTATTGGATGAGAAATCACTTTGACAAATCAGTGCAGAAGCTGCAAAGGGGATGTGTGTGTAAAATGATATTTACCACATACATTAAAATCTCCAAAGACTCCATTTGTTCTTAAGAACTATGTATCACACAGACTTGGACTCAGAGGAATGCTCAATCCCTGRAATGTCCAAGGCCAGGCTGGACAGGGCTTGGAGYAACCTGGGATAATGGAAGGTGTCCCTGGCCATAGCAGGGGGAGTTGTAACCAGATAGTCTTGAAGGACCCTTCCAACCCAAACCCTTCTGTAATTCTGTGATTCTTTGACTCTAAGTCCCATCTAATCCACATTAAAATCTTCCACATAAAACACTTGTTTTACATGAACCTGTTTCATGTATTTGTGGGGTTCCCAGACAAAGAAAGGAATGATGTATCTCACTCTATGTTCTCAGAAGTCTAATTTATTATTTTAGGATACTGTATTATATTAAAGAATACTATACTATACTATACTAAAGAATACAGAAAGGCTACTTACAGAAGGCTAAAAAGATAATAATGAAAACTTGTGACTCTTTCCAGAGTCCTGACACAGCTTGGCCATGATTGGCCAAAGAGTGAAAACAACTCACAGCAGAATCCAATGAAACAATCAGCTGTGGGTAAACAATCTCCAAACACATTCCACATGAGCACAACACAGGAGAGACAAATGAGATAATATTGCTTTTATTTTTCTTCCCAGGAGAAGAATCCTGGGCAAAGGGGATTTTTCAGAAAATATTATGGTGACACTTGTCGGGTTTCTTCTTTAAAAAATAATTTTAAATTATTTCCTAGAAATGAGACAAAGTCAGAAGAAAGGAGAGAGGTTATTCCTTCTACTTCTGCTAATGAACATGCCTGAAAGATGGAAGGATGCAGATTAGCTCCAATGGGGAGTTCAAACCTAGAACACCTTTGGTTTTGGTGTGCGTCTACCTGAAACAAAGGGATTTGTATCCAATGCTGCTGCCTCCTCCTGTAGCTGTGTTCTTGAACACTGACCCACCCCTGCACAGCTGCCACAGGAGATGTCTAAAGCTTCCAGCAGGTTCCAGCTGTGGTGCCTAGACTAGAAGATGAACTCTCATGCCATGGATTAGAACATAAAATGGAGCTATTGGCATTACATTCCTTTTTGGGGGATGATAACTGAATTACACATCATGGTGTGCTCCACTCCTCCAACAGCTGAAGCCCAAGAAGTTCTAAACCAAACAGAGGTCCAAAGCTGTGAGTCCCATCAAGAGAATCAAAGTTTATGAGGATAAGATTTAGCTGCACTTTGAATGTGCAGGAACTGTGCATGAAGTGCTTTCCACAGACATAGGAAATGCATATTTATTTATGAAAGGAATTGTGAGTACCCCAAATTTCAGCCATCAGTGTCCTCATTTATATCTGCCAACCATTACAGGTGATAGCCAGTATTTAATGGGCAGGCATGTGGAAATCAGGGTTCATGTGATACCACTGTGCAGCTGTGAAATTCTTATTGCTGGCACTGGTTTCTCATACAGATCCCTGAGGTGAAAAACGAGATGCATTTTCCAAGACATGAGTAAATTTTGATTGTGAATTATTCAATGTAGCTGCACAGCTGAAATAGCCATGTGGGGAGGATGTTTTTTGTAACTCCCTCCCACTGGTTTTCTTGAGATAAAATAATTATATTTATAGATTTTTTGAGGTTGGAAAAAATTTTGCAATTGTTTCATTTCTCCACTTTTAATTAAAAAATCCTTCAATTAAATTTCAGTTGGATTACTTGAGGTAAAATAATATTTAAAAAATTCTGAGCTCCGAGATGTAATTAATTTAAGTGAGAATTTTTTTATATTTTCCCAGAGTCATGGGATATTGTTCAGAGGAATTATTCATATAGTTATAAATATTTTAAACTAACAAGGTCAAGAAAAAAAAAAACAAACAAAAACAACCCTTTGTCTTTCCATCTTGGGGAAATAACTCACACTTCTTCCTCCCTAACACCACCTATGAGACATCCAATCCGAAAGCATAAAGGACATATTTATGAAAATAGCAAACCACAGAAACTGAATTAAAGCAAAACAGGGGAGTTTAAGGAAACTAGAGATTTTTTTTCAGCAGTGCTGCCATTTGTAGTTTTTCACTGGTACCTATCCAGATTCATTTAATTGTGCCTGCAAGGAAAACCTGCAAGACCTGATGTTGAGAGTACCCTGAATATCCCAGCAGGAATATAAAGCACTGAGACCAGGAGGATGATCAGCTTGCTGATAATTCAGGGGCTGTAGCATTTTCACCCCTGGACTTAGAAAGGGAGACAGAAATAGCAAAAGTGTTCACAAGGTGTGAAAAAATAAAGGTAAACAAAGAGTACCTTTGGCTGGGCACTTCAAAATGCATAAAAGCAGAAGATTATGAAAAATAAAGATGATACAGAGACTCTCATCTTTGGAAAGAGGAAGACTCTTATAGTCAAAGGAAATATTTGACCCAAGGCCAGGAAAAGCATCAAGCTATGCTCAGGTCTGTGACAGAAGGGGACAGTCACACTGCCCCAGCTCAGCTTCCCTCTGAAATTCTCCAGCCACAATCCATGTGGGAGTGGGAKGCACTCACCCCCTCTCTGTGCCACATCAGCCCAGCTCACCCTCCTGGAGGTCTGAAGCACCAGTCCCAGCCAGAATTTGTGCATTTGAGGCAGGGATCTGCAACTAGAGCCCAGTGGAAGGTAAAGCTGGCTCCACACTGGGCTGAAACCTGCGGCTGTTCAAGAACTGGGGGCTCACAGGTTCTGTCTGCACAGTGAAGAGCAGGGGCCAGGCTCCATTCTTAGGCCGATGGATGGATGGATGGATGGATGGATGGATGATGGATGGATGATGGATGGATGGATGGATGGATGGATGGATGGATGATGGATGGATGGTGGATGGATGAATGGGTGGATGGATGAATGGATGGATGGATGGATGGATGGAAGGAATGGACAGGAGGAAGGAAGAAGGGATGGATGGATGGATGGATGGATGGATGGAAGGAATGGACGGGAGGAAGGAAGAAGGGATGGATGGATGGATGGAAGGAATGGACGGGAGGAAGGAAGAAGGGATGGATATCGCTACATTTTCTGACATACAATGGCTCCATGCAGAGCAGCTGCTGAGGCCAGGCTATTACAGAAACAATAACCAAATATGCCTCACACCAGTTCTCCAAAACAGAGCAAAAAGGATCTTCCCCACTGCCAAGCAGAGCTGGGGCTTGTTTCAGGACTGGGATTTGCAGGTGCTGGTGGAATGCAAGTGAAAAATGAGGAGATATATTTTCTTTTAGCAGATAAGAAAATAGTTCAGCAAATCAATCCCTCTGTATGTCATTTATAACAGAACTTCCTTTTCTCTGGAGGAACTCTCTAGCCCTTCCTTGTTCCCAAAGAGACAAAACCAAGGGTTACAAAATTTACACAGGAAATGCACTTCAATTTCCCGGAGCAGTGCAAAGCTATGCCTACACAGTCTAAAAGCTAAGGRAAAAGACATAATATCAAATATACTAAAAAAGAATAGAAATGTGTATATSCAGATAGCAGGTATATTTTGTATCAGTCTTTGTGAGGAAATTCCCATGAAGCAGAAGAGAAATATTGATAAACCCACGCAGAGCCAGGCATCTAAATACATGAGAACTAGACTGAATATGAAACTTACACAAAATAGAAAGACAAAGAAGAAACAATACATTTAAATCACAAAATTCTTACTGTGTGACTATGCAGGGGAAGATTTTATATCACCCAGAGCTTCAGAACTGTTTCTTTTCATGCATAAAATTTTGCATGCAACATATCTCTAATTTCAATGATTGACATTTTGTGTGCTGTTCTAAATTCAAGTGCATACTGTTCTGTTTACTTTAGAAGATGACAGGAGTTTTGAACAGGTTTTTTACATCTCATCATTCRAAGAAAAAGCCTAAGTAATTTCATTTATAAGAGAGTTAATGGCTGGTACAACTAACAGATAATATTAACAGATAATATTAACTGATTACCACGAAGTAAACTGGGATATTATTTTTTCCCACCGTGTTAAATSTGTTCTGCCTTTTTAAAGCAAGATCTTGGAAACAATTTCAAATGACTCAAAGCTATCTCCATTGATGTATCTTCTCATCCAGCTATAGAAATAAATCTGAATTGAATTCTGAACTTAGACCAGGCTGGATCTGTTCTATGTGCAGCTCCTTGAGACTGGGAGAGGGACTGGGGGCAGGACACCSCTCTTTGTTTTTGCCTCCTGGCACCACTCTAACTTAACTCTTTTCTCTTACCTGCAGTAGGAAGTAAGAAGGCAGCACTTCATCCCTTTGAAGAAATACCTTTGCAGCCATCACAAGTATGAGCTCTGATAAAGTGTACCRAAAGGCTTCTAAGGTTTTTAAGGGGAAAAAATTATCCTTTTGCTCTAGGAGTGATTCTCAGTTTATTTTTTTACTGTCAACCRTTATGGTGGCCAAGTTTATATCTTGGTATTTTGCTCCAACAGTTCCTTGTGGTTGCACTTGTGAAGTTTAGGATTAATGAGTGCTTCAATTAGAGCCATTCCTAATATACTTATCACCAGTTCTGCTGGAGAGGATCCAGATTCAGGTGATCAATACATCATAATTGTTGTGCACGCACCTTCTCCTGATTTTTACCTTTGGTTCCCTTTGGTATGTGCAATTCTGCATTTCCTTTGCTGAGGAGTTCAGAGGTGCTGATAAAGGCTCACAGCCTTCTATGAAGATCTTAGGAATTTCAGACCTGGCAAGAATTAGATTTAGTTTCTTACATGACCTGTGCAGCTGACAACCATGAAAGTACAGCCAGATCTGTATGTATGGAGAAATAATACATACAATAATGTATGTGTGTGTCCTCTCAAAAAAATCAGACTAACACACACACAAAAAAAAAAGCTGTTGCTGTCTGCTGCCGAGGTCTCTCAGGCAGTTTTGTAGAGATTCATGATACTAGCAACAGTTTCCTGGGCACGGGGGTGTGTTTGGATATTCATTCTTGTTTGCTTCTTTTTCCTCCCACATTATATTCTTCCCAGCTGTTCCATCCTGGTCAAACCCTACAAACTGCTGCACTCATGTCAAGTCCTTGTGTGTGCTCTTGCAGGATTTTGGAGAGCAGATCATCTGAAACCTCAGAGGATTCACAACTCTTTCATCCCATAATCCCAGTGCCAACCTATGTTTAATACTGTGGCCTTTTCATCCCCTAGGTTCTCTCGTCTTGGGCAGCACTGAATACATTTGATCCCCATTGAATAAATGATTAACTAACAAAAAATTAATACATGTTATTTATATTGATTGAAAGAATATGGTCTGGTCAGTATTAGCATATATTTACTTGAACACCTTCCTCAAAAGTCTCTTCTTTCAYGTGACTTTTTGCTTAGCAAAGACTTTCCCTGAGACTATTTGCTGCCAACAAAGATTAAAAGAAAGCACCATCTCTGATCACAATCCCTGAATCTAAAAGAGAAAGTTATTTGTTGAACATGAGTTCTCTAAGGGCAGAGATGCTTCAATCTGTTTGGGTGTTATCAAATTGCCAAATATGTGAAGACYGGGCCTTTTGCAGGTCTCTGTGAGTTTCTGAGCAGCCTACACATGCTGGAATGTACCATTTTTTTATTTTTCTGATTTTTTTTTATATGGATACTATATGGGTGTGAGTTTTTTGTCTCCAAACAGGTTTTCTTTGATGGAACTAGATTTAGATATAGATATACCAAAGAACTCTGCATCCCTTGCCATTACCTGTGCATCACAGGCAGAATACAGAATATTGCACAGAAGAGGTAGATGTATGAATACTTCTTTAATTATGCTAAATGACCTTGTTACTTCCTTTCCAAAATCTGCTCTTTCTGGTGACTGAAACTTTGCTGCATTCACAGATTTGCTGAGCTTTTTCTGGAGCTGCAGAAACACGATGGTTCACCAGAACTTCCATTTCTTAATGATAAACAGCACACATTAATCTGCTCCTTGTCACAGGTAGCAGCCTCATTCAGAGCAAGGCCAGYGTGCTGAAACTATCTCAAAATCCATCATCCTCAGTTTTATTTCTGTCATAAACCAACACATCTTCTGCTTGGCAGAGGATGCCAAGCAACCCTGGCAGCATCCTAGATTTCTTTTTCAGAATTTTTCTGTTGCTAGAGTGATGCTGACTGGGAGCCAGCTGACACCAGTATCTTCCAAATATAATGATGAATACAGTTAATGCTTAGATTCTTCCATGAAAAARCTGGGGAGGAGAAAGGCCAAGAGGACTTTCAAAGTCTATAACTTYGGGAGTATTTGGTTTCTGATAAACAAGCTAATATAAGAAGCTTGTTTTATTTCTCCACATACATATGCTAATTTTCTGCTGAGCTCTGGGGCTTTCATTGCATWTGAGTCCTTAAGCACTTTTAGCTGTCAAATACCTCTCATATCTTTCATTCTATTTTGCTCTTTTTTTACCTTCTCCAGTAGGAAAATACAGAGGTCAGAGACTGCTGCTGGAATTGCTGATGTCACAAGTTTGATTTCATGTTCTCTTGGCAGCTCTTCTGTCCCCATAAAGACGTGTGGCTTCATSTCTTCTGTAATTTGTCTTTTTGCTACTGATGCATCCTTGACCTTCTTTTGCTGTCTGCACAGTGGGAAAACATCAGTCTTGGCATTATCTTGTTCCAAGGACKTTGTTTTTCTCCAGCTCCTCTAGACACTGACCACAAACACCTTATGATGCATTTCTGTATGTATTTTAATTTGCCTTTACAAATGTCCATTATTAGATGGCCTAAAAAATATGATCTAAATTGTAAGGACAACTTTTGGTTAAGATTTTCAATGTTCTGTTCGTGCTATTTTTTTTTTCTATTATAACAGAAATAAGGATTTGTTTCTACCAAAGGCTAAAATTCCTCAGATAATTTTTATTATTCTGGGAAAGTGGCATGGTCCTGTAGAATTCTCTGCCTTTGGTGTAAACTATATCCTCTTTCTTCTGCTAAACACGGGTGTCAGCTGTACTTTGTGCTTTACTGTAACTCTCACAGATTTTCCATCTCCCTGCYCTACTAAAATTTTCTGGTCTTTCAATTCTTAGTGTAGTAAATTCAATGGGACTCTTTGAACTCTTTCCTTATTGCTGTTGATCTTCGTTCAGTCCATAATGTCTGAGATTATCGGTCGTCGTGCTATCAAAAAAAAAAAAAAAAAAAGAAAGTAGTATCTTTTTTATTTATTTTTGTACTGGAGTGAGATCTAAATGCAATTGAAATTGTGCTAATAGGCCAATGTCTCTGGCACCACAATTATCCTTGTCCTGACTACATCCATCTCCTTTTACCATTTCATTTTTGCAATGTTTGGTTCAACTCACCAGAATAGTGACACCTTACATTCGAACCCTTCGTATATTTTATCACTTCTGCCCATCAAATGGGCATCAAAAGCTTGTCATTGCTGCAATTTTTTTTGACTGACAGTTTCAGAGCATAAAGCTTGGTACTATTGGAACAATTCTGACAAACATCAGATGCTGTTATTATTGGGCTGTCCCCTCTTGAAGCAGAAACCTTCCCCTCTATCTTCTCTGAATSTACTCAGGCCAGATGTCCAAAATCTCAAGATTGAATTGCTCCAAGAGCCATTTCCCATTTCTGTTCCAGTACTGAATTGATCCCTTTGTTAAAAGAAAAAAATCATGGATCTTTCCCCTCAATTTTCCTACCTTTACATCCCTGTGTTTCTTGTTGCTCTGGGAGTCTGTTATTTATTTTCCTTCTCAGATGGAATAAGACAAAGGACAGAAATTGAGTTGCCCTTTGTGAGTTCCCTACCTATTACATCTTCCCCACATGAGATCTTTCAGCATTTCAGTGATGTATTTTCCTTTTAATTATTTTTATTCCAATATTTCCTGTCCTTCCTATTTTTTTGAATAGTAGAAAACTATCCCTAACTCTCAAAAGAAAATRCCTTGAGAGGGAAATTCCCCATTTYTTTCCAGTACTACAGACTATATATTCTTATAGACACCAGTAAATTCATTGACTGTAAAGTAACAGGTCACTGGGAAAARCAAAGAACCCCCTGGAATCCTGGAGAAGCACTGACCTCACTTAACTAAACACAGGGACAACCTCTGCCACTGACTTCAGATGACTGATTTCCTTGCTGTGTCTCTGCTGAAAAACTGGGATTTAATCATGTGCATAATCTACCTCAGTTCCCACAGGAATCACCCTGGACCAGTTTAACTTCACCTAAAGGCAGAAGTTTGCTTGTTTCYTCACAGGGGTGCATGTAAATCTTTACACCCTCTGTGAGACGTCAGTAAAAAGAAATATTTGCCCAAGACACCCGGCCTGTGGCTTGGAATGGTGTATTGGCCCAGATTATGTTTTATCAATGTAAGGTTTCATGGTKTTTAYTSTAGACACAAGGAAGCTTTTGGCTTTTTTTCCTCCTCTTAGTCACTCTTTACCCTTTCTCTGTCTCATCTGTCCTTTTCCTTTCCTCTTCATTTTCCTACCTTAAAATATAATTTTTGTAGTTCTTGATCTTGAGCACCTCTGTTCTTGTGTACACTAATGTGGAATTTCACCTTTTTTCTGAAAAAAAACCTTGTTTTCTTCGCCCTATGCATAACATGGCAATTCCTCCTTTGGTATATGAACTCAAAAGGTTGCCTTCATGGGGAACTGTTATTTTCTCTCTTTTTTATAACACCTACACTTTTTTCTTCTCCTGATGATTGTTCTGTACCTGTACAACTCCAGTGCTTTGTGTGCAGAGCAGTATGTTGGGCTCAAAGTCCTTGGCTGGAAAAATATCTGGATTGAATCCCCTCTTTACTCCCTGCAATTTAGGGATTTGCTATCAGGATCTAATTCCAAGACTCTTAATTGGAAATGGTCTGGAAAAATAAAGAGYTCCAAGGCTAAACCCAGGATAGCTTTTTCTGCTGCCTATAATGCCATAATTCACCTGCTCCTTTGATGCTTGTAAAATGTTAACCTGTCATGCTTGTTAATTTTTTTTTATTATTTTTAATGCACTATAAAATTATATCTTCYTCCATATTTTATGCTTTTATTCATGTTTTATGGGAGCAAATAATGCTTGCAAAGCATTATAGGTAGCAGATTTCTATTTACCTGGCAGGAAGTGTGCTGCACAAGCAGTAACAGCTGCAAAGTGTTTCAGAGACAAGAGGTAAAAGCTTGTAAAGTTCACAGAGTTTTTTGGTATCATCCATGATCTTATTTATCAGCTCATTTTGCTTTAGGTGCAGACATCGCAGCCTGTGGAAAACCTGCATCAAAACCCGTCATGCCTTGTTAAGAGTGAAACACTAAAAAAGAGCATGTCCTTATTTATTTAGGGAATTTAGGTAAGATTTGCAGATTTGCAGCAGCAATTCTTCCCTGTGAGGGTGTTGAGGCYCTGGCACAGGGTGCCCAGAGCAGCTGTGGCTGCCCCTGGATCCCTGGAWGTGCCCAAGGCCAGGTTGGATGGGGCTTGGAGCAYCCTGGGATGGTGGAAGGTGTCCCTGCACAGGACTGGGGGTGGAATGAGATGGGTTTTAACATCTTTCCAACTCAAACCATTCTGTGATTTTCCAGTTTGTTTTCCCTTCCCCCAGCTCTCATCTCCATGTCTCACACTCAGGAACAGCAGCTGGAAGTGTGTGCCACCACATTTCCACTCACACCCACAGAGTATCCATATAAAACTACCCTCACAAAGCAGAGTCCCAGACACTCCTGCAATTTCTATGGCACAAAACTGCCCAGAATAGAACAGATATGTCCAATCTGGAGTTATTGAGCACACTGATTTGTTTTTTCCCTGAAATCAGTTTAGGTTTGATGACAGATCTGAGCAGATACCCCTRTATACTGTGCTTTTTATTGCCCCAGCTCCTGATTCCCTGTGGGGCTCCAAGTTGTGACTGTAATAATTTTTATAGAGGGACAATCAGTGTTGACTTTAGATAATTATGCCTTCCTTTGAAAAGCCATAAAGGAAGAAAAGCAATAATTTGTATTTTATCTCTACAGTTTATGAAGCTCCAGGTGCGTTATTGTAAAGGTTATGAACTGATACTTTGACATTTTCCCCAGCTATCTYTTTTGTCACTATCATATCATGGTGGAATCACCATTGGAAGAGTTCAAAAACCTTTTAAATGTGGCACCTGGGGACATGGTTTAGTGGTGGCCTTGGCAGTGCTGGGTTAAGGGTTGGACTTGGTGGTCTCAAAGGCCTTTCCCAACCTAAATGATTCAATAATTATAAGATTCTACATGGCTGGAATTAATTGCTTCCATAGTTTTGTAATTACAGTGAAAAGGTCATTTTCTGAAATGCAGCTCTTTCTTTTTAAAAAATTCAATATGAAATTTGAAATTAATTTTTAAAAGGAAATTTTAAGCACTGTTTAATACAACAATTCATATACCCTGTTTATGACTCACAATTTTCTCAGCTATTGGAATTCAAAACTTAAATCCAAAAACCATAAGACATTCACAAAACTCATTCTAAATTGGTCATAAATAATTGTTGTGTAAGAAACTTCAGTTCTCCTCATGACTTTGATGAAAGAGTCCCTAAAAGCAAAAGCAAGGCTCACAAATCAGGGATTATTTTTAACATCTCATTTACCCCAGAGGATGGATATGGTGTGTATCTTTTTGCAAAACTACAACCATAAATTAATGCAATGTTTGCCTCTCACATCACATCATCTCAGCAAACATCTGCTAACCACAGTTTGAAACCCTAAGTAACACATGGTTTAAACCTAAGTCCTCTTTTAGCTGTGCCCCATAATTTGGATGAATTACTTCCATCCATCTGTATCTGGAATTAAAGGATCTGTCCTACAGTATTGTAGGGAATTATTTAAAACAAAAAAACAAAGAATGGCACAAAATGGTACAAAATGTCATAATAAAATATTGACTTCAGTCTCATGTTCAGGATCCTATAACTCAGGCTCTAACTGCATTTTTCTTTAATAAATATCGTGCAAAGAGAAAGGAAAAGTTTATGCTTAAATGCAGTTGTATGGCTGCAGGAGTTGGCAAAACTGATGAGCTGAATCCTGCAAGTTACATGAGGACATGGAATTTGCCACTGTAAGAGCTCAGCTAACTTTAGGAACAGAGTTGTTGCCAYTAGCAACGGGCCAGGCATTTATAGAGGGAGAGATGTTTATCACTCAGGGCTGCTCTGAATTTTTACTGCTTGGCTCAGTGGTAGGGAAAAAAGAGGGGTGCTGCTGCATTTATTTGGTATTAGTTCTGCTCCTGTGCTGGTTGGGAACTAATGTACTGTGTTGTGCAAAGTGCAGGTTGCAGGGAGCCACACACCTGGATTTGCTATTGAATATATTTACTTTGCCACTGTTTTATTTCAGAGCTTTTGGAGGGAATTTGCCTTGATTCTGCACTGCCTTGCACAGGCTTTCAGAGTCTTCTCCTGTAAAGGTTCAGAAATGCCATTTCTTAATCCCTTATATACAGATATGAAAAATTTTATGCGAATAATACTATTTTTTCCCTTATTTTGATACTATATAGTTTTCTTTCTGCTCCTTTTATTACTACTGCATGCACTATGATATTTGCCCCAGTTCCCTTTGCTGTCAGTAGATCCTTTACTTCTTTCTTCTATTTTTAGTGTTTGAAGGCTTTTGGCCCTTTCATCTTTTTTTTTCCTCTACACTGACTTTCTATATTTGCTAAAACAACTGAAATATTACCCTTCCTCTCCTTTATTTTTATTTTCCACCTATATCATCACAACAATCCTGATCATTGGGCCTGGGTGTGATTATCTTCCTTTCATCCCCACATACAATTTTCTATGGTTCTCAGCCAGCTTAGTAGCAGTTCCTATCTTGATCATTGCACTGAGACAAGTGTACACAGGAGCTGCTTAATAATCATGAAATAGAGTCTGATATATAACCAGAACTTGTTTTCTTTACTTTTGTAAAACACGGCCTTTCTGTAAAACCTAGTTTGCAAGATCAGTTGTTTTTAAACAGAAATGATTAAAAAATGGAAAGAAGTTAAACAAAAGTGGTGACATTGCAATTAATAAACTGACCATGACTGCACTCACTTTGAAACAAAAACCTCTCCAGTCACTGAAGCAATGAGTTTTCAAACAAGTCCCACAGCAGACATATTTGATTTTTAAAATGTAAATATTTTAAAAGGGACCCTCATGTACTTATTAGCAAGATTAGTAGTAACATTATATGTGAGTGGATCCAGAGACATTCATTACACAATGATTTCTCAGCAGCAATGTCTGCAGGATAATCTCACACTTGAGGACTAAACTGAATATGAGTCTCTTGTACATTGTTCCCTTGTCATTTGCTTGTCTGTCTTACAACCCAGTGCTGTAAAATAAGTCAACTGCAGAGCTGATRATACAAGAAAATTTGAAATATAACTCTCCGCATAATTGGGATGGGCAGTTCCTTGGTCCATGATCCAGAAGAAATGTAAGACAGCACTAGAACTGAAATCTTTAGGGAAGTATAAATGGCAGTGGGCAGTTTTAATGCAGAGAGAGCAATTAAGAGCTGAATGTTGATTTATTCTGTTTACATTCAAACATTATAATTATAAACCACCATTCTTGGTTATTTTGTGGTTTTTTTTTTTGACAAAACAGAGCTCAAAGAGAAAGAACTCTGGTCAGCAAAACATAGCTCAGAAGCCAAACAAAAATAATTACTCCAATTTCTTTAAGTAGGTGGTGGACACAAAGGAAAGGAAAGGCACAGAGGAGAAATTAATACCATGGAAGCTGAACAGATGACAAGTTTAATTGTCATAGCTGTGTGCCTGAAATAATGAGCTTAACACAGTAACTGAGAAGGAGCTGCACTTTAGACTAACAAGCTGGATATTTGTTACACATCAAAGAACTTGTGAAGGTCTTTATAATATTTACATAGTACTGGACAGAAAAGATACATGTGGCATTCAGTAGGAAATGACACAGAAACTGGAAAATGCCCAAATATGTCTCTGAATTATAAAAAACTCATGAGTTGTGAGGATGTGGATACTAAAGCCTGGAATTTGTGTGAATGCCAATTATATAGGTAGATTAATTAACAGCTTTAAAATGGTGTGAGAGAAGATGAAAGCCATTAGAAGCTGCATGAAGGTGCACAACAGAAGGATTAAATACATATTCAAGCAAGAATCATGGCTTGGATTATTTAGCTTCAGGGTGGTAAACCATTTTTCCTATTCTGCTCTGTTTGATCAGTGATGCATGATGACTACATCTGTAATAGGATATTAACCATCCTTGGGACTGCACTTTAGTTATTCAGAGTTATTCAAYAGTTATGGTCATTCAGAATCCAGATCTGTGCTAGTGAACCCTCCTGACTCCAAATCCAGGTGAGCCATCTGTTCAAATCCTCTCTGTCCCTTTCCAATAGCCATACTCTTCTGGAAATCATCTGGAAGAACGCTCAGTGGCCAAAGCCAAAAATATTTTTTGATAGTTTAACAGTGTGGGCAGTTCMGTTTTTTTGAGTAGATAAGAAGGTAAGACAATAAATGTTGGGGTGTCCGTAGAGAGTTGGGATGTTTAGTGAACTAGTGGATCCTAAAGTGTCAGTAAGCCACAGAGCCACCAATAATGCAGGGTCTGAGCCTGAGCTCAGTYTGAGACTCATGAGAGACATGGAGGTGCTGGAGCATGTCCAGGGAAGGGAACTGAGCTGCACAATTAACCCACCCYCAGCTGCCCTCTTTTCCTGGATGTTCCTGTCAGGGAGCTGTGCAGAGCCAGAAGGTCCCCCCTGATCCCCCTTTTCTCCAGGCTGAGCCCCTTTCCAGCTCCCTCATCCTCTCCTGGGGCTCCAGACCCTTCCCCAGCTCTGTTCCCCTCTCCAGACACACTCCAGCTCCTTAACCTCTCTGTCACGAGTGGCCCAGAACTGGACACAGGATTCCAGGTGTGGCCTCACCAGTGCCAGTACAGGGGGACAATCCCTGTCCTGGTCCTGCAGGCACACTTTCACAGACATCTTTTATGAAAAATCCTTTCCTTAGGATTTTTCCCCTGAGAAGCTGAGAGGCCTCAGGAACAAAATGTAAACAATGATTATCTGCTGCTGTGGAATGCAACAGGTGCATCTGTGATTGGTCTCATGTGGTTGTTTCTAATTAATGGCCAATCACAGTCAGCTGGCTCAGACTCTCCGAGACACAAACCTTTGTTATTGATTCCTTTTCTTTCTATTCTTAGCTAGCCTTCTGATGAAATCCTTTTTTCTATTCTTTTAGTATAATTTTAATATATTATGAAATAATAAATCAAGCCTTCTGAAACATGGAGTCAGATCCTCRTCTCTTCCCTCATCCTTGGTCCCCTGTGAACACGGTCACACCACAGCACAGCTGGCACAGGCCAGGTGACTCTGGCCCTTTTTGGCCACCTGGGCAGAGTTGGCTCATGCTCAGCCACTGTCACCAGCACTCCGTGGTCCTTTTCTCCAGGCAGCTTTCCAAGCACTCAGCCCATGGTCTGGAGCTCTGCAGGGGCCTGCAGCAGATTTTCCACTTTCTCCTCTGCCTTTTGACTGACAGTCTGAAAATGCCAATCTTTTAAACATTAATGCAACATCAAGCACACTTGAGGTTAAGTATTTAACTTACATTTAAGAGAAATCTTTCTAAATAATTTTTCTCCATTAGCTTGGGCTAAGAGGAACTCCAGTATTTCTATTTTACTAATATTTTGATACAGAGGCTGTTTAGCCTCCATATAAAAATTTCCATGTGCCTCCTCTATGTGCTCACATTTSTGGGGAATAAAGTTGTGGAACCTGAATGTGTTGTCATGTACTTTTCCCCTCAGAAAGACACAGGGAATTGGGATTTTTCAGCCTGGAGAAGAGAAGGCTTTGGGRAGATCTAACTGGCCTACTGGGGAAGATGGAGAGGGGATTTTTGAAGAACATGTAGTAACAGGACAAGAAGGAATGGYTTCAAAATGACAGAGAACAGCCCTTTAACAAAATGATGGATGTAGCATTTAATTAATTCATTAAAAACTGWGTTCCAGAACATTAGCAAAATACCCTGGTATTTAGAAGTGTTGATTAGCCAGTTAACAGGGACACATGTTTTCTGTGAATTTGGAATTTAAATCTCAGCATGGTGTGTGATAGCCTCTAAAGATTAAACCACCTCAAATGAGATTTCCATGTAAAATGAAATTCTCATGAGTACTTTCATGTAAATATCTACTTATGAAATACTTGCCTAGGCTCCCACTGCAGTCAAAGTACATGGAGTCGAGGGATTCTAAGGATCTGGTGACTTAAATCTGTTTCTCTGCAATGGGAGCTTAGATGTCCAACTCATATGTGGACATCTACAGAGAGACAYCTGAAAGGAGGCTCTAGCCAGGCRGGGGTTGGTCTCTTCTCCCAGGTAAGAAGTAATAAAATGAGAAAAAATTACTTCAAGTTGATCCAGAGGAGGTTTGGACTGGATAACAGGGAAAATTTCTGCACAGAAAGGGTGATTGGGCACTGGAACAGGCTGCCCAGGGCAGTGGTGGAGTCACCATCCCTGGAAATGTTAAAAAATAAATTAAATGTGTAGATGGGCTTCGGGACCTGGTTTAGTGGTGGCCTTGGCAGTGATGGTGAAATGATTTGACTCRGTGGCCTCAAGGGCTTTTCCAACCTAAATGATTCTGTGATTCCACATATGTCTTGGTCCACACTGAACCCAAACCACGATGCCATTCGTGACCAACACTAGAGGAAAAGCAACCAGTAGGGCCAGATTGAACTCAAGACTTTCTAACACACTTTCTTTCATTCCCACAAATATTTGTAGAATTGGAATATTTTTCCAATGAGATCTGTAGTCTCTAGACCAACTTCATTATTCCCAATCACAGCTATGTAGAAATGTAGGACTTTCTGTACATGTACCTATTTTTACATGTTCTTGTCTATGCCATCCTATTRGTCTACTGGTCCTCAAGACCCAAATTTGTTCTTGCAAGAGGAGAAGGCTTTTCTGAAAGGTTTTGAACAATCCTCTTCCAAGAAAAACATTCTGGTTGCTTGTCAGAGGCTATGACATAGCTCTAGTCTGACAATGTATTTCTTTTCCTGTTAAAGGTATTTCTCATGACAATGAACATTCACTAAACATAGGAATTTTCATATTTTCTTCCCTCAGAGAAGAAAAGTTCTTTGATGTACTCTCTCTCTGGATTCCACAGGCTGAGGCAAGAATGTGGAGGTGCTGTGATCACAGCAAAAGTCAATGTCAAGGTTGAAATAGTTTACTTATATTTGAAAGCTTTGACTAAGGAAAAAAAAMCCAAACAASTCAGAGAACAGRATTTGATACCATCCATATCTCAAAYGTTGRACTGTCTTGGACTGACAACTGGTAGTGACAGAATGGGAATTACTAGATTCTTATTTTGACACTTCCACTAGATTCCACACATTTTCTACTAGAATGTATTTTCATAAAAAAKATATTTATAAGTCTGAAAGATTCCATATTCTTAAAATTTTAACCTTGTATAAAGAGCTTAAATATTTGGGGCAGGAGGAGACTTATTAAGAAGAAAAGTGGATTTTCTTTGTTTTGAATCTCCATTATAGACGACTTTCATTGGATTAGCAAAATCTGAATTCATCCACACAGTATTAACTGTGATTTSTTCCAGCTCAGGATGGTAATTTTGTTGCTTTTTTCTTTTTTTTTTTCAAAGAGAAATTAAAGCAATATATCTCTTGAAACATGACTTTAAGAAACTTAATACAGMGTAAATGCCATTCAAATATTGTTTTTCAGCCACCCACTATAAAAACTTGGATACATGTGTTTAAATTGCTAACCTGCTCACCTAAGAGGAACACAATGTAAGAGATAAGGTTTACAATTTTAGAAGATGCACAGAGTCAATTAAGACTTCCATTAAGTATAATTGTTTGATTAGTTTGTTCCTAAGGACCATTACCAGTGTCATTTTATTTGAATTTTAGGTGTAGTCTGCCTGAGCATTTAACTTTGTTTCTTTTCAGCATTTTCATTCTCTTAACTTAGAATTTAAGCTGCTGCATATGAAAGCATCTTGTGCATATATAGAAAACCCACCTACCACAACAGGAGGTATTTTTGCATTGAGAGATTTTCTTSCAACTAATGGTTTGAAAATTATTTTTAGCTCCTGAAAAAAAAAATCAAAAACCCAAACCCAAAAAACTGCAAACCAACAAATAATAAAAAACCAACCAAACAACAAAAAACAAAACAAAGCCAAAAAAAAACCCCAAAGCAACAACAACAACAAAAACTCAGACTTCCAAGAGGTGGAAATTTATTTAGAAATTATTTTAAAATCTTTCTGGTGAGAATCAGCTTTATCAGTAGTAGCTGCCCTGAACAGTGAATGGTCACACAGCAAATCAGTGGCACTGTGTATCAATAACATGGGCTGAACATTCAGACACAGCCATTAAATATTCAAGTGATCTCACTTGCACCTATTTGCCTTTAGATACTCATTTGCATATGCATAGGAGCCCTTTACAAAAGGATGGATGTGGAATTCAATTAATTCATTAAAAACTGTGTTCCAGAACATTAGCAAAATACCCTGATATTTAGAGGTGTTGATTAGCCAGTTAACAGAGATGCACATTTCCTGTGAATTTGGAATGAGGAGTTTAAATCTCAGTATGGTGTGTGATATCCTTTAAAGATTAAACCATCTCAAATGAGATTTTCATGTAAACAYCTACACGTGAATTACTTGCTTGTGCTCCCACTGGAGTGAAAGGAGATGGAATCAAGGGATTCTAAGGATCTGGTGACTTAAATCTGGTTGACTGCAATAGGAGATAGAACCAAAGTTATTTACTCTTCCTCTGACTATTTTTGGATGAGGAACATAAATTCTTTCACAGCCTAACCAGCTGACTGTGGAACTTCTCTTTTACATTGCAACACATCCAAATTGTGTGTTACAGCACTGACCAGGAGCTTAAATYTTCAACTGCAGCACAAGATTCTGTGGTGGATTTGATTCCACTGTACCATTTGCAATAGAAACCTAATTATAACCAGTGAAATTTAACATACCAAAAATTATCCAAGAATCCAAATGAAAATTATGGACATGAATGCACATGAATGTACATTAATGTACATGAATCAACTACATAACACATATAATCCACATAATCAAAGAAACAGCTGACCCTGATGGTATTTTAGGGTGTTTTCCCATCTGTGCTTTATCTATGCAATGCAAACCCAGTCTGGATGTGAACAGGAAGGTTAATTACATCCTGCACAAGCCTATTTCTCACTAAAAGGGGTTAAGAGTACATCATGCAAATGAGTCTTTGGGTCAGACTATCAGAATCTGGACTTCATATTCAAACTGCCCATGAAGTGATATCACTGTACCTGCTGTGTACCCAGTACCTCACTCACCAAACTCACAGGTAATACTGAACCTCTGCATAAGCAACAGAGTTTACATTGATACACTGAAAAGAAAGTCTGTTTCTTCATGTAGGTTTGATTTTCTCACTTTTTAAATCTGCAAGGCCAGATCATAATTTATTAGAATTAGCAAGGAAATAACACAAAAACTGCAAATACACTGAATGTTAGAGAAGTTCAAGGAACAAGCCCTTGACTGACAGAGTTAATTGTAATTCTTGTTGCTTAGCACTGAAATTTTTTAACCATATATCTATGAAGGCAATTATGTGAAGAATTAGTTAATCCCCCAGACATCAGCTTTACCTGCATTATTTTAAGTACCAAAGCCACTGAACGACACAGCCTGCAAGGAGATGGAAACACCAGGCAGACAGGTAAACATATGCAYACGAGCAAACACTATTTTGGGGTAGCTCCCAAAACAAGCTGTACACTTCCTAAAATAGAGACAGGCAAAAGTCTGAAATCTCTGCAATCTGCCAGAGGAAGATGAGCTGATCTTCTAAGATCCCACTTACAAAGTATTAGCAGCACATCACAACCAACAAATAACAGAAACCTTGTCTGCAAGACTGAAGGAAATGTGTCCTGTTGTAAGATTTGTCCTATAGCCATGAGCTTTCARGTGAAACCTGAAACACTCAGCCCGTGAAGGCTCAGGGATTGAGGCACTCAGCTGAAAGTGGGGCTGCAATATCTGAGAAGACACAGGCTGATGGCAGAGCACCCTCTGGACTTTCCTGGATAGGAGGCAGCAGGCAGTAAAGATGGAAGATTCAATTTTTAGGTGCAAKGACACCTCTGTTTGTGGCATGTGAGAGGCTGCAGAGTAAACTATCCTGTGTTGGAAGGGAAAGGGGGAATCAGACCTCAGGATAAGTTACAACCTCCACACTAATTCTCCAGAATGCTGTCAAACACAAAATCAGGCAGAGATCCAGAGTCTCAAAGCAGTGATGAGATAATGCTGTCAWGGAGACTTAAATTTACTATGAACTGGGGACATTTCTGAGATTTGAAGAACTTGTACTGAAAAGATACTTGTACTTGTTCTAAATGTGCCCACTGAAAGTCATAGAAAAATATTTAAGCTAGGAACAGGGAAAAGCCAAAAGGCACACAAGGTGTCCCCCAGGAAACAGTGCTGCAGCTGATTTTGTTCAGCTAAACAAACTCCACTTAAAAACAATGAACAGAAAAATAAATATTTACATCCAAACGCTTGTAATCTTGTTCTGGTAACCAAAACTCAGAAGGAAGGTTAGGAGCAACAAAAAGACCTCATAAATCTGAGTGAACCATGAAAAAAAAGTGGCCCAAGTGCTTTCTGTAGTTATGAATAATGCATCTATAGAAAAACAACATAAACCATGTATATATGATGCCAAACGTTGAACTGAATTTTTCTAAACCAGGCAGTCAAAGAAGCCCATGAAATGTGGTGCCTCATCAAAAACAGCATTAAGAAAAARGAAGAGGTGTCATTTTTTCAACACTCAGAAAAGCAGAATTTTATTTCCTCTCCCTGTTTTGAAATAGTTACCTAGAAGYTGAGAAAGTAACCAAGATTCTCCTATATGCTTTATCTGGCTTGACTTTGCCTGTGTGAATAGATAAAGATGGAGATAAAAGCAGCCCCAAATGTRTATAGAAGAGTGAAAGACACATCCTAATTTCCCTAATTAAAGCACTCCCCCCTTCTTTATTAATTGTTCTGCTGCCAGACCCCTCAAGGCTTGGCATTGCAGGAAGGAAGTGCTCGTGTCCACCGACCTGCAGGAGCAGCCTCCTTAAAAGATTCTCCAAGCTTAAGAAAGTTTCTTAAATAATACAAGAGGTGGGCCAAGAACTTTGGAAAGGTTCAAGCAAACTTTTTGTGCCTCACTGGRAATTATGCACTGAATGGATTTGTTCCAGAATTGTTGAAAACTATCACTTCTGTTTACTGAAATAAAACGTTATAGGCTGTTTTTTTTTAAAAATCTAAATGACAAATGTATGGATACAGCTATAATGCAGTATGAAGTCTCACCTTAGAACTTCTTAGGTTGGATTACAGATCACACTTAAAAGTCTAATTAGTGTCACAGTTTGCCTGACACTGACACTGATTCTGATATTGACAGCTAAAAATATACAACATATAATATACAACAGAGAGAAATTCTCTAGTGGTAGATGTTTGAAAGACAAACTATGAAATGCTTTCCAGCTTGAGTTATGGAATTTAAGCATTGTTTCTGCAGCTTATCTTAGCTTTAAAAAAACCTTTAAAAATACATAAATATTTTAAGAGCAGCAGGACAAAATATCTATCCCAAAAGATGAGCTCTAGAGTCCTTGTTAGGTTACGAGTTGTAAAGTGTTGGAAAGTTAAGTAATGGTTTAAAAGCAGAACTGAGAACCTTGAGTAAGATGGAATGCAGTTTAAATTYCAAGTCTGGCGTTTGGGCCTAACATTTTAAAGAAAATGTCTTTAATAYGTCAGGAAAAAGGCTGCAGTGAAAAGCAGAGATGACCAACCCAGGTTCTGACAAGTAGTTCACTCCCAAATAACCATGTGGGTATTATGTGGTGATCAGCCTCCACTAAACCATCCTGGACTTCAGAAATGTTTTGTAAACWGAACTAAAACATGCTGTTGTAACTAAACTCATAAATTTAACCTACTCAGTCAGCACTGAGTAATTTCAGCTTTCTGTGGCCATCAGTTCTGTGGGTTTTGCCTCCTGCTCACATTTTGTTGCCTGTAGTTATCAGACTTGCTGCCCTACCCAGCCAGAAGCTGGAGAGTGTCTGTCCTTCCCCCCCCCCCCCCCCCCCCCCGCCAAAAAACATGCCATAAACTACAATTGATAATTTGCGTAACATCTGCTGCAAGAAGTGGATGGCATCAGGGATTGTATTCAATTCAACATGGTGAGCCATTGCAGTAACTCCATTTACCAGTCCATTACAACTGGAAGTTCCTTCTCACCCATCCCTCTCCTCAGTCATGCTCCTGGCAGGTATTGGTACACATTGAACCCTTTAAAAACTGATTTATGTCACTGGCTTAGCAGAAACTAAATCCAGGAAATAAAAAGGTGGGTGGTTTTCTCTCATGTTAGTGACTTTATGGAATGATCCAGCAATCACTGAAGATGGAGCAGGGCAGGAGATAGAGTTGGGAGGTCAGCAGCAAGTCATATGCCTGAAAAACAAAACCAGGGAAGATGAAGGGAATGGGAGACATCTCCTTCTCCTGGTGGAAGCACTGCCAGAAAGACAAAACTACCCATGAAATTGTATCTCAGGACTCCAACTTACATAAACCACAGTGACCTAAGATTTSCTGCAGCTCCATTTCAGACACTCTYGAGTCAGATACATTCCCAAATTCCAGCTGCTGAGGTTGGGAGCTGCCTACCTGGGAATGCAGGGAAGGAGCCTGGCAGAGCACATCAGAGCACCACAGATGTTTGCTCAGTGCTGCCTTTGGGCGTCCTGTCACACAATTAGCACTCACAACCCTGCAGGAAACAGGCAGCACTATATTAAAGGGCTGAAACTATATCTAGACACAGTGGGTAACATCAGAGGAATCTGAGTTGCTGCAATTTGCACTTCCTTCAGGCCCCAATAAAACACAAGTTRCACCAAGTTGTGCTCCCTGAGGCTACTCATGAAATACTCTCTGTATGTGCCTCCATCAATCTGCCAATGCTATTTTGAATGCACAGCTCTGTTTCCTCTCAKATGGGCTGGAAGACTGAAATTTTTGAGGTTAAATAAAGATAGAAGAGGTTTGTTAAAGCAGGACAATCCTCTAAACCACAACCAAAATCTTAAACACAACACAGAATATTAATCCAAGGGCCTGGATTATGGTTACATGGTTAGTATAGTAATACATGTTTAGGAGGAATAGTTTGTCAAAGGGGGTGTGATGATTTCAGCTGGGATAAAGTTCATTTCCTTCAGCAGTAGCTCATATTCTGAGTATAAAACATTTTGCTAAATAGCTTTGATACTTTWAGGGTCCTCCCTGGAAACTGATTCCTGTTTTCCATCAGCAATGATCAGCAGCTCAAATCAAGGAATTTGAGAMCTGATTTGCTTCTAATGGATTTTGGCAGGGACTCACAACAGTGCAAACCCCACAACAGTCACAGCCTAGAATTGCTCTCTTTCTTGTTTTACTGGGAAAATTACCMCTGTTTTCTTGTTTACCATACTTTCTGTCAACTCTCTGTAATCCTCTAGCAAATCTACTCCAGGAGAGTTAAACTACAGCAAAATTCAGGCTGCTCAAGCAGCTGGAGTTTGGGGGTTAAGCAYTGAAAGCTGCTGGAGAGGTGACCTTGTTGAACGGCGGATTCTCATGTCACAGATAGAGGTGACCAAGAAAATAAACCAAAAAWCACTGTCAGAGGGGATTGGTGTGCACTTTGCAGCCAGCTAAAGGCCACTGACATTTCACAAGGTGGGCTCAATTAGTGGAAGGAAACCCTTTTGTCCATTTAACTCCTGGTCCTGAAAGAAAGAGGGCAGGGCAATCTTGGGTACAGTGACTAAGAGAGATTCCCACACTGATCCAGAGCACAAATAGTGTGACAGACCCTGTCATCTGAGATGTGACTTCATAGGCAAAGCCTGCAGGTTATGTCAAATTAGYCCCACACCTTTCACAGGTGAGCTAAGTTATTTTTTTCAGTCCTTTCTTCCCGTACTCTTCAGCCCATGAGATTACAAGCCTCTATTTAGGCAAAACCCCCATTTTTTTAGCTTTTTCAAGGACTTTAAAATATCTGCCAGAGATAGCTGATACCTTCTATCTGCTGTAATATTTGTACTTTTTAAAAGTCTTTTTATGCTACTGGCAAACCAGGTTCAGACGTGTTCTCTGTTTCAAGGCCAGCTGCTCTTTAGTTTCTTCCTTGTAATTTATCCCACTGAATTTCTCAGGAAAGCCATGAATGCTGTCTGAATAGCAGTGCTTCCCACCACTTTTGTACAGGTGTTTCTAATGCAGGAAGCTCCATCTATACTTATATCCTGGAGTCTTTTAACTAYAACTGGACTGAAGAGATTAAAAGAAACCAAGACTGGTGTATTGGCTGTGGCCTCTGTTGCTGAAACACAGCACCAATTATATAAAATGAAAACCCAAGGAATATCCACTGAAGAGAAATACGAGTAATCAGTTCAGAAAAAAAATTCTATGAATTTGAATTCATTACAATTTTCTTTTTTGRAATAATTTGATTTTATAATATTTGTATTCATCAATTGAGGTTCTTTATGCTCATGTTCTGGATTGATTTGGAAACAAGCAGAAATGTCTTCAAAATATCAGTTCAGAAACAGCTACCAGCAAAACAGGTGCAGCATTAATAATAACACAAATCACCAAAATATTTTTTAAGAGAACACAACAATGAATTTCTATTGTATTCACTGTTTCTCTGCAATAATTTTTTAACCCTTTCATGATTCTACTTTCTCTAAATGTCTGACAAAATGTGATTTTTTTTCTGCTATCTCACACAGGATAAAAAGAAGAACCGGTATTATTAATAAATGTATTTTTAAAAGCAGAAGAACAAAACAATGGAAAAATAAGACTTCAAATCTKAAAACTTCTATTTAAAGGTCTTGTGCAAGACTTTCTTTTCACCAATGATATTTAAACCTATTTAAAACCAAAATAGCAATATTTTCTTTTAAATTTGGGAAATAAAAGAAGGCCAAAACAGACCATTTACTTCTAATTTGTTTTTAGGGCCTATAGTGAAGGTAATATTTGATCTAGAAAACATATTTTTCTTGTTTGCTTTAAACCCCGGCATTGACACAGTAATAAAGTTGAAAAACTAAGTGATAAATCTTACAGCAGCCACATGTTTTTTTCCAGATGTGCTTCCTTTGGTATTACCTGCTAAATGCTTGAAAGCAGAAGATTTACAGTTTTCTCATATCTTGTAACTTTCTCTGAAGCCCAGTTAAATACAAAGCCAGCCTGGGATGTTCTCCAGCCCTGTAAGATGCATTGCCTCCTGCAGCTCTTCATCTGCTTCCAGACCCCTGACAGGACACCCAGACAGACACTTCAGATGAGACACCTGTCCTGGGGTGACTTTATGAGGCTGAATTTTATCCCCACTCGTTTGTTTAGCCTAGAAATAAGTTCTGCACCTTTAAAACTAGGTCTGAGAGCCAAGAGGGGGAGAAGGAAAAGTGATGGAATTTTTTTCAYGGCTGTATTCAAAACACAGAGATGTGAGAAACACAGCTCRCTATTTTAAAATTTTTAAATTGATGTTTAATAGGGGATGAAARAGACAATATCCAATGCTGGGGTGCTTTGGTAATCTGCCAAAACACCATTGTGGCATTCACATTYTCTGRAAAAATCCCTTYGCCCAGGATTTTTCTCCTGGGAAGCTGAGAAGCCTCAGAGAAAAAGGAAAGCAACARTTAYGTCATTTGCTTCTCCTGTGTTTTGCTTGTGKGGAATGTGTTTGGAGATTGTTTACCCACAGGTGATTGTTTCATTGGTTTCATGTGAATTGTTTTGACTCAATGTCCAATCAGAGTCAAGCTGTGTCMGGACTCTGGAAGGAGTCACCAGTTTTCATTATTRTCTTTTTAGCCTTCTGTAACCACCCTTTCTGTGTTCTCTAGCATAGTTTAGTGTAAAATAATAAATTAGCCTTCTGAGAACATGGAGTCAGATTCATCATTCCTTCCTTCATCTGGGGCAATRCAAATACAATATGCCATTAGCTTAAAACAAAGTCCTCATATATTTTTCATTACATGGGTTAAATGCAAATTCATTAGAGTTATACGTATTCAAACATTCCTGTGAGTTTAGGTGTTCCAGGAATTCTTTTCCTTGGTTTTAACCTTTGACTTGTCTGCATGACATCCTGTATGATTAAATCCATATATTTTATTTCTTCTTGAGGCTCCATTCTGTTGTTTTACACTAGCTGACAACTGGAGAGTCAGTAATTTTTTCTCTTGCTGTCCTGGATTTTGTTGTTGTTATCTTATCATTCAGATAAGATAGACAACAAATATGAGAAATAACATAGCTAYTTCACACTATTATCTGAGTTAGTCACACAAGCAAAAGCATTTTAACATTAMATAGTTTCTTTTTTAATATTATGCTGAGGCCTAAGATGTATATTTATCACACTRCTACTTACATAAACTGACAGATTATACTACACCAAAAAGCAGTTAAAAGGAATTACAAATTGTRCCATATCAAAATCTTTGTGGTTAAAAATAACTTGCAAAAGCCAATACATAAATGTAAAAGCCAAYACTATATTGTCTCAGAGTTCTCCTCTCTGCAGACAGACAAGGAGTTTTCCCTTGCTGTTTTCACTGTTTTTTCTCTCATTTTCTGAGGCCAGAAGGGTTTTTTTTGGAATTTCAGCTATTGTTTGGTCTGGGAGCACCAGGACTATCAGCCAGGACACCAGAGCCCTGGAGAGACTGAGAGAAAGCCAAGGGCACAGCCAACAAAAGGACTCTGAACTACAGAAGGACTCTCTCTGATTTGGCCATCTCTTAAGAAAAGCGAGAGGTTCCACTGTTCCATATTATTCATTTTCTCATGTTTGTGAATACTTTGCCTGTTAAATAAACAAGTTTTTTCTAGTTTTCTCAAAGGAAGTTTATCTCCTGAACAGGTGGGGGAAAAGGGCCACTGAATTTTGCCCTTTAGGGGAATGTCCCTTTGGGAGTTCCCTTCCAAATATGTCCCAAACCAGACACCTAAATTTCAGATATCTGAATTTGAAGATAAGTGAATCATCCCCTTAGTCTGGAGCCTGACCTGCCTTTACACTAAACTATGAAAAAGATCATCTCATAGTTCTTAATTCTTTGAATATGCAMAGAGCAGAGTTGGAATTTTTTCTGACCAAGCTGGAAAAGTGAAGTTTTTCATCAGACCCATTCACATTGTGAACTTCCTGCCACTTCAGAGCTGCACATTGAGGGAAAAGAAACAGCAACAAAATGGATATTTGAAGCAACAATCAGCTATTATATTGCTAATGAAGGTAATTGTATGTTCATTCTTTTCAAGGATGAGAAGCTGCAATGGGCATATGAAAATTAATAAAATCGTTTATAGCCTTCTTACAACATGTACCAAAATTTATTAAAGAATCAGTCAAAAAGTGTTTTAAATCTCAGTTGGCTGAGAACCCCTGGCCCTACAGAATATTTCTTATAAGAATTAAATCTCTCCATTTATAATTTTTTTGTCTTACCATAGAGGAAAAGGAATATAAATAAACACTATAAAATTTTATCAGACAGTCCTTCTCACCTGTCTTAAACCTATTTCATCTGGAAAATAATGGGACAAGTTCTAAGAAACAAGTAAGTAAYGTTACAGAAACTTTTCATAATCCACTCTGCATTTAGCTAAARGTTGTGGATGAATGCCTGTAGAGGCTGAAGTCTGTGATGAATCAAGCYGTACAATGTGACTCCTGTACTTTAGTGACTCACTTGTAACTGTTTTGGAATGGATTATACTCATAGAAGATTTTTACAGTTGTACCAGTCAAAAGCTGTATTAAGTGCATGATGTAACAGAAAAGCTTCAGTTGTAAATCATGGGACAGACTCAAACAATCTTGTCCATGGGCTCTGAAGACTGACCTCACCATCTCAACACTCATCCACAGAAAACTCCCCTGAGGGCCAATAAATAGCTGYTTTACCTGCCTCTCTTAGTCCAGTGCACATTTTCTGGTGGTATTTTGCTTTAATGCTGGACTGGGTTTTATTTAGAAGGCTGTGGAGGCTCCCTTTTTATGGAGAATCTAAACAATCATCTTGATGTTTAAACTAGATGTGAAAACTCCCACCACACTGCCTGAAGTCTTRTGTTTGTACATAGCAAGAAGCATCCACTTGATTCAGCTTTTTTGTGCTCTCATTGTGATGCAGAGAATACAAAAAAAGTGAGTGATGTCCTWTTCATTATATGTGCCACTGCCCCATTACTTTACAGGATAATGTGGTTCAGTTTCAGTTCATAAAAATTCCTTTTCCATAAAGAACTCGATGTATTATAGCTCATATAAAGGGGGATTTGGAAGAGAGCATTTGATTTATTCACCATAAAACACTAAATAACATGGYGACCTCTAACTGATCTATGGTGCAGCAAACATTCCTGAGGAATTTCAATTTTTCTGCAATCCCTACAAAGCAGGCTCAGGTGCACATTGGAAGGAGACTGATTCAAACTGCCTAGTTGTGCAAATAATGTATGCAAGATGCCACTGGCATATGTTATTCACTTTGAGGATTTCATGATTTTGCTTAGCATAATCCAGCATAGCTGAACAAAAGATATTCAAGTTTTCCCTGACCGTCTTAAAAAAATAATTGGAAGAGAAAAAATTAATTAGATACAGTTTGCAAAACAAAAATGGAGGAAATATTAATCTACGGATTAAAGTTAAAACAATTTTGTGTGTGAAAATACTTCCCCCCCTTTTTTTTAATGATGAAAGTAATGATTTTGTTCAATGTGAATGCAATAAAGTCCTTGTATTTTCAGCCAACAAATAAGAATTTATGAAGTCTGGTCTGTGCAAKGGCACACAGAGCAGGATGATTGAAATTATTTTAACTAAAATTACTGATTTCCAGTCATTATTACATGGAYATGATACAAATTCAAAGGAGAAACTGAGGATGGGTGTACCAGGTCACAACTAATGCCTACACCTGCAGTGATAAACAGATGCCCAGAGAGCAGAGTACAACGCAGGACACACACATAGAGACCTTGAGTATCCTCACAGATGCTGCTTTTAATCTAAGGATTTAATAATGAGATTTAACTTTGCTTTGCATTTTGTACAGTTTGATTACCATTTTAAGGAGAGACTGTCATACATCTGTTGCTTTTATGTGGGACAGTTCTTTGTGGGCAGTTGGATGAGTTTTGGGATATACCTAGATATATCTATATAGATGGGTATGGACATTGCCATTTTTGACCCATCCTTCCCTCTGGGCCTGCATGGCTTCTTGTATTTCTGAACAAGAAATACGTGTTGGACATGTTGCACATGTACATGATGTTCATGTTTCATTTAAACCATCTTCTCATATGGATTTATATTGCTTTTACTTTTCTTTTCATGCAGAGCCAGACCCCTGAAGGTCAGAAAATAAGCTGCCTGATTATCACAATGCATCAAACAGAGCAAACTGCCTCATCTTCCTCCTTCAGAGCTCACGGGGCACTTGACACTTTTCTTCACCTCAATTTTCTCTACTTGCTTATTAAAGGACATTTTTTTCATGGCAAATGCATGGAGGCTTTTAGAATCTTTTGGGCTCTCCAAAGTGCAAAGAGGAACTGAATCTCTCTTTCTCATGTCCAGAGAGTGCAGGCAAACATTGTCAGGTTCTGATAGCTAATTCTCATTTACTTTACATTCAGGGTAGCTACCAGCGCCACTGCAAGCACATTGAATCTAAATCAGATGAAAAAGTTCATCAGACTGGAATAGCAGATGGTGAAGGGTCTGCAGGGGAAGATGTATGAGGAGTGGCCAAGCYTGCAGGAGGCTGAGGCCAGACCTCATCGTGGTCTTCACCATCCTCCCAAGGGGCAGCACAGGGGCAGCTCCAATCTCTGCTCTCYGTGACAGTGACAGGACTTGAGGAAATGGCTGGAGCTGTCAGGGGAGGGGTTGGTTRGTGTCCTGGTTTWGGGRRAATTTGGGAGAAAACCTCCAAAGGGAGACCCTCCAGAAAGCAAACCCACACAGCCCCTCCCCACAATCGGTTCGGGAAGGATTCCTCAGAGAGAAGTGGAAAGAACCYGTTTATTTAACAGGCAAAGCACCCCCCAGCACACAAAATGAACAATACCGGATGACACCACTCTTTTACTGCTCTGAAAAAGATGACAAATTCAGAAAGTCTCTCTGGGGGTGGTCGCTCTGTTCTCAGTCCCTCCGGCCTGGGTCAGCTGCTGCCCAGAGCGGGCCCCGCTGGGCCACAGGGTGCAAACTCTCGGTGTTCCCAGGTCCCAGCCTGGAGCAGGTTCGAGTAGGTCCAAAAAAGGGAAAGGAAAAACAGTCCAGGGAAAACTGGGATTGCTTAGCTAAACTACTGAGCAGAAGCAAAAAGCAAGAGCAAAGCAGGAGCAAAGCAGAAGCAAGAGCAAAGTGAAAAGCCAAGCAAAAAGCAAAGAGAGCACCATGTGCTGCCCTGTCTCTGTGTCCCGCCAGCYGTGGGGGAGCAGCTGATAACAAAACCAAAACAAAAYACTCGCTCTTCAGAGCCAGTCTTGAAGGCACAGAACATAATAACCAGCATAAATAGAACAGTCAGCTGGGGATACGAGCATCATAACRTCACCCTAGGACAGTTGGATATTAGGGCAATATCCACTCTGGAAAATATCAGGGAGCTGGGTGTGTGTCTAACCCCCAGAGGGTGGCTGGGCACTGACCAGGCTCCCCAGGGCAGTGGTCCCAGCACCAGCCTGGCAGAGCTCAAGGAACATTTGGATAATGTTCTCAGKCACAGGGTGTGACACTTGGGGGTGATCCTGTACAGGGCAGAAGTTGGACTCAAAGTTCTTTGTGGGTGCCTTCCAACTCAGRATATTCTACAATGCTATTAGTAATSCCTGTCTTTTTCATATATCTCCTTTTTTYCCCCCTACATTTCATCCAGCTGTAATTAAAGACAGTGGAGTTTTGCCATTGATTTCAGTRAGAGCAGAACCACAATTTAGGTTAYTGCACAGGCCATATATTAAGGACCTTGCTTTCATCTTCATGATTTCAATCTYTTCAACCATTTGACTGGTGGTGATGTGCTCTTTCTTTCCCTGTCAAGTCTTTCTTTGTATTGCTACCCATGTTTAAATTGTTCAGTGAGATGCTCAGTTTAGGAGCTAGCAAAGAAKTATTTTTCTGTAAATGTTTGGGATGTCTCTACATGCTGCAAAAACGAAATCAGGAATAATATAAACCTGTCAAAGCTTTAAGGTTTGTACCAGTCACAGAGTTGGGGGTTGCCTGGGACAGGAGACATTAAAAAGTGTGAAGTTCTAAAAAACTTCTAAATGATGGATMTTTCAGAAAAAGAAAAGACACATTTCCAAGGCTTTGGAAATTAAAAATATGCTATTTTATTAGGGACAGAATTGTACTATTCTAAAAAGCTAGATGAGCTGAAAAGAGCTAGAGCTCCCAAGAATATAAATTTGTCCACAGTGGGGACATGTCAGGGATGGTGAAGAGAGCTTTCTTTGAAAAAGAAAAGCTGCAGATTGGGGAAGGAAAAAAAAAGAACACTTTCTTCTTAATATTGAGAGGAATAGCAGATTTGTCTTTCCAAACAAGCTGTGGGTCTGCTGGTAGATAAAACCAGCACTGAGAGATAAAAGAAACAATGGGAAGGATTCCACTGATTGATGAATGGAAAAAGATATTTGCTTTTACAAATAAACTTTAGGTTTGCTGATAAATTAAATTGGACATTGAAAGATTAAAGAAACRATGGGGAAAACCCCTAAATTCCATAAGAATTAAAAATTAAAAGGGAGGGTTATACATTAGAGGGGAATCTTTGGTGTCAGGCATATTGGGAAGCCTGTACCTCTCAAGCACCTCAGCCAATGGGGAAAGAGAGAAGGGAAATGMAGCCAGGAAATTGRGATAAAAAGGAAGCTGTGTCCTCCAAAAATGTGAGAGACCCCAGAGGAATGCYCCATGGCCTCTCCCTTTATTCCAATAAAGTAAAAGCACTCTGTCTCCTGTTTGGACATAAACCTCTGGTGGATTAATYTTCCTGACAATAGAACTGAACAGCGATCTCTGCATTCAACCCTACCAAGACCTAGGAAAAATGCACTGGTGCCTTCTGCCTGACTGCATGCCCATTGCACTGCAGGTTGGAGAGCTGCCTCTGCTCTCCTGGCTGCCAGCCACCCCTACACTGAGACACTTCTGTCACCTGAACCACTGACATGAGGGCAAAACAAAACATAAGCAAGGTAAGGCAACTTTGAGCATTTTAACCACGCTGAAGAACCACCCCCATAATGAGGAAATCTCAGCTCCAAAGCCAAAGGGGAAAAAAAAGACAAAGGRAAGAAAGGAACACAAAGAAGATCACAGAAGAAATGAATGGCTTGGGGACAAGGCTGCTCTGCTGCAGGGCCCTTCCCCTGTGCAAGTCCTTTCAGCAGAAAGCCAGAGCCAACAATGGGGCCCTGTTGTCACACTGATTGTGCTTTATGGCTTTGAAGCACACAACTGATTGCAGGTCTCGCCTTCATYGCTAAGTGCTCTCTGTATTCCCACCCCTCACCATCAGCTGCAGCTGCAACTCATCTCTGCTGCTGGAGTTGGATTTTTCCACTGCCAGTTCAAGGATGTGTTATAATTGAGTGCACTTCAAGTATCTACCCTAAGAACCATTGATATTTAGAAYCTTGCAAAAGTTTTTGTTGTTGTTGTTTTGGATTCCTTTAAAATTCCTGTCCCCTGAGATTTTACAGTGTGGATTCTTTGGGTTTCCAATGTCTCCTCCTGCCTAGCACTGGATAAATTTATTTATTCTGCTCTGCTGGGGGCAGGAGCAGAACAATGTGTTTGCTATTTACTGAGATTCCATCTTCCAGCGGCACAGGTTCTTGATATCCTTGATGTTTGCCTCCAAGGAAAACAACCATTGCCCATTTTGCATTTAATCTGGAATTGTTGGAATTGTGGCTCCTCATCTGATTACAGCATTTTAGCATTGTTGGCTGGATCTCCTCTCTGGATACAGTGCATTGCTCCCTGGCACCATCAGGGAATGCTGGRGGATCTGGGCATTTGAAAGGGAGAAAATACCCAACACTCAGGGAGGGTTAAGCAGTTGTCTCCCAGTCAAATTGGCTGAAACTGAATGGTCCCAAAAGTGACCAGAATGCCATTAGGACAAATTCCCAACTGGTACAAACCTGGTCTGGTTCCAACAGAGCTCCAGGGCTGCCCATGGGCAAGGCTAAAAGGCCTTAGAGGAGTTCTGTGTGGTAGGGTGAGAGAGGGGAGAGAGATGGAGAGACAGCTTAGAAAAGTGAGAAAAAGAAAGATCCATGGGGCCTAATGAGAGAAACTAATGACTATTTCAAGGAATAAACCTCCTAAACTCTAATATTCCTGAAGGATGGCAGAGATCTAGCACCAGGTTTCTAAAATATGCATTTGGAATTCAACTGTCTATTGTGTTGCACCTTTTTGTTATTCTTACGAGTATTACAAACTATTGCTGCTTAATTTGTTTTCTATATGTGAAAAACACTGCCAAAGACACAAAGCAATGACAAATCTGACTTTTCATAAACAACACAGAAGAATATCTTTTGTCTTTACAACTTTTCACAAACTAAGTTGCTCAGTTTCTAATACTGAGTTAAACATAGCATTCAGATTAGGCTGATATGCCAGGCTTGATATTCAGGGAGATAACTGATCACAGCTGCCTTCTGAATAGCAARTTTATCCCTTTAAACATGCAATATCTTTTATTTTAGTCCACAAACAAGTCACTGACATTTCAACTTCACTGTAACATATTATTCTAAAGGGTGAAGAAAATACAAGTATTTGTCTTGGAATATTTCTCCCTCAGGCTATAAAAATTTACTTGGTTTGTAGAATTGTTAAATGCTGATAGAGAGACAGAAGGTGAAGTCACAAGAAATTCATCCTCAGTTACTGCAAAATAATCTGTGAATTATGATTYAACAATGAACAAAGTAGATTGGTCACTGGTTTATGGTCCTATTAACAGCTAGGTTTCCTTTMGAAGTAAGGAAATAAAATGCAAATAATTATGTTACGTGTTGCAAGGAACTTTGCAGGAGATGTTGAGATGTTCACTAGTGAGAACTCTGGAAAAACATAGAAGAAAATTAAACTTTATCTGRTGCCAAAAGACAATGGTCAGGACCTCCTGACCTTAGCCACAAGGATGCTTATTTTCTGAAAAAGCAGTTTTGCAAACATAGTTGGCTTTTTAAACAAACAGTTACAGCTTCTACGTTTCTCTGCATGAAACTTTACTTTTTCCCCAAACCTCTTGCAGAACAGGCTTCTCTGTACYTTTAAACAAATAAAGCATCATAGATGTAAAATTAAAAAACACCAATGAAATGCAATAGAGTTCTTCCCCTCACTTTGAGAAGGAAAAGATGAAGTCTGTGTTTTGGTGTTGAGTTTTTGGGGGAATTACAAGTTCTACTGCCTTGACAGTCCAGACAGGGGCAACATGGAAATTCACTTCTTGATTGAATAACTGAATTCCTTCCACAATAAATTAATCTGCCTGGTAAAGTGGTGGATAATGTGGTTTCACCTCAGCACAGGATCAGAACAGACAGAGCATGATCTCAGGGGCCACAAGRGAAGGATGCAATGCACTGGTCTCTGCTGGTAAATAAATAAATAAAGAAAGTGGCCAGATAAAATATTCAATACACCTCACAAACATTAAGATGATAAAATGGCAACTGATAATGGACACAGATCTCAGGCCAGTGTGTGCTTTGAGCTCATCTGCATTTCWGCTGCCAGTGTGCTGGCAGCTCAGTAAGCCTGTGAGATGATTCAGGCTGATGGACCTAACCTTAGCTCTAAGCAAGAACAAGTTCCATTGAGACAGAATGTGGTTTTCCTTGTCTACACAAATGCTCTGCTCTAAAACAAATGTACCAATGGCTGAAGTGAAGGGTTTATACTCATCTCCTGCATGCTGACAGTTTAAGGAAAGAGGCAAAAAAAGAGGGAGAAGCATTTAATAACTACATGCATCGCCAGTTTTTTAGAATAGAGAGTGACTCTGACACAAAATCCTAAACAGGATCAGTGAAATTTCCCCAGATTTATGTGAAAAGCTGGTTTTTGTTTTGCAGGAGAAAGCAGGCTAACCTGCTGCCAAAAGCAATCTGCTTATGTAACACACATTGAAGAGAACAAGGGAACAGCGTCACATGCACTGGGATCCTTATCATGCTCTTCTGAAGAATCATAAACCTGGAGACAGCAGGATTATGCTAATGGAGTATTACYGTGGTGGGAGCAATCTAGGTGTCCAGATTAGCTACATCAAGCAGAGTACAAAAACTAAAGAGTTGAGTGRAATGTCCTAAGGCCAGAAATGAGCAAAACTGATGAAAAGCAAATTGGTTGAGGTCTCTTTGTTGCATTTCTGTGCTCCAGGGAGTTTGCAGTGAAATGTCAGTACCATAAATATGGCTGTGGGTCTTTATTTTCCTGGCCAGCCTGACCTGGGAGTCCTACCCCAGCCTTTGCCCATGGGCTCTGGAGATCTGTTTAATCCCCATCCAGGCCTTTGTCTGAACTGCACTGTTGGTTTAAGCAGTCCTGTTTCTGTCTCCTGGATGGACCCTGGCTGCATCTGAAGTGCACTCACCTCCAGTCACATCTCTGGCACTGCCTTCTGGATGAACCAGTCACACCAAAGCTGCAGCCCTTTCTCCAGTTCTGCCTGTTATAGATGGATAATGAGATGATTGGCTCTCACARTTAAAAGATAGCTATTGTATGAATATTAATGAAAGCTTTAGTGATGTATGGTTATGTTATTGTGATTTAGATGTCCTCTGTTCTCCCCATAGCTCCCTTTCCCCCCTGTATTGTTGCCATCAGACAGCCTGGGCTGTCTGGGACAGGTACAAAGAAGCTGCACAGGTGTCCCTTGCATGGGGCAGCTGGGAATGGGAAAGCTTGGGGGTGCTCAGGGGGTGAGGCATGGCAACACCTGACCCCCAATCCAGTCACAAGAAAGCAGTTTGCACTGATAAATGGCACAGAAGAGCTGACTGACAGACTATGGGAAGGGCTGATGCAACCCYCAGGGGTATAAAAGACTGAGCATCCATCTTGAAGATGAACCAGCCATGTAGTGTCYACAAGGGCAGTTCCCAGCACTGGAGCTTTTTCCTTATGTAGTCCTTTGTTGTATTTTTGCTAAGGTTTAATAAAGCTGTTTAAATTTTCAAAGTGAGCAGTTGTCTCTCACATGCTTTTGCCCATCTCCCGCTGCTCCTGAGTGCAGGAGTTCCCAAATGGACCTGCAGCTGGGGTCCTCAACCTGCCTTTTGAGACTTCACCAGAACCCTGCCCTGCTGCTCAGGCGTACCTGGGCTGGGGAGGGCCCTGCCTGGGCTGTGGTCACTCTCCATTCACCCTCTCTCACACCCTGCTAGTGCTGTGCCTGACACAGATGACACTATTTGAGTAGATGGATTGTCCCAGATCTATCTCATTTAAGCCAATTTRCATGTGAGGGGTGCAAAACAGGATTGTTCTATGGGCTCCTTCCTGCTATTATTGCTGAGCTCCTCAGGCCTCAGTACATTTAATGGTGACTAAGGACTGCACTTCTGATCTTACCCATTGTGCTAAGCTCTTCTTTTTCCACATAAACTCCTCTAAAAATGCCCTTGACTCGCACAAGTAACTTTTTCATCAATATCCATGGGTATTGATGACAGCTGAGTTTYGTTCAGACCCAGCCAGATTTCTCTGCCAGCCCCCAGCTCTGCTGACCAGAGCAGAGCGCAAAAAATGCAAATGTACTGCAGAAGCCACATTTKCATTTTTGTTCTGTTGGATGCTCTYGACTGCAGGACACTGGAAGGAAGGAGGGGGAGCAGATGGCTTGTAGGCAGAGCAATAGGGGGGTCTGAATACATTTGCACACACAGCATTCATCAGTTAAATTTCAAGCAATCATTGCCAGAYCATCAGGGATTAATACCACGTAATGGAGGGCAAGGGAAGTACTTGCTGCATGGAAGAAGGAAGGTTGCTGCTAACAGCAAATCCAGTGATGAAGAGAAATAAATGGGCAAAGACTTGCATGCAGACAGACACGTTACAGCAAAACATGATATTATTARGGAAGTAATGATGCTGCATACCCTATACCTTTCAAGGAAGATCATTACTAAGAATATGTCCTGGCAGTCTGAAATGAGCTAATAGGAGACAGGAGCAAGAGCATGGGGTCATGGCTGTGATTAAATTTGATCAGGCAACACGCTCAGGAGCACAGCTCATGAAATATTTTTCTCTTCACAGAGGACAGTCAGATGTGTGGGTAGGTTTATAGAGTGCACTGCAACATCAGAATGAGCAGCACCACAATGCTATGCACGGATGCTGATTTGTGAATTGTGTCATTGTAGATGGCTGATGTTTGCTCATAATTAGATAGTTGCTGGTTATTTAAATGGGAGATTAAGGAGTGTCTCTTGAGTAAAAAATACTAGTTAAAGATGGAATTTTCCCAAGAAAAGATGGAAACTTTGTGGAATAGTAGTCAGGGATTGCTGTTTCAATGTGCAGTACGAAGTCACACGAGAGCTGTTACACATAGCACACTTAGTACATCTCCTTCACATGGTGCAGAAGAATTTTATGAGATGCAAATCACTTCCAAGTAGATTTGAACTTAGCAAGTACAAGTCTTTTGGCAGACAAGTCTTAAATATTATTTTTCTCTTCTCATCCAAGGCATTCCAGTGTAAYGTTAGTTAAGAAAAAGGATTGGTTCCTGGTAGAACTAGTTTGGCTGAAACTTCAGTTCTCTTCTTTGGTATTCCCAGCTAAATGCCCAGATTGCATTTGCAAATTTCTGCCATCTAAAAGTTAAWAAGTGTTATGTATASTGGAGATAATTCATGCTGTAGAATTATGTATGTATAAAATATTAGGAGGAACCAAACCTATGCTTGCAAAACTCTGGCCGGGAACAGCATTCTATTCATGTTATAACAGTTCTCGACAATGCTAAAGATAATATCAAACTTGTTACYRTWTGAACAGRGGAGGTCAGGGCTRTGAGCTRAGCCTGCAGTGGCTCTGACTGAGAACAGAGTGATGCACATTGCTGCCATTTCCCRGACTGTACCAAYACCAGACAATGTTATGGTARCAATGGGACAATACCAGACCRGTTACYGTATGAATGRAGCTGGCTTGGGCCATCAGAGGTTTCCTGTGGCACCATGCATTTAGAAGATACCATCTGGACCTTCCTGGAATGGAATGTCCTGAGGAAAGCTCACAAGACCAAGCACCTGGAGTTGATCAAATCTATGGTACTCAGAGGCTGGCATCACCCATTCCATACGAATACATCTTCTGCTGGGACACTCAGACATCCGTCTGGGTTTGGACCTCGTCTTTGTCTGTTTCTACACATGTATGGATCCAACTTTACATGCAAARGGACACAAAGGAATATGTGGTCATCTCAGCCTCAGGCAGAATAAACTGTATATAAGCTGGCTGCTGAAAGCACTCGGGGTGTACCTCTGGGGGAAGSTGTCTCTCTGTCAGCYGGAACCCTAGGTCACCCAGCAYCYRTGTCCAGGGCAGACGCTGTCTTGGCTGCAGTTGGTTTTTCTATTTTTTTGTTGAAAATTCTATTTTTGTTACTGATCTAATAAATCTTTGTTAAATTTTTCATAAATCTGGMTACAGATTTGATAATTTATAACAATAAGGACTTAAGATGCTTTGCCTAGTGCAGGAACTTGTCTCTTCTCAATAACCAAAAGTGGATTCCTAAAAGGAAACACTGCAAGGMATTACATCAGTGTGTTGTCAGGTGCCAACTGCTTCTAGCCCAGAGACTTTCCAAGTCAGAATTGCTTTCTACACATCTAATCCACCTGTCTAATGTAGTATTGTAACCCAGCTTTGTAACTATGGTAGAGAAAGCCAGACACCTCCCCAGAATGATTTATCCACTCTGTGTGTGTGTCCAGGGCAGATTAGATGAACTGCTCTTGGATTCCAYTTTTGGTCCTTTCTCAAATGTTCTGTTACTTGAGGCTGCATTTTAGTGTCACATTGCATCTTAAAGGGCAGCAAATTCATTGAGGATAGCAGGGGAATCAAAGGCATAAATGAATTTGACAACATGAGGAGATATAAAATCCAGGATTAGCAAACCCATCAAAATTTGCCATTTTAATCAATACATATAATTTTAAAACTACACACATTGTTGGGTTAGTTCGGCTCAAGATAGCCACAGGAAACAAATACCTTTCACATTTTTACAGGCTGAATTGTCAAAGCCACCAAGTGAAGCTTACACTGAGAAATAGAATCTGAGTTTTCKATCTCAGACAGTGCTCAGAACATCRGCATTTGCCTCCTTCCATCCTCCAAACTGTCCCTTTGGTACAGTTAATAATTCTTTAGACATAAAGAACTGGACAAGTCTGGGACTAAGTCTGGATCCAGCTAAACCTAAACTCCTCACTAAGAAGGTGTTCAGAAAGCAAGAACTTCCTTTCAGAACCTCATGACTCAATGTCAGGATCTCCCAGACTCTTTTGTCCCACCCTGTCCCCTATGCGGTGAATAATCCAGTGTACCTTGCAATTACACCTTGCTAAAAGACTGTCTCATTTATTATCAAACTTTGTTAAATCACTCTTTTCTATCAATAAATATGTTGCTACTTCTCTTGGGAGTGAARTGCGTCACTCCATCCATGACAGCATCCAACAAGGTTTCTGAATGCTTGTTGTTAAATATTACATTCATATCACAGCTTGATACCAAGGCACAAACAAATTAATTCAGTTAAATATATACCAATTTTTTCCAAGCAACTAAACTATCCACAGCTTAAAAGACCTATTCTGCATTTTCAGCATGGTGCTAAAACATGCACATTACTTTTTTTTTCTTACTCTAGGAGGGACTCTGTTCAAAGTCAAAGAATGAGATTAGCTGGTTTAGATACTCAATGCTCTTAACAAAAATCCCAGGAAAGTCCATAAAATGTAAAAATGTTTTAATGTGAGAATAAAGTAATAAACCCAAAGCCCTTCACTGTTCTTTTCCATCATGGCTTTTAAATAGCAAGAGTTCTGCAGCTGTATAAAAACACAGGAAGGGAGGGTCATGAGTCTTCCTTCTTTTATCCCAGTGGAAATCAAGAGTAACCCCGCTGACACCTGARGAATTACAATGATGTAAAACTGGTGTATATGAGGGGGAAAAAAGCCATCAGGAGGAGTATACTTCATTGGTTTCAATAAATTCTCTTCCTTTTTAACACCAGCTGTATAAAAATCTCCAATAAAATTTTATATGCTAAGTCTGGTGCTGAAATGACCAGACACTTTCCAATAACATAAAACTGCAGTAAGCAATTAGAATATTTCTGCTTAAATACGTTGTTCCAATTTGTTTAGTGTCTCATCCTGGAGTAATTCTCCCACATCATCCACTATCTCCAGTTTTATCAGCATGATTTTCTCCAAGATACAGAGGAATATTATATTGAAACTTGTATTTATATCTAYATCTTTCTATGTGTTTTCCCAGATGCTATATTTCACCTGATGTTTTGCTATTGCCTTGTTAGCAATCATATTCAAAATGCTTATATTTTATACTGCTTTATTCCTACCATGAGAATATCAAAACATCTCCAGCACAAATAGTATGAAGTCATGGAGAYTTAGAAATTTAAATACTAGAGTGCACATTAATTAGTGTTATAGTCTTTTATGAGTTCGCTTAATTTTTATCTTACTGTTGTTGTATTTTGAATTTCAGTAGCAGCATATGAAATTTTTACTATTAAACTCTAGACTTTCAAAGTAATTTGGCCAGGATTTAGATGGCATTGGAAAGTTCTTTAAACATATGTTATTGCTATTAAATCCTCACATTTTCCCCTTCAGTTAATGAATACATACATTTTAGTGAAATTGTGCAAATGTGAAATCTATGGTCACCCATTTCGAGGCTGTCCTATTCCTTCTGCTACAGTGAATAATCCATTAAAAAGGTCAGTCCTGACTTGCTTCCTACACYTACCGTGGCTATTACAGTGAGCAGAAACAAGTATTTGAAATGTTTCACTATTGATTAGCCCAAGCTGCTTGTTCAGGCTCTCGAATGTGAGCCAAGATTTTAAATGCCTGTGGGATGCAAACCTGCAACAGCCACCACCAGGTGATGATCCAGCACAGACACAAAACATGTCAGTGATGAACTCTACAATCAGTCCTTGCATAGTAAAGACATCAGATTTGAGAGTGGGAATGGGGAATAATTTTTCAGTCTGCTGATCAAATTTAGCTAGATTAAAAATTGTTGAACTGAAACATCACTTAGGTRCCAATTCTGACTAACCAAAATTCTTATATGGTACCAAAAAAAAGGGATTTTTTGGGTCCTCCATCACACCCACATTCTTAAAGTTTGTTTTCCTYCACCTTTTGAAATATAAGTAAATGTTTTCTGGTTTTCCCAGCTTTTTAGAGATGGGGCAATGTYAGAGACATGTTTTATGAAAAATTCTTTCCTTAGGATTTTTTCTCCTGAGAAGCTGAGAGGCCTCAGGAACAAAAWGCAAACAATGATTATCTGCTGCTGTGGAATGCAACAGGTGGATCTGTGATTGGTCTATGTTAGTTGTTTCTAATTAATGGCCAATCACAGTCAGCTSGCTCAGACTCTTGGTCAGACACAAGCTTTTGTTATCATTCTTCTTGCTTGCTAGCCTTCTGATGAAATCCTTTCTTCTATTCTTTTAGAATAGCTTTTAAATAATATAATACATATATATATCATAAAATAATAAATCAAGCCTTCTGAAACATGGAGTCAGATCCTCATCTCTTCCCTGGTCCCAGGACCCCTGTRARCACCACCTCASGGCAACTGAGAACTGTTTTTAAAGATTTTATTTCATTATCAGTCTGGATAAAAGGTAAGACATAAGAGATGTAAAGCTCTGTGCCATTCTATCAGAAGCCAGCCTATTTCCTGGTTACAATACCTTGTAAATGTTTTCCAGCCTATTARCTTTTGATACACAATGCTGCTAATACTTCTWACAACAATCACCTATATTTTTACCCCATGTGGTCCTGCTACAATGCATCTTTCACAGTTCTAAGTCTCTAAAATATCTGGTCTTTTTGCAAGGCTATATTTTGAAACTTGTTTCTAGTTCAGTCTCTCAACCATGTCATCTCTATTCCATGGCCTTCCTAAGTCAGCACACCTTATCTCAGTGTTTGCATACACAAGTACAAGACTGTGTGAGCTTTCAGTCAGTTTTTAGAACTCCTTACAAATCCATTTCTCAYCCATGTTAAAATGTAGCCCATCTTTTCAAACTGGAATTGAGGAAAAGGTCACATTTGCACTGTCCACAGAGCTCCACTGCTTTACCTTGAGCATCCCGGTTTAGTCTTTGCTATGTGGAGCAGCATTTTGGTGCAGGAGGCTGTAAACCTGATTTTGTGATTCCCTCTATCCTCTGTGCAGTGCCATGTACAGGGAAGAACTGGATCGCTGTAAAGATTGTGAAACAGACGATTTTCCTGAATTAGAATGAGAATATTTTCAATGCAGCTACAACACTACTTCTACACCAAAGGGGAGCCAATTATCCAAAGCTGGACAAGAAATGACTGTGTTCAAATCCCAAATCTGTAAACTGTGAAGTTTTGGAGCCCTTTTCCAGTGTTAAATGTTCAAGGTATAGACTATTTGCCTCCCTGTCATACAGGAACTTCCCCTGTTCGAACATATTTTGCCACACATGAAACACGTTGTGAAAATGCACAGCAACATTTACTCAGTCACTGAATTCCAACAGTTGTGCTGAAATCCATKATTTTCATGTATGTATTTGCATATGTATGCATCTACTCTATTTATGTTTTTAAATATTACATGCATGCATGCAGAGTGTAACTAATAAACATTTTATAGAGGAAAATTGAGGCACAGAGTGGTTCAATTTGCTAGGGAGATTGCAGGCATCTGTGTGAAAAGCATGAGCTGAAGGAAGAACTTCTGAACCTTTACTTGAACCAATGCTGCCTCTGCCAAATAAAGAACTTGATTTCTAGCAAAAACTCACTCACTTTAACAGCTTAAATCCCACCTTCCACTCTTTTTTGTGCCTGCCACTGTTTCTACTCAAAAGCATCTCCCCAAAAGTGTCTCTCTAGAACCTATGTTTTTCAACAAAAACAGGAATATATGAGTCTCTGAAAACATCAATTAATGTCATCCAAACTCTCTTTCCAAATGAAAGATGAAATGCAAATAAAGATTATACCCAATGTGTGGAGTGTATTCAACACTCCAATTACAGGAGAGAGTGTGGTTAGAATATCAAAAATGCACACATAGTTAATTGTTTATAAAACAGACGCCAGACAAGAAGATATTAATAGTTATAGTAAACTTGATTTTAAACACCCTGTAACTTCACATTGCAGATGTGTATATGGTGTCCCTCCAGACTGAGACTCATTACCCCCATAATGCTTTGTAGTTCTTACTGGCTTTATCTGGTGAATTTTTCTCATTATATATATGACTGCCTTTTTTTGGCCATTCTTTTTTGTTTGGTTGGTTCCTCATTACTATTCTCATATTTTCCTCTTTCTTGTGTGAAACCTGACACAATTTTTGCTCTTTTAATTTATAATGAAGATGGCTAGTTTTCGTTTTCATAATTCTGGGTATTTTCACATACCACATAATCAGTAACAAATTTTAGCATTCCTATGTATTAATTTTTTTTAAATCTTAGTTATGCAGAAAGATGAAAACCAGGTGAAACTAACTGGTCTAAGGCTGGCTGAGTGATTTCTGTGTCTTTGCGCTGTGGCCAGAATAAATCCTGTGCTGCTGAGATTGAATATTTTACATTGACCTTCCTGTGAGCTGCCTCAAGAGGGAAATGGGAGATGAAGAAGGGAATTCTCAGGCCCCAGCAAAGATGTTCTGAGGGTTGTACAATCACTCTGGTGCTTTTGCTGATCACAACTAYTGGAGCAGCACCGGTGCCAACCTTTCAGTATCAAATCTCCACCCACCTGGGGCTGGGAGGGGCACTGTGCTACACACAGGCATAGATATATTGATTATTAGCTAAGTACCTCTAATTAAAATGGGAGGAAAACATTCTGCATATAAATATTTCATATAGATATAAAGCTGTGATTTGTATGCCATGTATCTTAGTGACGGTGGTGCTAATGAGGACATCTTTGAACAGAAAAAGAAAGCAGCAAGGCTTGTAGTAATTTTTTTGCAGTAACRTCAAATTCTATTTCTTCTGACTTGCAGTCAAACAGATTTTGCTAGAAATCATTTTCTCTGGGCAAACTCTTAACCCCATCCTGAAGAGGGTGATTGCTAATTTCTATTTTTTCTTCTGTTCACGCAAAAGTAGAAGTGGTAGGGAGCTCTCTATAAATAACTCCATCAAGGAGGCACTTGGAGTTATGGCACTTATGGAAAAGGAATATTCCATCCAATTTATGCTTTTGTCTAAATGGCATCTCTTGATGATGGGTAGGAATCAATACTTGAGAGACAGATGTCCAGAGAAGGACTGTTCAACTGCTTCCCCAAAATGAGGACCACAGTTCTAATCCTTGCTGCTTTCAAATGTGTATCTATATATTACAGCAAACATCAAAGGTCATGTTCACATGTGCACTGCCATCAAGAGCATTTCCACTGTGCAGCTGGTTAATCTGATGGCACCAGTTAGTCACTCTCAATTTTAATTCTGATTTCTCAAATACTACATAAATGTAAAGCAAAGCAATCAAAACAAACTGCTACTCATGAGAACCACCAAAACCCCAACATTTTGCGCTAGAGAAGTTTTTACAAAACAAGTTATAATCCTTCAGTTATCAAATACATGGCAAAAAATTAAAATATTCACAAGTATCTATGTTTTATACACATAAGCTGCATGTGCTGCAACATTTTCCAGCCAGAAATGATATAGCACACATCAAGTGAAAAATCTTTAAATGCAGATGAGTGATAGGGATGGACTCAAGTTTAAAAACATGAAAAGACTGTAAAGAATATGAAAATAAATTGGTCAACCAAGCAGCCCCTTTGCAAAGGTAATGGATCTTAGTTAAACAGAAGGCAGGAKCTGTGTGAAGAAGATATTACTGATCAAAGAAATTACCCTGAATTTATGAGGAAGCAGCAAGAGCATGAATTGATGCAAGGCACTTCGACAAAATCACATTCTGAGGGAAACAAAGATTTCATGGATGATTCATGCCTGCGCAGCAGAAGAGGTGAAAGCATAACTTCATTTAATGTAAACATGATTATGGCCCTGATTCTGCATGAAATTCAACTTCATTCTCCTCTGTTTTGGGACACTTGAGTGTTTCAAAATCAACACATTCTTAAGTAGGATGCTGAACTGTGGAAAGGTGTCATTATGTGTGATGAGTACTAACAAGGGTATGTGACGAGATAAATATTAAAATACATTTAAAATATATATCAAAATTAAGTCTCTAACACTTTGTTACAAAAGGAAGCTCTATGGAGAATGATGAAGAATCAGAACATGAAGCTGAGTTATGCAAAAAACCAAAACAACCAAATAACCAGAGACTAGAATGTTTTATTTACCAATTTATAACCACATAATTCTGTACTAATGTTTTTGGAATRGGCATACAAATACTGTCAGTAGCTCTTGTGTATATCCAGGGATATACAGGCCATAAGAAATAGTTTTAAAATTTACTTTGATTATCTATATGTTACCAACACTTGTACTTCACCCTTGTGCTACTTTTGAACTAAATGAGGAAACACTGTGTGTGTATAAAATGTGAACACAATGAACCTGGTGTCCTGGTTTATTACATATGGGGTTTTTAATGGTTTTTATGTCCAGGTATCCTGGATATAAATACTATCAGGATATAGAGAATCTGCCTTTACCCTTGGTAGTTTGTCCAAGGAATAAACATTTTCACTTTTAATTTGAATATAGTTCCATTTAAATTCTCATTTAMCTAAAATATACAATAAAAAATAATTTTTTCAATAAAGGTGATTAATATACCAAAACTTTAACAAGCAAAGCCAATTTATYAAGAGAACAGCATTTTTCACAGTAGAAATTATCATTAACAARATTTCTATTGAAAAATTAATCCTAATTTCAAATGTAGTCCAAGRTATTCCCATCTACTTCTGCTCTGTTGCTGTTCACTTGTTACTTGAGGACTCCAATGGATCTGTAGAACCATTAAGATCTTTGGAAAAATAGCTACACTGGTATTGTGTGCACTGCTGTTACATATAAAATGGGAGAGCAACTGGAGTGGGGTAGAAGTGCCTTCTAAATACCAGCCAAGAAGTTTGGGACAGGGAAGTGAAAAAGCACACTAATTCCTCCATCCAACACACTCTAAGCAGGACAGGTTTGAACCTGGGGTATAAATCACATGCACCACTTGGATCAGAAAGTTTTTCTGGCAAAAAGTTTGCCCTACACTCCCAGCAGAATGTCACATATCAGGCAAGAGGAAAGTTTCCAAAGGAATCCTCACGCAYCCAGAACACACACTGTTGTCAGGTGAAATGCAAAGTATCAAAGGATACATTTCTGACAGRGAAATACCCCAGCTTCCCAATGCTCAAACAGACAATTTCACCAAGGGCATGGCTGAAATAGGCAAGTTAGGCCTGACATCTGTCAACCACGTTAACATTTCACTGGATCTGGCACTAAATCGCTTTGCTTAGTCTGGTGAAAGTCRCAAATACAGAGATTTCAGAGCAGTCCAGCACATCCATATTGTCCCGGCCACCTGGTCTTGGGTTAGCACAGTTCTGGGGCTTTGAATGTCTCTACTCCCTTTGCACAGAGTAAGCTTCCTCAGTGTAGCTGTGATAATCATTCAGGAAGGAGCTAGCTTTAGGAATAAAAAAAAAAAAAAGTTCATTCTTGGCTAAATTCCACAGCCTGTGAGTAGAARGAGAAGATAATCCACAATTCAGTTAAAGCTTCTTCTAAGATAAAGGCAAGTGTGCAGGCTTAACCAGACAGACCTCACAAAGCCTTGGGCCAGCCTCAGTTAAACCACACCTRTTGTAACTACTGACAGACAAAACCCAACAGAGAGGAAGAGACTTATTTTTGTCTTTGCATGTCCATACTACTTGAGATTTCATCTCTGTGAACAGCCCACAGGAGGTGAAGCCAACAAAAATGGGACTGTTTGCCTGTGATACATCATCTGCATGAGAGCAAAGTGATTATCTCAAATATTTTGGCTAGGAATGTTTTCACTGACTGGGAAAGCAGCTGCTGTTTTGTCCCTGTGACCCAAAAGTCCCAACAGAACCACTGATGACTCAAGAAATTGAGGGTGAAAAGGTATCTGAGAATGCAAACTTTAAGGAACTAGCAAATTAACCCCTGAGGGATACCACAGCTATTCTTATTATTATTGCTGCTTCTGCTCATGTGAACATAGGACATAAATTTAAAACCAATTGTTGTTATCTTATTGCAAAAGTTCAAAGTCCCTTCTTGATGATTTYTCATGRGCASCTCCTCACAGCACTGACCCCTCCTTCTTCACAGCACAGCCAACAAACTCCAACTCCCTTCTTRACCAGCCAAMSCACTCTTTTATAGCACTCATCCATATTGGACACAGCTGTGGCCAGTAAAGGGCAGGCCTGTTCCTAATCTTTGGTAATTAGTACAGCTGCAACTCTTCTGGGGTGAGATTACCTTCTGYACTGCCTTTATTTTCTTATATTCTATCCCCTCACACCCAATGGTTCTAATAAAAAATAAAGGGGAGGAAACAAACAAAAAAACTCAAAAAAACAAAGAAAGAAACAAAACCCCAAGCCCCAAAAGAAACAAACAAAATCTCCACCAAAACCAAACCAAACCAACCAACCAAATAAACAAAAAATGGGGAAAAAATGAGGTATTTATAAAATTGTAAGGTGGGTGAAGATATTGCACATCTGATCAGATATCCAAGAATTTTCCCTTGGCAGARGATTCTGGAAGACCCATGGTGGGAGGGTTGGGGCAGGCAGTTTCCAGGAGTTCCCAGACTATTATTAATCTCTCCRTTAATGTGATTGTATGAATAACATTTTTTTATGCTGGAGGAGGGGCCTGGGGAGGTGATCTGTAACGGACAGCTGAAAGGAAAGGAGAAACATTTACTCTGACACAAATTCAATTTGCCTCCTGCAGGAGCACCAAAAAGTAAGGGTGTGTCAGCCTGGACCTAGATCATATCTGCTTTTTCCAGTTCCCACCTGAGGAGGAGCAAGGTTAGTTCAAAATCCTGCATCACTTCTCTTTGACAGGGAATGTTTGGAGATGCTCTCTTTCTTTGGCGCTTCATTTGTAGCAGCTAAATCAACAATTTCCAGAGTTCCCTCAGTCTGATCACAGTGTCTGATGGGGAGGACATCCAGAAGTCCCAGAAAATGTACAAAATCCATTAATTCTGCCTTGGACAAAATTGTGGGCAGAAAAAAAAAGAATGTATCTGAGGAAAGTCTGAAAAAGAGTGCAAGTGAGATGGCATCTGTGTATAAAGTTTCAATAGGACCCTTAGGATGCAATAAATCATGTAAAGACAGTGAGAAAATATTTCATATTATTTCCTTACTCTAGAGTCTCCATTTTTATTCTAGACACTCACAGCAGTGTTCCCTTCTGACCACCTGAAATACTTTCTTTTAGCTGTATTCTCAGTCTCTTTCTACAATTCAGGGAAAAATCTGTGCTCTTCSTGAGAGAAATTCACCCAGTTTGATATCAGCATGAGATTCCTCTCAATGGCCTGTGACCCTCTCTGAGTTTGGTACGTTGCTAATACTATTGACCATGTCCATATATATATGATTAGAATATCAAAGTCAACATATAGAATTATTTAGATCAAGCTTCAGCCATTAAATTATAGAGCTACRTACTCCATATATTTATTTTAGAATGGAATAAATCCACCCTATCAATCCAAATAATCCCATCTCTGGCAACATTATGAAAAGATCCCAGATTGCTTTTTATGAGTTTGGTACCTGACTTGCATATGGAAAATTTGTGTAAAATGAATGATTATGTGGCATCTGTTGGACAGGACAGTGATGAACATGGAAATGGAAGAATCCTTATCACCAGATGATACTTTATAATGTTTTACTCTAATGTGCTGATACTACAGGGTGTTAATGCAATAGTAACAAACTGTAGAAGGAAAAGTCTTGTGAGTATATTTGTAATGAATTGGAGATGATACTCAGATAAACAAAGAAAAAAATACCCTCATATTCATTAATGAAKATGACTCTATTTTTAAGTAAAAGTACAGTACACTGCCCTATAAAGCAAGGTTTAAAATAATTAGATTACATGCAGTACATCCCAGGGACCAGCAACTCTAGTTCAAGCTAAATTAAATGAGGCTTMTTTTTTTATATTATGAACAAGTGCTATGAGCCTTGGGCACATCATTTTCATCAGCCATTAATTAAGGATYCTGATAAATATTTCCTTCATAAACTACAGCAGTCTCTTAAATTATTATCTAAATAGTAAGTGCCACTGAATCAATATAGGCCAGTTGCACTGCTGATTTTAATGAAATGCTATCTCTTTTCTCTGTTTGGGATATAAAAATTCTGAACATATTCTGCAGCAAAGCAAAGACAATTTAGAAAGCTTTAAAAACAGCAGAAGCAGCAAGGAAGGAAGCAAGTTGTCTGACAGATGTAGAAACTTATAACACGGTCACATTAAGCCATAATTAAATTTGGCACTTCAGCGTGGTCCCACAGGCTACAGTGACTGCAGTCACACCTGTGGGGAATTCCAATTAAACACAAACATGGGCAGGGGTGAAACTCTGAGAAATGTCAACCCGTTATTCGTAGCACGCAGAGCAGAATCCTCACCTATTGCACTTCCCTTGCTAAATTAGCACCTGATTTAACTCAGCAACAATGTGTAACTCAGTCTTGCATGAACATCCAGATTTGCATTCCCTCATTCAGCCATGCTGCTGGAGATTGCCATGACAACATGTGGCATTCTGCTTTTAGAGGACTTGACAAGGGCACGACTTTGGTGGCACAACTGAGAATACCTGGCTGAGCTGTAATAAGGGGCCCTGCAGGTAAATGGTATTCTACTCCCTTCCAACACAAATMATTCTTTGATTCTGTGAATACTTTTTTGATAAACTTTAAGAGAATTTCATTGTGCTTTTTTGCGCAAAGAAAAAAAATTCTGAACTCATCCTGTAGTAACTGAAATGTTTTGTTGATTTCCTGATCTCAGGAAATAAATTTGAGACAAATTATTTTTATTAACAGTGTTTTCCACATGTAATAGAAAAATGGGCAAAGTTCAAATCTGTTTTCCTCCAAAAGATATGCTCAGAGCTGTGTGTAGACTGTGAGTGGGGAACTTTGTATTTCATTCTTGGGTTCTTGTCTCATGACTCTGATGTACCTGGCTGGGTATRTGCTAATTTCCTTGGGAAAACAGGTAGTTTTCTTCAAGATTAAACCTAGACACAGCAGACAAAATGGTTTTCTACACATTCTATCCCAAGAAGAGTATGGATATTGACTGTAACAGGTTAGGTTGTCTCCAAAAATCACTCAGCCACCTTTATGCCTCYGTGCCCTCAAGCTCCACAGCAGCCCTGCTGTCACACAGGAAAGAACTTGGCTGCTCAACTGCAACACACATTCTGTATTACCTTGGGCACTTTGAATTAAATTCTCTCATGGTACCTTTGGGTCCACAGGGCACCGCAGGGAGCACGCAGGAAYAGTGCTTGGACAGATGGAAACAGTCACTCACTCATCTCTACAGAGGCTGACACTCCTCAGCATGAAACTGAATATATGACATCTCTAACTTCTCTTACAGAATTGTACTGATCAATGAATGYAGTAGTGTTACATCTGTAATTTTTCTGGGACATTGACCAAGATGTATTCCATGGTCACAGAAGCATCTGATATCCTGTTGTATTTGCAGGAAATACCCCAACAAAGGCRGGAATGATGCATCKGACTCCATGTTCTCAGAAGGCTAATTTATTACTTTATKATACTATATTATATTAAAGAATACTATACTATACTATACTAAAGAATACAGAAAGCATACTTACTGAATGCWAAAAAAAAATAATGAAAACTCATGACTTTCCASTGTCCAGACACAGCTTGGCCCTGATTGGCCAAAGAGTGAAAACAACTCACAGCAGAATCCAATGAAACAATCACCTGTGGGTAAACAATCTCCAAACACATTCCACATGAGCACAACACAGGAGAAGCAAATGAGATAAGAATTGTTTTCCTCTTTCTCTGAGGCTTCTCAGCTTCCCAGGAGAAAAATCCTGGGTGAAGGGATTTTTTTTCAGAGAATGTGAATGCCACAATATCCCATAATGACATTTGTTTTATTCTCTTCCTCTCCTGTTCTTCCTGCTTCATTAATATCTTAGCCCACTCAGCTGTTGGTCACTGTTTCCATCAGGTAYACTTTGACTAACATTTTAGCAAAGGCTGAACTTACAGGTCCAAACTCCAGCCAGGTCTAAGGCGAAAAAAAGCAAAAGGAATTCACCAAAGCCAACAAGCCTTCAAAGGTAACCTAAATTCAACTTTCACAACTCATTTTCCATCATGTGACTTCACAGTCATCTGAGCTGTACAGGMCTACAATACAGTGATAAAACACGTGCATGCAAGCATGGCATGAAGATCTTTGATCATAATTCCAGTCACACAAGGAGATCAGGATAAACAAGCCTGAGCTGTCCTTAGAAATGGTGTTCACTGTTTTCAATCACCTTCTTCTCTTTCACATTTCTTTCTAGACTGTTTGAGTGGAGTGCAACATTGATATTTTCTCCTCTGACTGCTGTTTTCTTCRTAGAAGAGGGAGAGCTTTCACACTGGCCAACTCTTGCAGCACCCCACTGTCATGTGCATGTTCAGCTTCCCTTGTTAGCCCTTAATTTCTCACTGCTTCTGCCTCTTTTCTCTTCCAAATCCTCTTGGTATGCAGAGATATCTTGGAGTAGGCACTTCCAAGAAGAACTAAGCAAAAAAAAGGCATTTAATTTCTGTGTTTTTTCACATTCTGAATCACAATACTGTCTCTCCCACCCATATTTTCCCTAAACTGCTAYTCCCCATGAGCCACCACTGTGATTCTTCAGCTCAGCAACCCACTGGCTGGGAAACACAGCTGTGCAAGAGAGGCAGCACATACACATAAGTGAAGGAGAAGARGGACACTCTCTGGACTGTCCATATTCTTATTCTTGTCCTGCTCCAGCTGGTAGAATTGCCTGGGGACACTTCCAAAGAAATGAAATAGAAATTTCTGTTGCATGCCCACCACTGGACAGACTCAAGTAGATTCTGATATGTAAGGTGATATTACAGCAGCTGTGTCACAGCAGCTGAAGAAAGTATCTGTGCTGTGCTGAAAGCTGAATTTATTTTTCATGCACATGAAACCAATGGTTGCCTGCAGAAGGGAGCCATTGTTTTCCTAAGAAGTGGAAATTCAGGCACAGTGGGGAACAGGATATTAACTGAATAACATTACAGACACTGTTTGAATATGAGAAGGGGGAAGAATAAGATGAAGAAATCTAGAGAATAAGACAATATCCAAGACAGGCAATGATGAGAGAAGACCCAGCAGTGCACACAAAACCAGGCAATCAGAAAGCAGAGAAATGTGAGGCTGAAGACAAAACAGATCAAGGGCTCTAACAATATCWCATTGTTCCCAACAGGGGAAAACTTTTACTCACAAAACCCATTTAGTGAAAGAAAACAGCAAGATAATGAGAAAGCATTGACCATAAGGCAAAATAGAAGTCAGTTTATCAATCCAAACTAGGTTTTGGACTCTGATTTGGTGATTTTCATAGATGTCACTGTGTCACACAGGCAGTTAAAGAAACAGTAGGTGTGAGTTGCACAGCAGAGAGAAAAAGGAATGTGTTTTCCTCTTGCTACCTTAAGCTGAATATAAAGACAACAATGTATGGATACAGAAAAAGCTGTATGATCCTGTTTTCTGCAACGTTCATGGATTTGCAATGATCTGGGCTGCTCTGGCTGTGTCACTGTTACCTCACAAAGTCAGAGTTAGCTCCAAGACTACTGGAGGCACTGTAYATGTTCAGGGTAAGGAGGCACCTGTGCTCCTCCCATCAGCTGCTCTGCTGTTTCCTAACCTGCTGCCTCTGTTTAGTGCAAAAAAATGGTGTGTAAATCTCAGCAGTAAGTGTATCTCATCTGATGTAGAAAGTCAAATAGACTTTATTTGAGTACTGAAAGCTGCTTTAAAGACTGAAACTCTCATGGAGAGTCCCTTACAGGAGAATATACATTGCTAAAGAGCAACTGCACATAATTGCTGACTCCTGAACACTGATTATAACACTGCTCTACAGAGTATTAATATGTCATTTTCATAATTAATAAAAATATTCCTCTGTAGATGCAAAGTTATAGTTATAAAAACTTTGGTTTTGTTGAGCAGAAGAAATACATTTCAGCTGATTTTATATGGGTGTTCTGTAGACCATAATGATTCCATTACCAGGTAGTATATTTTGCTCTTTTATTCAATTGCTCATAGTTAAGCTGGCATCAGAGACCATCTTTCATTCAGAGACCAAGAAGAAAAAGATKATTTTTATAAGTGCCATTTATGAACACAAATTCCTTCCTTCTAATCAACCTGGTAATTAAACTCTTCTGAAAAAGTGCTACCAAAAACAGAAAAAAGAAGCCAAAGTATCYTGTTGAAGTCCTTTTCTTGTCAGAAAGCTTCTTTTCACTCGAGTTTCCTAAGTAAATCTGCCTTCCTCTAACACCACTTGCAGCTTTCAATGGCTGTTTCTAAAGTGCCCTTATTTTCTTTTTTCCTGTCCTTAAAGCCTGATTGTACTCACACCAATGAAAAACACAGAGGTTTCTAAAAAAGGTTGTAATTAAGATCCCTTCCAGAAAGATGAGGTGGATGTATTTATTCATTTGCACTACATTATAGAAGTGTTTGAAGGACTCTGTGATGAGTAAGGCACAAACACATCTTCAAATATTGTCCTGCTCTAATGTTTTTGTAACATGGAAGGGAAAGGAAAAAGGATTTGACTGATGTGAGGATTATTATTTCCATTTGCAAGTGGACACTGATGCAAGTGTCATCCTGAGAGTCACTAAGAAGTGTGCCAGAGCTAGAAATCCACCAGGTCTCCTGAGTCCRTGGCTTCATCCATGAACCAATTTTCACCTTTCCATGTGCTTTCACCATTTCACCCTTCACTGTCTTTCAAGGGGTTTACATTTTGAAGTTCTAAATCATATCCTAAACTCCTAGAACAGAATACATTATGGCTAAAATAAAGTTTAAAAAGTAACCTTATCAAGCTGACAGGCCATCTATCAGAGTTTACCRCACAAATAAAACTAAATCCCATAAACAAATGACTGATTTAATCAAATCATCAGGGTTTTGTATTCAACCAGAGCCTCAGTGTCTGCCTTATACTCCTTGTTCCACAGTGCTGTGCTGCTCTCATCAATACTAATATTGGATATTCCTTGCACAACCAAAGGGGCCCAAGATAAACCACAAAATATGTYATTGAGTTCCTGGGCAATGACCTGAGCTGATTTTTCTGCATAGCACACTTGAGGCACTTATTGAAAGAGTGTAAGTGAACTTCTTAAGAGAAATTCTTYTCTGTGAGGGTGGTGAGTCCCTGGCACAGGGTGCCCAGAGAAGCTGYGGCTGCCCCTGGATCCCTGGAAGTGACCAAAGCCAGGCTGGATGGAGCTCTGAGTGACCTGGTCCAGTGGAAGKTGTYCCTGAGCATGGCAGAGGTTTGCAATGAAAGGATCTTTAAGGTCTCTTCCAKCMCAAACCACTCCATGACTTTATTATTCTATGATTTTATTTTATTGACTATTATTTGTTCTAGTTAAATAGTCTTGGATCTACATGAACAAATAGTGATATCAGCACTTCCTGGCTCTAAGAAATTAACTCCTAGTATTGTAAAGGTCACAGGTAAAAGGACACAGACATCTCTCAAAGATTCCTGATATGAAGCATGACAGGAGAACCCAAGTCTGCCATACACTGCTTATTTACCTAACCACTATAGTCTCTGCATTGTGCTTTAAAATCCACTTCATTTGAATCTGTTGATGGACAGGCAAAGTCTAGAAACTGGTTTTATGGGTATTAGAAATTATTTTATGTGTGGGACCTGCTGGACTGTTCCTCACATGGGGCAGGACACTTCTGATGGCATTTTTGCATTACYCTTCTGAGGTGGTGCTTCATGTATCTCAGCATTTATCATTAAACAATCATCTTTATCAGCAGGGAGACAATCTTTTCATGTAAACACTTGGGTTGTTCACAGCCAGTCAGGTGTCACAGAAAACAAAAGAAACATGAAATTGTAGTGTAATTCACAGTCTCAATCTCAGTTTGTGATCCAAATGTATTTCATAAATAAGAGTTTAGACTTCCTATTTCAAATTTATTAAGTTTGTGAAAAATATTTTTAAAGGAAAGCTTTTAGAATTGATATTAATTGCACACTTGCTCAATATTAAATTTCTTTTAATTTAAGTTTTCTTTAAAAATTGTTTGTAAAAACCTCCCAATTCTTGTATCAAGTCAGTTTTTCTCAGTCTGAAAGTGAGATTTTAGTCAGGTGTAAACAACATTATAAAAATAGAATATTACTTTTTGAGCTAAATGTTTAAGACCTTAAAGTGGCATCATCAACTGGTTCACTACCAGAATTCATCAACTACTCACACATCATTAAACAGGCAAGAGGAAGACCAATCTTTCCTATCACAACCTTTGAAGCTTAAAAATTATATCTAAACTGTTAAATTCGCTATGGCAGTTTTCATACAAGGGATTTGATACCTTTCACTGAATTTAAAGCTGGAAGAGACTATTAGATAATGGTTGCAGTTTTCTGGGTAATACAGATGAAATATTTGATGACATTCTTTGCAAAGATCCTAATAACTTCTATTTATCTACCTTTTTGTAAAATTTCATGACACGAATATGGACACATGAACTGTAAAGGAGCTGTGAAGGAGCTCTCAGCACAGAGATTTCAGCAGACTTCTTAACTGAGAACTTGATAATAATCATTACTTGTAACAAATTGGGCTAAAGAATGAAAAAAACAGATGTTCAGAACAAACAGAAGAAACGCAGGGAAATGCAAAATCAAGAAACAAAACCAGTGTAAGAACTAGAAGATCATAAGACATAGARGTGAAAGAGCTAAATTTATGGAGTCTGGAAGAGTAAAAACTGGGGGAGCAACATGGTCTTAGTCCATAAATATCATCAAGGTGACGCTACAAATAAAAGGAGGAAATTATTCAGTTTCAAACTATGCAGGCTGGCAGATAAGGCCTGTCCCTAAGAGGGAAGTTTAGATGAAAGGTTTAGCTGTAGGAAGAGATGAAAGAGTGAGCAGAAAATGTGACAGTCAGGATCTGACCCTGAAATGGGATGTTCACAGCAAAAGAGATGTTTCACTTGTGAATTTTCATCTAACAAATCTCCTGCTACTTCAGGAACTTRAGCTGCCATTGATTTCTCGTGATCTCCTCTCAGGCAGCTTTTAAGCTTCTGACACGTTAGTACACTGAGCTGCTGGTTTGAAATTGGTCACAGGTTATACAGGGAGGGAAAATATTTGATGGCCTGAGGTAAGCTGATCTCTTTGAGGTATCATGGGGAAGTTAGAAGAAATATGTTTATAGCTCTTTCTGGAGGTGTTACAGAGATACCAACTTCTGTGGATGATCCAAGTGCTCTTTTCCATAGCAACTTCCAAATATCACATCTATCCTTGTTCTTGATTCAAATGCTTCGTAGAACAGACACTTCATCTTCCTTCCTTTGCTTCACATCTTTCTTTACTTGAATACTTCCTCAAAAACACTCCTACTTTATTCAAATAGCTTCAGACACCTTCTTCTCCTGCTATTCCTGCTCCTTCTGTGACCCTGCCTTCAATCTAATCCTTGATCGTGACCACAGTCTTGCAAGAACTTCTGAAGTTACCTTCAGAAATTGAGAGCAGTCTAAAGAAGGAACTTCCAAAGCCTCCTCTCCCCCTCCTTCACCTCTTACAGTACTATTTAAAGTATCAGATAAGGTTTATCTCACCTTAGAAATAGCTTTTCCCAAAGATGTGTCAGTCCTCTGCCAGCTCATGTAGGACCATAAAGTGAAAATGTAGAACATCTTGGTAATGACTAAAGTTGAATGACAAAAACATTAAGGGCTGGAGGCTGGGCCTGTTTAATGAACTTGGCAGATATTTATGGCATTTCTCAGCCACTGTAAGCCCACCTGCATGGTGCTTTTAGTGAAAAATGTAGCTCTCACTTCTCAAAATTTGATGGCAACTTGTGGGGGAAGAAACAAATTTCAGACCTGCAACATCATCAAAGAAATATTTCATAAGAACTTGGATCTTGTTTCTTTTCATGATTGTCCTGAGACAAAATAGAAGAGTACATCCCTCTTCTGAAGGAATTTTTGAATTCAGTTCTCTGAATACTAGATTTGATTTACACCCAGTGAAGACAAACCTTTTTTATGGAAAAGGGAACTTGGTCTCTTTGGATAATGTAGTCAATTGAAGCATCTTATTATAATTCAAAAGGCTAATTAGCAGTAAATATAGGTGTGCATATATATATATAAACCAGTTAGATCCATATTCTTTTATGGATAATAGAATCAAGTCTCCTGGCTTGCTATATGTATTGGAAATAWGGAGACATTTCTAAAAAGACCAGAATCATGATTGCAGAATTAAGGACTTGGTAAATATTTGTAGTACAGGAAATCTGACTCTAGCACGTGAGATCTGATCATTGTGGGGGGAAGAGCAGGCRCAAGATCTTTAACTGCATGAGACGCCTGGAAGAGAAAAACGAACTAATCTGTTTTCCTTCTTCATTATGGATAGAACAAGCAGTAAGAGGCTTATACTTCTGAAATAGAGCTTCAGTCAGGCCTGAGGAAAAAGCTTTCTGAAGACAAGTAAAGTACTGGCATAGATCTACTGGGGAGATTATGCATCACAGAACCATTTTTTTCTTTCAAGAACAGTTTAGACAAACTCTAGTTAAGAATGCTTTAGATGGAGTCAATCCTGCCCTGAGGCAAGGAAAACTTCTGGGGTTTGCTTCTGCCAAGAAGAGGAAGGATRGACCAGAAAGCCCCTTCCAATCCTTTTTAAGGCATTTCCTTAATGACAAGGCCTAACGAATGAAAGTTGTAGCTAATTTCATGTAGGTGATGGATAAAATCTGTATTTTTAATAGGGAAGGTAATAATGAAAAAATTGTGATAAGTGATATGGTTGATTCTCCATTCATTCAAACAATTTTAAAAATAAGACTGAATACAGAAATAGAAAATAATTGCCAAATTCAGTTTTAGCTAATTACCAAGACAAAGGAGYTATTTCAGGAGAAGCCCTATGGCCTATTTTATGCAGCATGTCATAATAGCTCTAATTAATAATCTGTTCATTTTGTTTATTTATTTTAGTTTGTTTGCTTTTTCCACTGGCCATGTTCATTTATCAAACTGCTTCCTGATTCTTGGTCCCCTGACAGCATGTAAAAGGCTTAAAAGTTTTTAGAGATAACAGTTGATCCCAAATAACTTTTCTGGATGTTAACTCTTCCACACTTAGTGGTTTGCTCACTATGGGTAGGGGGACATGGGGGACTATGGGAATCTCCTTAAGGCCAAAAAAAAMCCCCCACTAATATGTTTGAGGCAAACATCTTTATAATAGTTAATGGTGCTGTGATTAACAGAAATACAGATGAAGCCATTCTCCACCTCAATGGAAACATCCTTAATTAAGACAGATTTAAGKATAAGGCATTAGATTGCAAATGGAGGCAGGAACAATGAAAGCACTCAGAGCAGTTTCCCTCTTTTCATGCAGCTTTTAAACCCTATTTAAAGAATTCCCTGATTTATTGTCTGGTTTGCAGTTTTGGGCCTACATGCCTGAGAACAAGAAACATAAACATAAGCAAGAAAYCATACATTAGACAAAGAGCTGAATTCATCCCCATCTGCCACTTCCTTCCCTTTGGGACAGACCAAGGGCCTTGATCAGTGCAAGTGCAGTTTAAGGGCAGCTGGTCCACACAAAAGTAGGAGAAGAAAGATAAAGTCCAGACCAAAAGGAATTTGAGTCTCTGTGTAAGTCAAACATCAAAACTACTTAGACTTATGAAACTACTCCAGCATTCACTGAATTAAAAAGTGAATTCCCTCTAATTTTACATGGACATGGTGCATTCCAAGAAGAAAAAATTAAGTGAATTGATATTTTCATTTAATATCTTTGCATGGGTGTATAAAAATTAGAATAAACATTCAGGTTCCTGAGACCTGTTCAGTGGACTTTATCTCAAAGTTTTACTTCATTTCTCTAAGACTTCTTACACAACTGTCCCATTTCTCTTGGAGAAAAAAATCCCACTTTTTCCTCCTGCCTTCAAATTTTCTAAAGTGAATTAAGACTGAAATGGTGAAAATTAAAAGGGATAAAAACGACCTGAGAAAGAATGGCTGTGCACCTGTTCATGCAGGTATCACACACCAATGGCATCCATCTGTGCACTGGGGGCCAGAACAAGTGTAAGAAATTCTTTATGCACATCTCTTCCCTTCTTCCAKGTGTTTCAGTCACTCCAGACCTGTTCTGCTGCTTTATTTTCACCCTAAGTTAGATAAATAATTCCAGCAGAAATCTATTTCCTCTGCACTTGAGCAACACTTTTAGTCAGATCTCAGCATTACTCGTTGGAGCTGATTTAATACAAGATGCAAAAAAGGGCAAAGATTTTATTATTGAGTATCAGACATTCCAGTCCCATCTGCAGTGGCAGTTAAAGAGGCATCTCACAGASAACAAGAAAAAGGGGAAAAAGAATTCACTGTCAGTTTGGATACTGACTATTCATATCACCAGGTCTAGCAACCTAAAGCAAGRTGAATATTTGAACTGCTTGCAAACACAAATGATATTGAACAGGGTAAGTGCATCTCCATTTATTATGCAGAGAGCTTAGGAAGACAGAAAATATTTATTGTTAATAGAATATTAATCTCAAGCTATAAGAGCATGGCTTTTGTTTTGATAAAACTTGTCCTCAAGAAGCCAAACACAAACTTCTGAGTTTTCCAATGATTGATATCCATATTATGGTTAACTCAGCTGGGGTCTTTACAAAGGGAGTGAAACCACAAAAGCTCAGAACAAAAGTTTTCTACCTTCATTTTGCAWCTGTAAAAATGATGCATAGAGGTGTAAGACATCATGGAGCAACACACAGTGTCCCTATTTGACCTTCCTGTAGAAGAAAATGGCCTTAAATTAAATAAAAAAAATTAATCACAGGAATTCTAAATAAGTATAAGTACTGGCAAACAATTGGGCAGCACCTATACATGAGAAATAGTGTAACAGCAGTACAGGTTTTACTCCATCTTCAAAGCCTAGGATTTACTTCAACTTGTGTCTCCAAAGAAAGTGAAAAGGCTGAATATGAGCTAAAAATTTGCTAAACCCAAACCAGACATTTGAGAGCTGAATTTTGAAAGTATCATGAATCCAGAGTAATGAGAATCTATGTTTTTTGATCTAGACAGCAAAAATTTAACTCCCAACCTGAGTCCRGACTTGCAGGAACAGAATCAGATGAGTCTGTTTAGTTCATTCATATTTATTTATTTATTTATACACAAACACATATATTTCTCTTTGTTTCTCTTCTCACATGATTAAACTCATAACATGGCATCACATTCACCAGGTAGACTTGATGGAAGAAGATGACAAAAGRCAAAAATTTACCATTAGTTTAACTGAATAACACAATCTTATTAATAGGGCTGAAAACAAAATTACAAATTGTTAGTCACATCCCAGTGGTCTCAGGGAATTCTAAAGGATAAATCAAGGGCATAAGAATCAAAGCATCAGTGATTCTGCTGGAATATGCTTGAAGCTATTTARTAGCTCTTGCCAAATGGGTTGAGAGAAGAAACAGTCATTCTGAAGCAAAGTGATGAAAAAACAAAATCACCACCTAGAAAAGTCTTAAATAGCCTTTATTACTGCCACAGCAGCAATAATGCTATTAAATAAATACAGTCTTCAGTGGATATTCATATTTAAAATAGTCAATAGCCAGTACTTTTTAGCCTGCTCCATATCTCTTTATTGCCTTTCTAGTAGGAGAGACAAAAAGCATTAAAAACTGGCTCATATTTGGATGACCAGCTTCAGATAGTTATGAGCAAAGCAAATGAGAGGGCCATGGCCAGGGAGCAACTCTGCAGAAAAGGAGAGAATAAAATGTTGCTCTCTATTGTCTCTTTATCAGTCCTCTTAAACAGATGATAAATTTRAGTTCTTTTTGGGATTACAAGGTAAAGCCCTTAAGTAAAGTGTCATAATACAAAATTGGACATTTAAAATTTGTATTCAGAGGAACAATGTAGGAAAAAAAACCAAAACAAAACCCAAACACAAATAAACACATTCTGGAAAACTGTAAGTAATGCAGACTTGTCTGGATGGTGCAATATGTTTTTATGTTCTCAGAGAGGACAGTGTGAGGGTAGTGGCAAGAATAGRGGGTTTCAGAACAGATGTTACAGTTGAGTCCAGCTCCATCTGAGCTCCACACGCTTCAGTGGACAGAAACARAAATGCTTTAGGATGAGACTGTGCAAATCATCATGCTGCTTTCAGATAGATCACTTGAGTCATTAATGTTTTGCTAAGCTCACTGATAGTTTTGGGGTCTGGACTAAGCAGAGAATCATGACAACACCTTCTGAGATCCTGAAGGCAGCAGTCCCAAAAGAGATGGACACTAATCCAAGTGAAATGGACTACAAAATACAGAATTAAATGACAGCTGTTCATCTTTCATTTGAGTGCTTCTACAGACAAAACTTTCCAACTGGTGTTTAATTTCACCTGACAAATTGTTCACACAGTTTCTCCTCAGTATAGAAGAGAGAGCAAGTGAGCTAATAGCCAACAAAATTCCTCCAAACACTCTGACTGGAACATACCCTAGCTGGTAAATGAGAAAAAATACTGTATGAAAACACTGCTTTTTCTAGAAATRGATTATGACCAATTTTTTTTYAATCAATTTTGTAATGAGAGATTGTTCTCTGGGTTATATGTACTCACATTTTACAAGCACAGGTATAGGGACAACAGTGTGTTGGCATGCAAAAAGGTAAGTCCAAGTTAGAAGTTACATCTTTGTCTGCATCTGTTTTGCTTGGAATCCCAAATGCTTTAGCAGGGCATTAAAAAGAAGAGGAAAGTTGCTCTTGTGGGCTCAATTCGTAGTTGCAATYCTCTTGGATTATTTTTTATTTCAATATTGTTTTTTTTAATCTAAAGTGAAATGCTCTTTTAAGATGATGGTGCTGAAAGGTGATGTTTTTCTGTAATTAGTGAAACTGTTAACAGCATTAACAGTGTGTTGAGATTCAAGTTCACACATGTGCATGAAGTGGTTTAGGAGTGACTCTAAGGTCCCTTGGCGTAAGTTGGATTTGTAAGGCAGTCATCCCCTTTTATATTTGGCTTTCAACCACTTGATAACACTACAAAAACTGCCTTTGTGATGGAGAGTCCTTGAAGGAAATATTCTGTAAATGATTTCCTTTTGGGCCTCTCTGTTGCTGTGTCAGCCTAGAGAAGGAGCCCCAGGCTGGAGGGGCAGCAGCACGGGCTGGTCTCTGCCTCAGGACAYGGTGACTGAAGCCAAACCTGCAGAATTCAAGCCCCAAAACCTGGAGGTTTTCCAGAACAGGTTACATGGACTGAGTGACATCAGGGTATGTTCTCTTTCTTTTCCGTCTTTTTCCTTTCCTTCCCTTCTTTTCTCCCTGGTGCAGAACTCAATGAGTTCTTGACTCTCTTAGATTTATTTTTGTTAATATTGTATTAATTATACTTCTTCATTTAGAAAAAAAATAATAGTGATACATCCACAAAAATAATTAAAAAACTAATAGTGATATATCCACAAAAACACTGGGAAGTTTTATTCCTCTCCTTCTCCCCCACTTCTCACCTTTTGCTTTTTTTTTTAAATTTCAATTTCAACTAAGAATGAGCCACTGATCAATAGCCAGTGGTTAAAYACCTCATGAAGGAACATAGAAAGAGCAAATGAACTATTAATTCACAGAGGGTTGGCCTCTCTGAAGCCCAAGGCTCAGTTTTCAGTTTTCACATTATGAAATCCACTGTCGAAGCCAGATATTCAAAACACATGTGACTTCATTGCAGCAACTCATTACACTGTAAATTTTCAAGAGTGATCATCACCCAAAAGAGACAGAAAAAGAATAAGTGCAAATTCATCTCCTTCTGTCTCATTTGTTCCATTATTTATAGCTCTGCTGTACAGAGCAGAGACCCAGCATTAAAGCCTGAGTTTAATTTTCAGTCTGTACTGACCAGATGGATTTAAATGAGGAAAAAAAAAACAACCCAACCAACCAAAGAAAAAAACCCCTGACTTATTTTCTATGAAATAAGGCTTTATTTTCCTCATCTGAAACACAGAATCTCCAATCCAGGATGCAGTTTTTGAGAGTAGTAAGTAAGAATTATGAGGTGGAAGAATGTTATGTAAAGACAGAGAGAGATAACTTAATGTTTACTGGAAGAGTCTGAGTATAAAAACTTCAAGTTGAAGGAGTGTATTAAAAAATGGGAAAAGATAATAAATAAGAAAACCTAAGAAACTCACCCCATGCTTGACAATAGAACTCCTTTCTACAAAATGTGTGCCTACACTRAGATATCTGCTCAGAGGCAAATCCTTAAAGGAGGTAAGACATTTCTTAACCCTGCTGAATTTGGAGCAAGGAGATGAGGAAAGGTGACAGAGTTGATGTTAGCTAGCTGACCAAGTTACAATGGCCACAACAATGCCTGCTCTCCTCCAGGATTGCAGCATTTGGATGTAAAGAAAATCTTAAACTATTTTGCACAGAAGAGGTTTAAAATTGAGGCCAGTTTTGCTGCCAACTAAAAAAGTGCAGCAGCTTATGAAAAGCTTTTTCCAAATTCAAAGCACAAATAGATACTTCTCCACAGGAAAAGTTTAATAAGAAGAACCCTGTTATCTACATTACATACAAAAGGAAGGATAGCCTGCTCATTAATTGTGGAAGAATAAATCACAATATATGCAATACTTATTGTGTCTAACACTCAGTCTGGAAAGGACATTTTTAGAATCTCATCACAGATTTTCTGCAAGAAAGTACAGTGACACATTTACTTGTACAGGCAATATCCTGGGCAACAAAGAAAACAAACAGCAGACAGGATAAATCAGAACTAAGTTCAGGTCTGAAAAATGTGCTTACAATAATGAATGCTGTGCTTGAAACATATTAATCTGAAGGACTYCTTTACAGGGTACTAGAAAGAAAATATTGGAGAACTGTATGAAATAAGTAACATTGAATAAAAAGATTTTTTTTTGTTTATTTTATTTTATTTTGGTTTTTTTTTGTTTTTAATATGTGTAGACATATTTAAAGACCTCACATGTAGTAGTCACTTGGTAAGGATGAAGATATCCAACTCCATGATGGAGGTTGTGGAGTCTCCCTCCTTCAAGATGATCACTGAGGGCAGGCAGATTCCTCTGCAATAAACTTGTAACTTCCATAGTTTTCAAGATTTCATAGAAGTAATGTTGAAAGAAGCAATGAGAAATTGTGCTGTACAATRTAATTTTTACTTCTCAATCCCTTTTAGCTATATAAGGCTTGCAAATTGAGTAATAGTGCACAGGGGAGGTATTGGCAGCATTGGCAATTGAAAATCACAATTGTCTTCTAAGATTTGCTGTTTTAACATTGAGAACTGAGCACTTTTTCATTCTACCAATGACAAATCAGCCTTTATAGAAAAATCTGAGTTTTGCAGGAAGGTCACTGAGAAGGTTTAAGCCACCAAAAAAGCCATCAAGGCAAGAAGACATGGTAGAGAATAAAAAATATTTTAAGAGTCAAAAAAGGCCCCCCACACACACAAAAAAAGAAAGAAGAGAAAAAAGAGATACAGCTCAAAAGAAGAAAATGGGTAAAACATGGCTTAAAGCTGAAGAAAAGTAGTAAAAGCATGAACAGATTTCGGAACTRCAAGGATTTAGAAAAAGAGCTGATTTGATAGAATAGAAATAGATTTTAAGATAGAAAAGGCAAACCTTGCAGCAGTTCCTATTACAGCATTTGCCTCTGCCATCAAGCTGATCTTTGCCTGAAGCAGAGGCAGATTGTCAAAGCCAGGGGGGAAAAAGGAAGGAAAAGATGGAGGAACTAAGGCCCTACATTTCASAGCATTTCAGAGCAGTGCTGATCATCTCCTTGCCACAAAGTGCTTCTGTTAGCACCCTCTACTTCTGTCACAGAAACCCCACCACAGCCCAAACTGTGTAATACACACTTTTTCATATATTCACACTATTTTATAATTTCATATMATTGATATAAGTTCAATCAGAGAATAGCCTTCTCTAATATATCAGAATTCTTAATTGCTCTGGAGCAGAATCCAGACTGCATGAGACCTGCTGAGATGGTAATAATTCATTCAGTAAACTTCTCTAATCTACTCATTATGGATTAACTGTTTGGAAACTCCTTAGAAAATATTATCAAGCTTTAGGTAAAATGAGCACTTCCTTAGGACAGCAATGCAAACACAGCACTTCTTGTGCAGCAATTTCTGATCCTTTACAAAATAAGCCCAAACCACTAAGAAAAATTGAATGTGTGGAATGGAAACCACTACTGGGGCAGGGCAGCATGGGCTGAGGCAATGCAAAGTCTGAAGGATTGGTTGCAGTGCTGGGATCTACAACCCCTATCTAGTTCCTTCCCAATTTTCCATCTGTCTTTTCAACACCCTTTTTCCTTCCCCACAGAAATGAGAAAACAAGGTTTCTCTGCTGGAGAGCCAGAGGATGCTTGCATTGGTTTCGATCATTTTACTCTTCAAAGAATCACAGAATGGTTTGGGTTGGAAGGGACCTTGAAGTCCATCTTGTTCCAACCCCCTGCCATGGGCAGCGATGTGGCATTCACATTCTCTGAACGTGATTCCTTTGCCCAGGATTTTTCTCCTGGGAAGCTGAAAGGCAGCAAGAGATGTCTCAGAGAAAAGGAAAACAATTCTTATCTCATTTGCTTCTCCTGTGTTGTGCTCATGTGGAATGTGTTGGGAGATTGTTTACCCACAGCTGATTGTTCCATTGGATTCTGCTGTGAGTTGTTTTCACTCTTTGGCCAATCAGGGCCAAGCTGCATCGAAACTCTGCAAAGAGTCACCAGTTTTCATTCTTATCTTTTTAGCCTTCTGTAAGTGTCCTTTCTGTATTCTTTAGTATAGTATAGTATAGTATTCTTTAATATAATATAGTGTCATAAAATAATAAATTAGCCTTCTGAGAACATGGAGTCAAATGCATCATTTTCTCCCCTCGTCAGGATTGCCTGAATTTACAATACAGGGACAACTTCCACCATCCCAGGTTGCTCCAAGCCCTGTCCAACCTGGCCTTGGACACTTCCAGGGATCCAGGGGCAGCCACAGCTTCTCTGGGCACCCTGTGCCAGGGCTCAGCACCCTCACAAGGAAGAATTTCTATTCTATACCTGCCCTCTGTCAGTCACTATGAGTGACTCACAAATGAAATTCCTTCCTGTCTGACAAAGATTGTTTCCCTGAAAACAAAATAAAATAAAACACACAGCTTCACTCACAAATATGCTTTCACACACAGAGCTAAAAACAAAACAACCAAACACTTCTTGAAATACTTGCTCATTCTCTGGAAAATCCCGGAAACTAAGAAATGGTAAGCCAGAAACACCTTTTCCAAGCAAGATTTACAGACATACTTAAAATGAATGTAGGAATTTTCTAGTCAGCAAAATACTATGGAAACAGCCAAGTATTTGAAACTGTAATTAATGCTGGCAAACACTGCACATTTACTAACCTATGTGTAGGTTACCTTTCTGTTCTTTCTGAAATTACTATATTAAAGTAATGTCATTTACAAGACTTTGAAAAAGCTGAAAATCTATTAAGATATGAATAATAAATCTTAGTCACCATTTTCTGTAATACAGAATAGAGCTAGTTTCAGAAGAAAATGTAAAGTCATAAAGTTCTTTTCCTGACAATAATCTGAGGGTATTTGGAGATTAGTTTGCAGAGATGTGACATATAGCTGTGAATTATATATATGGCAATTTAGTCTTTCAATTTACTTGAGATCCATAGCACAGTGATTCCATAGTTATTGTTTCTTAAGGAAAAAACAGGAACTATATGTATTTTTTTATGATGGATGAAGCCAAATCATGAATTTAATATCAGTTCAAGGAAATACCCAGCCAAATTATAAATCCTAATGAGAGACAGAAGAACTACTAAAGGAGCAGACACAAAATTCTCGCAAGATTCCTTCATTTTTGTGGAGAAGTGATTTGACTTGCTTTGATAAATTCCTAATGCAGTGTGGAAATGGGTTTACCAGGCACAGAATGAACATATCATCTGGTTACCTGCCAAGGAATGCAAAACTCACTGGGAATCCCATTCAAGGTCTATTTTCAAGTCCCAGTGAAACTAAATGTCTGTTAGCTTAAAGGGTCAAATAAGTGAGCAGTGTCAACATGATTTTCATTTTTATTTTCATTTGTGTACGAGCTCACTCCTGAATTCCTTCTGTTCTGGGCCTGAACAGGTATTAGTTAATCCCTGCTGATTGCACTGCAAACAATCCCACTGATGGAGGGGGAATGAATAGCAACAGGTAAATCCTCTGTCTGAAGCACAAATCAAGAGTAAGGAGGTTTATTTTAAAGACTTATATGTGATCAACTTTGAAGAGCTTCAGGGTATTTGGAAAATGTAAAGGATGGAAAACACCTGCTGCACTTTTGTGAAACATGGCCACATTTCTATTTCTAAATCTATTTGCATTCTGCATAGCTCTGCTGCACTGATCTGCCTTTAAGTTAAAAAATGTCAATTTGGTAGCAGGCATTGAAGACAGTTCCTGCTTCCCTGGATGAAATCTGTTTAGAGACCTCTCTAGCATGGGGAAGAGAAAAAGAAGTACAGGAAAGGAGAAATTACTAAAGCTCACCTTCCTCCTTTGCCACAGATTGCTTGTGCCTCATGGGGTTAGATTAATTTTCATCTGTTGTGTGTATTAATATCTACATTTCAGTGGTTTGGTTCCAGGTGAAAGAGGTAACTAAAAAAGCAAGTTGCAGTGTTGTGACTCTCTAAATACTGTATTAACAAAATCAAAATCAGTCCCCTTAGAAATAGGAATAAAAAAAATATTCTAGCAGTTACAAAAGTCAGCTAGAAATAACCAACAGGAAATACTAAGCACAATGGGAGCCTTTTTTGGTTTTCTGTCGCAGAGATGGCTGCCAGGACAGGTTTTCTTTTTATAAAGAGTTTGCTGTGATGCTGTGTAAAGCTGTGCCAATACCTCATAGGACTGAGGTGCCATCTCACCTAGAAATCTRGTGAGATTTAACAACTAACTTTTCAGGACAGGCAGTTTTGGAAACARACAGAAAACCTCTATCAGCTTCTGAATTTTCAGGTCTAGGAAATAGAAAACATGTTTGAAGCTAAACATACCCAGTCTTCATGTTTGGACTTTCTGTTACGGTGCCCCAGAGTTGGCTCCTGGTTTTCCAAACCTCAGGCAGTTTTCTGTAGAAAAGGCATGAAAATATTTCTCTACTCCCCTGGGATGTTTTATGTATCACCTGTCATGCAAAGGTCCCAATAAGAGGTACTATTTGGAATACAGGAACCTAATTTACATGTGTTTAGTTGTGCTATTGACTTTTCAAATACAGCACTGATTTATTTAATTTAAAAATTGTGGGCATGATGAAGTGGTGTAATTTTATACACGTGTTGCACCATTACACAATGTTACTCTTYAAAATCTTGGCTTGTAGGATGTATTCATCCATGTTTAGCTTTTGAATTTTTTAATGGGTACCCTTCCTTAAGGTTTATGGTTATTCATATATTTTCTTTTCCTCCACATAGCAGTCTAAACTGAATTTAGAACACTTGGAAAAATCAGCTGCCTAATTATTAAAGCGACTCACTTGTTTTTATCTATTCTAACCTCTCCTAATGCTGAAGGCAAATGTTCCCTGTGCTTCCATGGGAGCAGAGTTAAAATTCAGAAGAGTACACTGAAAAAATTCCACTCCATTTGGGTGTTGTTCTACAGTATCTTTGTCACATACCAAATGGAWTTATCTCGTGTACAACATGAATTATACAACCTCCATGTACARCAGGGTCACCAGCGATATAACTTGGGGCAAAGGAAAGGTTTAGGAACCTCAGCAGAACAGAAAGACAGGGAAAAGGTTCAAATGGCACAGGCTGGCTGGAGTCACAACATTTTCAGACACTTTTGGCTGAGTGGCAATTCATCTGCATGCCAGTGTGGGAAACAACTGCTCACTGAAAATTTAAAAAGGTTTATTAAATCTTAACAAAAATACAACAAAGGACAATATAAGGAAAAATTCACAGCACTGGGAGCTGCCCTCAYGGGTACCACATGGCCAGTTCATCTTCAAGCTGGATGCTCAGTCTTTTRTACCCCTGGGGGCTGCAKCAGCCAGCCCTGGCCCCTCCCAAAGTCTGTCAGTCAGCTCTTCTGTGCCATTTATCAGTGCAAACTGCTTTCTTGTRACTGGATTGGRGGTCAGGTGWTGCCATGCCTCACCCCCTAAGCACCCCCAAGCTTTTCCATTCCCAACTGCCCCATGCAAGGGACACCTGTGCAGCTTCTTTGTACCTGYCCYRGACAGCCCAGGSTGTCTGATGGCAACAATACAGGGGGGAAAGGGAGCTATGGGGAGARCAGAGGACATCTAAACTACAATRACATAACCATACATCACTAAAGCTGTTATTAATATTCACACAATAATTATCTTTTAATTGTGAGARCCAATCATCTCATTATCCATCTATAASACCAGTGTGCTTGAAAACAAATAACTTTATTTTCTCTGCTTTTGACAGGGCTGTTGGTGCAGCACACTGCTGTTCATTGGCCCCCAGGTGTGAGAACACTGCCCACAGGTGAGACTGAGCTCCAGCATCCCTCCTCACCCAGAGGATGGATTCCTATCAGTAAGACCAGCATGGCAACAGGTACAAAATGCTGATCTCTAAGTTAGACAGTCCAAATGAGGCTAAAGGCTGAATGGCACATGAATAAGCAGGTTTTTCCCTCACTCCCTTGACTTATGTTGTCAGAGCTCCACAGGTCTATAATACAGCTGCATGTCCTCTAACCGAGCTGTAAATCTCAGCATCTATAAATAACAATATTCAAAAATATTGAATATTCACTAAGAGTATGAGAGCAAAGCTCTGGAGCAGGTTCTCATATTGCATGACCTGTATATTAGCCTGTGAATTATCCCACAGATCCCTTCCAGTCTTTATTACAAGTAGCTGTRTAAAAAATAAAAGTTTCTGTCAAGATAAATTTCCATTTATTTACATCTGATCCTTTATGTATTTTACATGGTGATAAGAACTAGACCTGTTATTCACACATTTGATGCTCAAATATGTAACATTAACTGAAATTCTTTAATGCTGTTGTACATGTGACACTTCTGAAGGAAATATATGTATGCAATGGGAGAAACCACAGGGATCAAAACACATTTGAATTTCTGTTTTGATTTATGAACCTTTGTCTACAAAGGCAGTCCCACAAGTACTTAYTAATCCATAGCTAATGTGAGAAATCAAATAATACATATGAGTGAAATGGGAATTTGCAGTGATTTTCAGCCATATACAAATATGCACTTCATTAACCATGACCTGGATTAATTTCAAGGGGAAAAAAAAAACCCAACCCAATTCATGCAAAGCACCTCCCTTCTGCAACTTTCACCTTTAATTTCAGAAAGACTGATGCTGATGGGAACAGATTTACAACAGCAGATGTCCTGTCTTCTGTTTTCTCTGCAAAAATGAGGTTTACTTTTAAATAAAAATGAATTTTGCTTTTATCCTTCCTTTGGACAGCAATGCTCATGAGGTCATCTACAATGGCTGGAGGATCATCTCATGGCAGTAAGAAGTGTAAGACAAAAGATGATTCAGATGTAGRGGGTTGCCTCCCTGGATGATAAAAATACTGCCAATTTCTAAACCAGGTTTAATTTACCTCCCTCTTACCCTGAAACAGAAGAATCCAGAATAAGAGTCTAACTTGGAACTAAAATAGCCTCAAGGTTAGGCTGGTTTTTACCACRGAGGGCAGCCTGTAAATGCATCCTGTGAGAGTGCCAAGACTGCTTCTAAGCACAAAGCCAGTGCAATATTTRTAGAATTTTGAAATATTTCTTCTATGGAAATTTGAAATTCCTTCTTCCCCAGTGGTAGGACACCTCTGGATTGCAACTGCTCTCTGCAGTCATCATGGATATGCTCCATTGCTGACATCAAAACAGGAGCCTCAAACTATTCATCCCCTCTGATGAACTAAGGTTTTTAAACTTCTTCTCCCTAATTATCACAATCACAGAATCAAATGCTTCTATATTAGAAAATCTGCAATATATTCCAGGTAACTAATGATGAAGATGTCCAGAAAACCCCAAGTTTTGYCTGTCTGACAGGAAGGGAAAATGAACAAATGACTATTAAACTTCTCTTACACCCTCTTGACCCCTGTTAGTCTGCCTATGAATAAAGCACAGTAGAGAATAGAGAACACTATAAAAATATCTACAAACACATTGTCCAGCCCTAACTATGCAGGATTTATCCTCATATATAGTTTGCAGCAAAAATTTTCCATCTATTCCGATTGTACTTTGTGAGTGGAATCAGACATCCTGAAATTGATTTGTGACTGGACTGTTTTGTGTGTGCACAGAGTCAAAAGTTTGAAATTGAAAAGAATTATCTTCAATTTGGAGCCATTTAGTCAACACTTTTTCCCACTGYTGGAATCTCTTTTGCTGCAGAATTTATTTATTTCGTCAGTAAAATTATGAATTGGCTCAACCATGTCCTTTCTATCATCACAGTAGTTTGCCAAACCCAGGAGGTTGATCAAACATAGAAAAACTCAAAACAAAAAAGATTAAAAATATTTTTTTGGGTAACTATAAAATTATATATTTAGTGTAACTAACTATTTCGGGTAACTATAAACTGATATATTATAAACAATATTTAGGGTAACTATAAAATGATAAGCTCCTAAGAAGAGTCARTGACCATTACCACATTTCCAGAACTTGGAAAACTTCAACTATTTTGGGAATATTTTGAAATAAAAGGAAAACCAAAGCCACACTATCTGTTCCTAGGATTGTTCTTTGTAGTTCTATACCCAATGAAGTATGTAAACTTCACAGCCAAAAGTGTCTTTAATTTACCTTCTTTTCCATTTATTCTGTCATTATATTATATAGATTATGTTTTTTTTGTGTAATGTACACTTTTTTTTTGCACTTGACAGTTGGAACTTTATAGGGAAGATTAAATTTAGAGATATCTGTAAAACTCCCATGAGACTGAAGGGGGTTTTTACATAGGACCAAGGAAGGCTTCTTTCTGAAAAGGATTAATGTATGAAAGTCTGCAAGTCTCCCACCTCCTCAAAGTCATGTTGATAATGAAAAGATCTTTAGGATAAAGCAACAGCAACAACAACAACCATCCTCTTTTTAAAAATTTATCATATAACACGAGCAATCATAAAACCTGAAAGGAGCTTTGGGAAATACAAGTTTAAGTACCTTGGAGTGAATGAGCTGAAAACATTTTATGTGGTGGCTGCAAAAGTATCAATTGAGGCATATAAATTGTCTAAAATACACATTAAAGAAATGCTCWAAGTAGCCATATCCAGAGCAGGAATTACAAGTTGGCTGAATTCAGGCAAAATGTGTAAGGTTATGGATGAAGCAGTTTGTAAAGTGCAGGAATCAATGAGTTAAGCAGTTAATGTACTGTTRGCCTCATGAATATGAAGTCTGGTCTGAGGGGGAGACTGGGAAGAGGGTGGATTAAATAAACTTGATGGAGAAAGAAATTTGCTAGGAATTATATACTCTGATATACTGAACCATGGAAATCAATGAAGTACTACCCAGGCAATGAAGACAACTGATACAGTACCAAGCAAAAACCTGGTGTAATTGGGTGAGCATTAACACAAGCCTTGTTGGGGAGAAATAAATGGCAAGAGGTAGTAAGCAACACCAAAAAAAAAAAAAAAAAAAAATAAAGCTAAGGAATAGTGAGGAAGTATGAAGCATTATCTGGGCTGATTGTGAAACATAGCTGGGTGATAAGAGGGTCATCTGGCATGCTGAGGAGGCAAAAAGGGATCTGAGAACGGGAAGCTAATGAGCACCGTAGATCACACAGGCTAAGAAGATAAATGGAGAGGTGATAGTACAGGCAGCCAGGGAGAGCATTAGCATAAAGAGGTGATAAAAGTATGCAGTTGGGAAGGGAGACTGTAAAAATCCAAAGATAAATCTGACAATAAACAAGTACCAATATACTTGCCTGGGAGAAAAAAAAAAAAAGGAAGGAGAAAATCCTTCCATGTGCACAGACTTCAAAGGACTCAAGCATTTTATGAAGATCACAATGGTTCCAATTCAATACTGTCAACAGGTCAGGCAGGCCTTGMTTTAAGCAGAAACAGGTCCTGCTATGAGCAGCAGATCTGTAAAAAGCCATAATGCCAGAAAGAACCACAGCTGGTTGATGTCTGGGAATATTTAGACTCCTCTGCAGATCGGGCCAGGTGTGATCTCAGCTGTTCTGCAACCAGTCCAGAAATAACCCTGTTCATCTCTGTTTTAACTGTGGTAGCTGAATGTGAAATGGCATTTTAAATAACCAGGTGGTTAAAACTGTTATGAAGTCCTTGCTGCATTTTGAGAGCTTGAAAGTCATTGCAGCMGATTTGTTGTGCMCCATTTTTTTAATAGAATATCAAAWGTAACATGCCTTACAGAGGAAATCCTCATATGAAAATTGACCCAACCATCTCCACATTCCAACAGACAAATGTTGAATCCCACTTACAAGAGAAATTGATAAATTACTCAGAAAAAACAAACACAAAACAAACAAACAAACAAAAAAAAAAACCCAGGCAAACCCATAGCAAAATGTAGCCCATTGGAAATAGTCACTTCAGTCTGAATCAAATGCTGAAGCTTAAGAAGCTGTATTATAATTGCATTATTATAAAGTCAGGTTCCATTTTCTTGCATACTTGTGCTATGTGGGATTGAAATTCAATAAGAATAAATAATATACCACTCAACTACCAGTCTAGTTGCTCTCTCATCTGTACACAATAAATCTYCTAAAAACTTATTCTTGCAAGCCAAAGAGTATCTCTGTGGGGCACATCAGCATTATTGGGTTTTTGGTCAGATTAGGGGAACCAACACAGCTGGAGGTGAAATTATCTTTCCTGCTGTCAYACTACTTGTAGAGATGTCTGTGGAGTGATTTAAATTCAAACATTCCTCACAACACTAAGTCCATTCCAGATGATTAAACTCACAACAACTGATAGTGAGAGATAAACTATGTTGATTGAAGGAGATCTTAGAGACTTTTGGAGTATGAGTAAACATATATATCCCTGCTGTAGCCATGGTATGTGAGGCAGAAAGGACTGGATTAAAGGAAAAATTCACCTGTTCCAGAGTTCATGACCTGATCATGCCCAAGGGTGCTCAGAAAGGGGAAGTGGAATTGGGCATGGGATGCACCAATCACTCTGGACCTTGAGCTCCATTCACTGGCCAATGTGAGCCATTAATTCCTTTTATTGATTAGAAACCCAGTGGTGAGGAATGTGTATGTATTCACAACTGGAGTATTTCTGTGCTGCCAGCCCTGGTCTAATTCCTCCTTCTTTTGACAGAAAGTACAAAACATTTGCTGTTGAAATCATGGCAAAATTCCCAAGAACTKGGATGGAGAAAAGGTCAAACTGTCAATATTTGAAAGGACCCTATGATAAATACTTTAGTAAACTTTGCACCATTTTGTGGATCATTTTTCAAACATAGAATCATGTAGGTAAGAACATTTTGTTGTTTACAGGAAGAGTTTGAACATTTGGAGGCAGTTATTTGAAAAATAGTCATGCTAAGRCAGGAGAGTCACATCAGCAATAATTCTGTGTTTTATTTTCTCAAATGTTTAGAGATCTGAAGTACAACTTCAACGTGCTCTGTCACCATTTGCTATTCATCAATTACTTAGCTTATGCAACAGTTGWAATTTGCTCCAAGGGTTATGCTTTCTTTTATGCCTGCTGAGATACCAGAGGTCAGAATTTTCCTTTGCAGCAAACCCTGACCGTAGCAAGCATATACAATTTTATTTCATTTGAATGTGTGCATACATACAAGCTAAGCCCTGAGATAAATTTAAACATGGCCTTGGTTGTTTTTTTAATTTCATTTTGTATTTGAATAGTTCAGCTTCTCCTTGMGCTATTTCTTTGATTTTAAGACAGAGAAAAAGATGATAAAGGCCTTGTGAGAGTGAGTTCCCTCAGGCTGTTCCTCTAGGTACAAGCAAACTGGGTATATGGTTTCTCCAATTACATTCAGCCAGTGCTGTGGTATGGAGAATCTGCACAGGATTCTTCAGGTCTTGACTGATTATTCTGCCAGSCTGACAAAGGGTATTTCTCACCTCAGACAGACCAGTTCCACTGAACATACACCAGCAATTTTCTGCAGAAACAGAGGYGGTGAGTGAGGCCATTGGATTGCTTTATTTTTCTTTACTTTATTAAATCCATATTTAATACTGGAAAAAATCAGCTGCTGGTGCAGGCCAGCTAATACATGGGATCATTTCCATTTAAGTGCTGAATCAGGTATTACCCACCAAAACTATTAAAATCCCACTGGTATCACTATAATCAGYACTCAGGATCAGTAATGAGAATAAGAAACAGGTGAACAATTAGAGCTTAAAGTAACTTATGCCTCCCTGCACCTCACATTCTGGTTTTGGGATTGTTCTGCTGAAGGATACAGAATCAGACTGATCTTTGAGAATGGCTTTATGGGTCATTGACACAAAAGCTCAAGGCTGTGAAAGCAATGGGCTGATGGATATTTTCCCATTTTCTGACTTGACAGAGATTGTATTGCTTTGTTTTTTTAATTGAAAATTGGATATATTTTTCTACCATTAGAGTATCCACCAGCATGTGTCCAACAAGGCAGAAGAGGTAAAATGGCAATGACCTTGAAGACAGAATTTCAATTTGGAGGTAGCTCTTTTCCACTTTAATGATTTTTATAGAAAGTGCAGACAATAGGATTTAATCATTCAGCGCTGTTACCCATATGAAAGTGATGGTGACTTCTAAAGCACTTCACCTCATAATAAAGCATCAGGAAAAGTATTTGTATGCAGTAGAAGGTAGAAGCTGATGAAGCACTGGGAAAGTCAGAAGTCTTTTACTCTCCAGAGGTAAATTCATAAAGACTGCCTATCAGCAAACAGGGCAGTAACTCTGCCAACTTCTCCCATTTGTGTTGGGAGTGACAGAAAATGATGAGAAGCATTTGGTAATTAGAGATGCAATTTCAGTTTTAACAGGTTTATGACTATTTGATGTTAAATGCCTGAAACATTGGCAGTGCCACATCTTTCTGTGTGATTATGTCACAAGCTTGAAGGAATCCAAATCACCCATTATTCCCAGAGCACCTGGTCAAATTTTATGGGTTTTTTTCCACTAGAAAGTTAGGTGCCAACATTTTCAGCCTTGGGTTTTTCATATTCAGTGCCTCTAGGTGTTGTAAGGGATATTTTTAAGTGGACAGCTGTCACATTCATATTTTCTGGAAAAATCCCTTGGCCCAAGATTTTTCTCCTGGGAAGCTGAGAAGGCTTAAAGAAAAGGAAAACAATAATTATCTCATTGCTTCTCCTGTGTTTTTCTGCTTTTGAATGTGTTTGGAGATTGTTTRCCCACAGGTGATTGTTTCATTGGATTCTGCTGTGAGTTGTTTTCACTCTTTGGCCAATCAGGGCCAAGCTGTGTTGGGACTCTGGACAGAGTTTTCATTATTATGTTTTTAGCCTTCTGTAAGTATCCTTTCTGTATTCTTTAGTATAGTTCAGTATTCTTTATTATAATATGGTATCATAAAACAATAAATTAGCCTTCTGAGAACATGGAGTCAGATGCATCATTCCTTCCTGCCATGAGGGCACCCCACACATACAATAGACAGCTATTCCAGGAAAGCAGAGGTGAGTCCAATTTAAATGTGCTCATTTCATCTGTAAGTGATAGGACAAGGATGTGATATCCCTGCCCTTTTAACCATCACTGCTTCTCAACCTGTAGCTATGGAAGTGCACTGGTTTAAGCTGACATATATAATGAATTTCACTAAAAAACAACATGATAATGACTTATTGCACTGGTACACAACTATTCATAAAATCATTAAGTGGCAGTCACTCTCTTAATTTTATATGTTAGCCATGAGTAGTCAAGTTTTACTTTTTTAGTTGTGGGTGGTAGGCAGAGGGGGAAGACAAAAAAAGAGGTTTTTGCATGCCAGATTGTTAATGAGAGTTCTTACTGATGGGAACAGAAAGAAAGAACCATCACCTTACAAACAAAAGCTCAGACAAAATCAGTATTATCATCAGATTTCCAGGCACTTCAGGCAGTGCCAATGAACACCAAATCCAAACTCTCTGCCAAATGCCCATCCATCAAGTTGAAGGAGGAATTCCTGTGGCTGGGAAATAAATACACTTMGTCTATAACTAAGAGTGTATTTCTACAAGGACACATCTATACATCTATAAGGCCTTGAGGGGAAGTTTTGTGAGGAGCATCTGAGGTCACTGGGCCTGCTCAGCCTGGAGGAGACTGAGGGGATCCCTCTCTGCATTTACAGCTGTCTCATGATGGAACAGGAGGAGCAGGCACTGATCTCTGCTCTGTGACGACAGTGACAGGACCCAAGGGAATGGCCTGAAGTTGTGTCAGGAGAGAGACGTGACATTACACCATTAAGGCTCATGGAAACTCTGATCTGACACAGGAGAACAAGTCTTCAAACACTGTTTTCTCATTTTCCTCTTCAAATTGTGGCTTTTTGTGTGGGATTAAACTGACATTTATTAAACTGTTCTCAGCGGGTGAAGTGACAAAATATTCCGTGGCAACTGCTGGCTCGGTGTCAGGTCAGCTCTTAAACTGTGAGGAGCTAATCAATGCTGCTCCAGCATTACAGTTAAAAAGGTGGAGAAGGCACTATTGCTACAAATTTTCACTTACATGATCTYAGTGAGAAGGAACAAATCTAGCGTTCATCTCCCTCCCCATTTTTTCAATTCCTTTGAAATATGAAAATGCTCGTATTTTTCGAGCAGAGACTGCTCCYTATTTGTCTGTCTTTTCATGCAACTTTGGAACACTCCAGTAACTATGATGTCACCATTTTTCTACTTTCCCATGTGAACTTAATATTCTATTGTGGTTTTATTCTTTCATGGTTGAAAGACATTTGTAAAGTAAAGTGATTTTCTACTGACATCTAAAGGTTCCCCTTTTGAGGAGGATCCCTTCTGCAGCTGAACCATCCTAGTGATGRTCCAGAGTGCAAACATCCCATAAAATGCTGCTCCAGAACACACTTTTTATTTTAAATCATCATTACTTTTCACACACCCAAGAGCAATCTCTGGTTACCAAAGCAGTTTAGTTTTTCTTGCTCCCAATGTCATGTCTCAGATGGGTCTGGACAACAASACATCATTTTAAAACTATTATTTTAAGTTTGGAAGACAGAAAGTGGTGCTAATAAATATAATTGAAGACTAAGGTGAGAAATTGAAGAATAAGGTGAGGAATTTAATTCAATTTTGTTCTTTAAAATTTATTTTGCCAAAAATTAGCAAGGAATAAAAGACAGTCTATGTATTCACACATTTGGCACTCTTCTAAGATGGGAAGAGGATATGATATTGGAATCTCAGCAAATCCAGCCCTCCAGTTAGAAAAGGATTGCTAAACATCACATAAGATACAAATGTATAGAAAAGAATCTAGATTCCTTCAGAACAAAATTAAAAATGCAACTTTTTTCTGAGTTCATTCAGTTAACCAGCACCCTTACTGGGAGTAATGATGTTTGCCACTGCTGTTCGTACTGCTCAGCACATGGGCTGAACAGGGCAGCTCACAAATAATGGAGGTAACAGCTCTGCTAATGGCATYTTGTCAAACAGAACATAACACAGCCCTGCAAAACCTTTGTCACAATTTGACCTAACAGGGTCTGACAGGATTTGCTCCAGCACTTTTCAATCTGGTGTCATACCACACCTGAGACTGTCACTGCCCTGCGTAGGAATCTGGGCTGGCTGGGTGGGATCACAAGGCTGATTCCCTGCTACCACACTGATACTGAACACAAAAATTTAGAGTCAAAATTAATATKGACTTAATATTAAGTCAATATTATTGACTTAGTACTAAGCTGGACTTCACACTGGTGATCAGGGCCAGTTTAGTGATCCCAAATACACAACTGGGAAAGTAGAGGAAAAACATTTTACAGRCTTAGGGTTTGGATTTGTGGGATATTTGTGCTGCTTGTTGCCTTCACAGTGACAGCTCTGAAACAAGAGTCTCAGCAGCAGCACAGCTTAGGTTTGTGAGCAGCAGGACTAAGTGTCAATCCTTCCAAACAGAGTACTGTTAGCCTGAGACAAGTGCTTCAGAACATCAAACCTCCTGATCCAGGCCAGCATTAGTGTGAAGAGATCAGTTTCCCTCTCAATGTCATCCAGAGATTTTTTCCTTCTTTCATCTTAATACATGACATTTATACMCAGCCTCTCCTTTGGGTCTGAATCCTGCCAGAAAGGGATTCAGGATTCTACAGCAAAGGCAGGCAAACCCCGTAATCCCCCACTTAAAGGATTTTTCATAGCCTTTGCCAGRGAAGGATAACATTTACAGGAAAATGCTGAACTCCACAAGTCCAGGGGAAGCTCAACCTATGTTCAGTTGTCTATCAGAAACAAAAAGAAGGGGATAATTTTGGCCAGTGATCCTGTGCAGAAGCTGTGCTGACAATGGGCCTGAGTGTTTGCATGTTGAGAGGAATCAAGAGCCGTGCCAGCAAAGCCCTGACAGCTCCTCTGCAGGGATCAGGCCCTCAGTGAGGAAGGAGCAATTCCATCAGAAGGAATTTGTATTCTCTGTTGCCAATGCTTGTGGCTCTCCTCCCACAGTGCATGGACTCAGTCATTTACAAACATTTCCACAACAGAAAATTATACACATCTATATTAACATATGSACTTAACACTATTTTCTAGTGAGGGTGAAAGCATTAAAAGAAGAAATTCCTCTTCTTTCAGAGATGAAAATGACAGGTCTACATCTACACTTCAGTTCCTAGCCCATTTATATTTTCATTTACAGCAATAAAGAAGCATATAATAAACCWCTCTGTGATGTACACTAGCTCCCATGCACTAACTTCTGCTCTTATATTCAGAGTTAGTAGCAGAAAGCATAAAATTTCTTAATTTTTGTTGCTGTGGGAAGAGCTCACTTTCTTAGAGCCAAACTTTAAACCTTCTTCTCCCAGGAAATAAATTGCTCATCTACCTGATTGTTTCACTAGGTTGGCTTTGTGCCTCACATTCCCTTGAATAATTAATTTCATAAAGTAACCTGCTGCATGTTCACTTCACTAATGTGCATTTTTCAGTTCCCACTGTAAAGGATCATTTCAGTGAATGATGGGTAAGAATTAYAGGGAGGGAATGCCACATCACAAGACAATAAAGATAAACAAAACTCTTATAAAGAACACTATCATTTATACTAGTGTAAATTCTGCCTCACCTCCCAAAACTTTAGTGTAATTTCTCTAAATTCTGCACTGGAGTTTGCCCCTAGGACTTAAATTTTGGACAAGATGAAGGAAAATGCCATGAGGGTACTGGATAATTTTARCCATTTAAAGGGTTTTGCTTATTCACTTTTCCTCATGGTACTTCAGCTTGGCTCCCCCCTTTGGCATGGGTATTCCCCTTAGCTCCTCTCATTTTCCCCTCTGCCAAAACCCAAGAAAAAAAGACATAACTGGAGGCACCAACTCTCAGGTGAATGCAGAGCAAGGCCTTATTCCCCTTGTTATAGACCATGGAAAAAATTCCCTGAAATTCAGTAATCCACACTGCAGTGCCAAAGCTGCCATTATCCTCAGASCCTGGGAGCAGCAGGGCTGCCATAGTGAGCTCCCAATCAGCTGGGAGTTGATTTATCACCAGGGTTTGTCCTCTCTGAACTGTATTTATTGGCATCACTGACTGGGGTTCTCTGGCTATAATGCCAATCTGCAAGGGGAATTCTGATCCCTGTCTCAGTTCCCATTCACGTGTATCAGCATCACCCAGTGCCTTCACCTTGCTGTAATGCAGTGAACAGCACCAACACCAGTTGTGATTGTGTGTGGTCATTGCATTTGCTTCTGAAAGTGTACTAGAAACCAGAAATCTGTGCACTTACAGGTTTTTTTTTTCCTTTATGCAACATATTAAAAATTTTGCAAAAAGATTCTTCTGAAATAGAGGGTTAATGAAAGGACAGAAAAAAATTAAAAACTCCAATAAATATATCTCATGCCTCCTTCATTGCTCAAGGATAATAAATTTTTTAAAAAGTGGCCAAAATGCCTATCAGTGTGCTCAGTTACTGGGATGCTACAGGTGCCTACAGGGGGACACTAAAAATGCAGAGCCTGATGCTGGAAATAGCAAAACACCCACCTGAATAATAACATAAGAACAGGAGCTCAGTTCTCAGCTGGCATGGAGACAGCCAGCATCCAAACCAAAATGGGAATCAACAGAGGAGAGACAAAAATCCTCATGAGCCAACATGAAATTCATGATTATCCATTCTCCACATTGGAGCAAAACTGCTATAACGTGTGAAGATTTTCTTAAGTTTTTTTTTTCAGCCACACACACAGAGAAAACATGATGCAGCCTAAAATCCCCAGTTTAACGATATCCAAATAGTGGAAATCATTTTGCTTGCCATAGGATTGCAGATGAAATAAGGATTCCAGGCAGAAATTGGCCTTGTGTTCATGAATAAGTCATTCTGACAGAACTTATTGATTTATGCGTTCAAGCACACCGTGCCAGCCCATCACAATGCACACACAACCCTCCTTTAATAATTTACAACACTGATGTTTGGGGTCTGGGTTCCCCAGCTGCTAATGCCTTTCTCACAGTGGGGTAGAACGGATGCTCTCAGTTTGCTGAACTGTAAACTCAAACAGATTATGATGTGTCCRTGTGAAAAATTAGGGATATCAAAATTTGGATTTTTGTGTGTACACTGCAGCATCTTAAGAGGTTTTAGTAGACAATATATTGTGCCATTATACCTAAAAATTTTGTTAAAGAATTCTCTTATTGCTGCAAAATTTTGAATTCTTTAACACAACACTTTTCTTCAAACTCTCCTCCCCAAAAAACCCACAAAACCAAAAATCCCGCCAAAAAAAACACCACCAAAAAAATTCCTCTGAAAACAAACAAAAAAGTCAGGAAAAACCCAACCTCACACACATTCATTTTAAAGTACTGGTTTTGGAAAAGACAATTCATAGCATCTGGGGATATATTTAATTGAAAGAATTATGATAGGAGAAAAGGGGCAGGAGAGATCCCTTATTGCCTGTCTCTCTCTCTCTCCCCCAGTGAAAATCTCAATTCCTTTAAAATCTTTCAAGAGCATACATACCCTACATAATTCTACTTTCAGAGGTAACCTTTATGTTTAAGAGTTGAAAAAATTGCTATTTCTGTAAGATTTCATCATCTAAGCAGAACTATAATTTTATTGTCAAAGTAGCTGTAGAGTACACGGAGCATCAGGAATAAAACAGAAGGTTAAAGACTATTTCCTCAGGCTGTTAAAATACAGAAAATGAATTAGGTGCCCAGTTATTCCTGAGGTAAGGGAGGACACACGAACCATTTGTCTAATCTTACTCTTATTTTATGCTTTTAGCAGATCAACATCTTCCTCAAATACTTTTTTTTTGGTTGTAGTCAGGATTTCCTCAATGCCACAGGTCAGTTTATCCAAATCATTATCAGAAAGCTCAGTGTCCCCATAAAACTGGTGTTGGGCTGCAGCACTAACAGAAACCTGTCACTTATGATACAGCTGAATATCCACAGAGGTCCCCTCACTGCTTTCTCCTCCTCTGGGTTTTACAATGTATTTTCATATGACTTTGAACAGTTTTATCATGGTCATTTAATGCATTAAAGATGCCATTTAAATATAAATCTATAGCATTACTTTGCTAAAGTCCATTTAGTAACAACAAAATGTGTTTTCCTGATTTCTTTGGCTGCCAGAGTTTGTTTTATTCCTAGAAGCAAACAACACAGACAGTAGATCTATGAAATAATTTTTTACCATGGAATAATACTGGACACTTGGAAGCACTAGATAATCTTTATATATATATATCTTGACTCAGTTCTAGCTTAAAATGGGGAAATTAYTTTTGTGCTTTTATATTTTAATCAAAGCATAAAAGATAAAAGCTACTCAGTTTGACATAAGAAATTGGCACCAACTCATGTCTGACTCTTCTTAGAATGACCTACCCTGCTGACAAAAACAATTAAAATAATATCACTGTTAGCTCAGTGATGTTTCTCTTCATCCTGTGAGAAACAAATGGAGACAAATGAAAGATTAAAGTAGCTCACAAGTGACTTTAACTCACAGTCACAGCTGATCTTGGTGAGTTTTTGGTACTTTTATCACCTGTATGCTCCAACTCCTCCACTCCATTAAACAGCTGGAAAATACTTATTTATGAATAACTATTTTCCAGCAGAGTYTGAGAAACAAGAGTAAGCAAAGAAACTCAGGGAGAGATACATCAGTAGGAGACCCAGGTCTCTGCAAGGAGGCCAGCACACGATTCACACTGAGCCTGTGCAGGAATGTGCACAGCCAGCCTGTGGTTTTCCTTGTAAGCAGCTCACCTGAATAAGCACACAAGATACTCCTTTTATTTTCCACTGCTGGTGCATTAGATCTGTGCTAGGAGTGCCTGTATAACCTGGAGGTCAGATACCAATTATTCCTCAGGCAGAGGAATGTTGGTGATATTTTTGCCCAACGTCCGGGAGAAATGATGAGGAGGACTCCATCTTCTCAGAAGGCTAATGAATTACTTTATTACACTATATTATTCTATGCTATATTACACTATGTTACATTGCATCTAAACTGAATCTGCCAAGCACTCCACTGCCCAGAATCTCGTGACTGTCAGCCCACAGTCCCAACACACACCTGGATTCCACTGGTCAGCRAATCAAAACACTCACACCAGAATCCAATTATCAAYTCACTTCAGGTGAACAATCTTCCACCATGCATTCCACTTGTGAWCARCACAGGAGCAGTARATGAGATAAGAAYTGTTTTTTCTTTCTCTRAGGTTCAGAGAATGTGAATYCCAGAAATGTTCTTGGGAAGYTGTGCMTTGCTTTTTCTCTGTGAAGAGAAATGCGGCTACAGAGGAATAATCCAAGAAGCAAGGAATTTTCTCTCCTCATAGTTTAACTTCGCTCAAGAAGTGATGGAAGATAACAGTAACAGAAGTTTCTTTTGAACAGCACTCACAGTTGAGTGGCTTTTTCTACTTTCTGGTGTACCAGCCTGASTAATTTTTGGTGATCCTATTGCTTTCTGGTCTCTCCAGGCTCTTCTCTTGATAGTCAGCATCTCTTGATAATCAGCACAATTCCTTCTGCCTTGTTGCCTGACCAATATGCAAATAAAGATTTACAAAGGTCATCCAGCTTTTGATARAAGTTTGCACAGTTTAAAGATGCTGCGCTTAAGGATGAGAGCAGCAACTGAGGAGCACTGTGCAAGGAGCTGAGTGAACTTCAGCTTAGACAAAAAATTCAGTCTGCCAACTTTACTGCTTTTAAAACACACTTTCTAAGAATAATTTCAGAAGGTCCCCCAGRGCAGCCTGTAGGTTTATACAGATTAAGAAATTAAAAACTGTTGCCATTTTTTGATATGAAAAAAAAATATTGATTAATTTTGTTTAGTAAAATTGTGTAGAGATATGGAAGATGARTTGCAGGAACTCCACTGTGACACACAGAGTAACACAGGAGTTACTGAGCACTGAGATTATGGAGCGTGCACTTGTGAAATGCTGACTCCTGTCACATTCCTTTGAGAAACCTCAACCCTCAGTGTGCTGCATGTTGATAGTCACATCTGAAATGCCACGGTGCGGGCAACTGCCCTGTAATACATCACTTTTCTGTTTAGTCAGAAAGTGATAAAAAAGGGCGCAGAAATATAATAGATGATACATTTCATTTTTWGCTCTTCTTTATAGAGGGGAGAAGAACCTGTAAGGGCTCCCAAGCCATCTGTTATCTGAGCATGTCAGATTGTTACAGGTGAGAGACAGTTTACTTTTTAATACYAGAAGAAATTTATAGGAATTCTAATGGAAATGCTGTTCAAAACTTATGGTAGTATCCATAATCCAGTGTTTTAACTCTTAGCACTCATTACATTGTGGATTTAATCATTTGTCCATTACTATTCTTTTTAGCTGCAAGATAATCATCAATGTGTTTCAGTGAAAGCTATGCAAGTCAAAATGATCCAACCTTGAATAAATTTTTGAAGAATCCAAGAAGCAAGGAATTTTCTCTCCTCATAGTTTAACTTCGCTCAAGAAGTGATGGGAGATAACAGAAACAGAAGTTTCTTCTGAACAGCACTCACAGTTGAGTGGCTTTTTCTACTTTCTGGTGTACCAGCCTGAGTAATTTTTGGTGATCCTATTGCTTTCTGGTCTCTTCAGGYTCTTCTCTTGATAGTCAACATCTCTTGATAGTCWAGACAATTCCTTTTGCCTTGTTGCCTGACCAATATGCAAATAAAGGTTTACAAGTCATCCAGCTTTTGATAAAAGCTTGCACAGATTAAAGACGCTGTGCTTAAGGATGAGAGCACAAATTACACATTTTACGTAACCAGTAAATAAAATCTGAAAACATTATCTAAAATACTAAAATATCACAGTRGTACCATTTCCTTTAATGCATTCATTAGCAGGTTGAGGGACATGATCCCTCTCCCTCTTCTCAACACTGGTGAGGCCGTGAGCAAAGGATTGTGTCCAGTTCTGGGCTCCCCAGTAGAACAGAGGCATGGACACAATGCAGAGTCCAGTGAGGAAGAACAAAGAGGATGATGTCACATTCACATTTTCTGAAAAATCTCTTTGCCCAGGATTTTTCTCCTGGGAAGATGAGAAGCCTCAGAGAAAAGGAAAACAATTCTTATCCCATTTGCTTCTCCTGTGCTGTGCTCATGTGGAATGTGTTTGGAGATTGTTTACCCACAGGTGATTGTTCCATTGGATTCTGCTGTGAGTTGTTTTCACTCATTGGCCAATCAGGGCCAAGCTGTGTTGGGACTCTGGAGAGAGTCACGAGTTTTCATTATTATCTTTTTAGCATTCTGTAAGTATCCTTTCTGCATTCTTTAGCATAGTTTAGTATTCTTTGATATAATATAGTGTCATAAAATAATAAATTAGCCTTCTGAGAACATGGAGCCAGATTCATCCTTCCTTTCATCAGGGCTCTGTGCACTCAGTCTCAGGGTGATCTTATCCATGTTTCTAAACAGCTGAGGGGAGGCTGAAAAGGGGTAATATACCACTAGACATGAATTTATCATCTCTTCCCAAAACTTAAAACTTACCAACTTAAAATTCAAAACTCAAAACTTAAACTATTACAACTATTACAAACTCTAAAATAAATGTTCAATAATAACAACTTAAATTATTATCTTACATAACTCTACATAATTTTACTAAACAAACTTAATAAATATTTTATTTTTCATGTCAAAACCCATTCTACACTTCCAAAATCAAAAAAAAATCTCTCCAAGCCCTACAAAAAAAAAAGTTTATTTATATTTTAAGAAATACAAAATCTAAATAAATTTTAGTAAAAAAATAACTCTATCAAATATTAAAAAAACACTAACCATTCCACAAACAAAAAAACCCCACAAATATAGATTACATAAAAATTCCAACCCTTACATTTCCTCCACAAAAAAATTATAAGCTTTAAGTTTCTTTATAAATATAAAAATCAATAATAGTATAAAATTTTTTGTTAAATAATAACTTGAAYGAAATATAAAATCCAATCAAATATATATTCAACAAATAATAAAACTATCAAAACAATATTCATAATTCAAACAAGAGGGAGAGATGGTAGAACCCTAGATACTGAGAATTTTAAACTTTCTGTTCTGAAAAGCATGGACCCACACAGAGAGGAGCAACAAAGAGGATGAGGGCACTGGAGCCTCTGTGCACTCAGGGTGATTTATCCTCCTCTCTAAACAGCTGAGGGGAGGCTAAAAAGGAGTAATACACTACTAGAAATGAATTTCTCTTCTCTTCCCAATACTACCTGAGCAACAGAAAAAGAAATGTGAGATTTGTTTATCGAGTAAAATTCTTCCAATGATTTCCAACTTCAAATCTGTCATTGAGTAATTTGTTTCTACAACTTAGATGAGTGGAATATTTAAATGTAATTAAACTGAAATCAGGCTAATTTTATAAAATATTTTAAATTATATGCAACACTTGGCATGGATATCACCGTTAAGGAAAAAAAAAATGTTTGTAATTGAAAATATTACTGTGATGCTAACACACCTTTTTATCAGTGACAATCCCTACTTAACCCTGTTTTAACACAGGACAAGTTGTACTCTAAAATATTATCTATCTGTTGATAAAGAGGGACTCCAGAAAACCATCTTAACTCATTTCACCTTTAGAAGGCTACTGCAACACGTGGTGAGATTTCTTCTGTCCTTATAATAGAAAGTTTTCTTGTGCATTGTCAAGTCGTATCCTGCCACTGTCATATTTTCTGAAAAATCCTCTTTGCCCAGGATTCTTCTCCTGGGAAGCTGAGAAGCCTCAGAAAAGAATGAAAACAAGAATTATCTGATTGCTGCTTTGGATTGTGGTCTGGAGATTATTTACCAACTGGTCATTGTTTGATTGGTTCCATGTGAATTGTTTTTAATTAATGACCAATCACAGCCAGCTGTGTCAGACTCTGAGGAGTCAGTCATGAGTTTTCATTATCATCCTTGTTAATCCTTCAGTCYGCGTCCTTTTTCTTTAGTACAGTTTTAGTATAGCATTCTTTAATATAATATAAATACATAAAATAATAAATCAGCCTTCTGAGAACATGGAGTCAGATTCTCAATCTCTCACCTCGTCCTGGGGACCCCTGCAAATACCACAATATCCTCCTCTCCTTCAAGCATTTTCCTGCTCCTCACCCACAATTACCTTCTCAAGTGCCTTTCTGACAGAAACCAGTGCTGAACTTGCTCCTCACCAGTAAAGCCCCTCTGCATCATCTCAGATAAGATACTGGAGGTGTCATTTCCTCCTGTAAACTCACTCAGCCCAGAAATCCATTTACACTTGTAAAGTCTCCAAGTACTTTAAGCACGGACACGCACTTAGAAATCATAAAAGCTTAAAGAAGTGTGGGCTGGAAGASATCTCTGGAGGGCATCTGGTCCAACTCCTCATTCAAATGAGGAGTGAGAGAGGGTTTAGGAGGTGATCATTCACTAGGAACAGCTCCCACAGACTAGCAGAACCCCTTKGTAACACCATGAATTTAGGGTTCCCAGCCTCTCCAGCCAGCAGTAATTCTTCTGGCAAAGTGGTGTTTTAGCATCTACAGTAATTACTGCCAGTGGGTGTAAACCACTGATTCAGCAGTTGCAGAGATTAATCTTTTCCAGATTCTGTGGTATTGTAGGAAATGTTCCTTTTAACTGCCCTAGACAATGATCAATTCTCTGACCTTTCAYTCCCACATATGGGAGAATGGCCTGCAAATAGGCAAGCAGGTACCCATTTTCATGAGTATTTAAGGTTAAAATTCCAACATCACCATGCAAACWTTCTGTCCTTAATTTATATTGTAGAAGGAAATGCTACATCCAATTTCCTATTTGATTTAGATGGAAACTTAAAAATATGAAAATTTTGTATACAACCAGGGAAGAATTTGTTAGAGCATGAAACAGGCAGACAGGCACACAGTTACATACCACAATAATGTCTCTAAACCATTATGTTCCTACATAAGAATGTTCACTAGCTATGGTTAGGAAAAAAAAAATCAAATAATTTTGTCCTTCTGTTAGCAAGCAAAAAGGCATCCACCACCCCGAGCAATTTGGAAGGAGCATTAAGGAATAGTTAGCAGTCCATTTTCAGCATCATACCTGGAGGTTTCCATTAGTTATACTACTATTGTTCTCAAGAGATGCATAACTGATTGTCTAATTGCTTWGGCAATGTCTTGAAAAATTACTTATTAAGCAGAAAATATGCCAATAGTAATTCCATGCTCACAAAAAACCARTGTGAAGAATATTTCAAAAAAAGCAATTACATAACTGTCTCCAAATTGCCATCATTAGTCATTMCCATCAGAAAGCTCATTCTTTCACAGAAATCCTCAGAAAAGAAAAAAGTGTTTGCACCTCAAATTACTGCTTATTAATGTCTGGTGAAAAAAGGTGAGCTGGAGGGACCTGTATTTGAATTTCTCCTGTAGTAAAGGTTCTGGCAAGTCACATTGTGAATGCCAACATGACTCTCTGCAGCAGTTTCCAAAACTGAACTGGCTCAAATATGAGCACATTGCCCTACATGGATRGTTCAAACCCTGGGTCACAGCTGAGAAGTGACAGATTGGAGCTCCTTCTTCATGAATTCTTCTGCTTGGAACACCTCAACAGGCTCAGGTATATCCCACCCATGTGGACATGCTCTGTGCCTGACAAGYTAGTTTGTAAAAGGATTATTTTTTATTTTTTTTCCTTAGGTGAAGGATATTGYAGGGACAAACAARAAGAGARYTCCAAGGTGTTCAGCAAACAATAGYGGGRACATAAGCAAACAGAGACTACATAACTTTTCTTCTTATGAGAACCTATTTAGAAAGATCATTGGTGACTGATTTTAAATAGAGTATCCTTTCTTATTTAGTCTATAAACCTCAGCACAGGAACTCCACAATACAAATGCAYGGTCAGATGCAGTCAGCTAGATGAACATTAGGTAAAACACTGCTAATTTGTCATTAGTTTTGTTTACATGTAAAACTACTTGGCCTCTCTCCTCAGCTGATYTAGAACTGACTTTTTCAAGGGTCAGGTGAAGGACCAGAGCACCTGTGTGCRTTTATTGTCTGACTCTAGGTTAATTTACTGGAGGAAATCCACAAACACCTTCAAATGCAGTCTAGCTCGCATGACTGACCCAAACATGCTTGTCCCTCTCAGATGAGACAAGGGCTTATGAAAATTTGGAGTCCTGCAGAATTCAAATCTTTGAGGAAGTGTAAGAACTGCAGGTATATTTTTAAAGCCAGTCTCTGCTTTTGCAAAACTTTTTCCAAGTATTTTCAATATTGTACAGACAGCTCATTTTAGCAGAGGAATAGCTTAGTCTAGCTCTTTGAAGGCATGAGAAATTCAGAGACTTATGAAATATTCTACCCAGAGATAGGCCAGCCATTTGCTCTCTCAAGTGTTACAACATTTTGTACTCCAATATTTTTCCTGTCGTATAATTTTACAGATTCCATCTGTATTTTAAATTCAGCATCAGGGTTACCTTCTCCTGAGTTTGCTGCGCCCTTATGTACTTCCTTGGGGACATTACTTTTTTGCAGCGTTCACACTGAAGTGGTCACTCCTAATTATTTTGGCCATCAATAAGAACTSTATCTGGTGATCATTCCTGTGCAGCTGAGATGTGATTGACAGGCTGAATCCTAAATAAAACAGGCTGTGAAGCACAGTCTGATGGAACATAAAGCTGATCATACAGTGACCATGTGAGCAATTCTYAGCTGAGCTGTGACTGTGAGCTGCTGTCGAGCAACCTGGGTGATAAATATGTATAAATAATAAATAAATAAAAATAAATATATAACTATAAATAAATACATACTTCTGGTAATACATTATAGTAATGAATTGACCATAGCCTTCAAACATCAGACTAATTATCTACCACATGCAGAATTGGTTCCAGTGCAAAGTTTTCCTCAAAAATTTTACTTTTACTTAAGACTCCCCTGACATGTATGGTAGAAAGAGAAGGATGTGCTGGATTTGTTAYATGAGCACATTTATTCCAAAATTTTATATAAATAGATGGATTGAGCATGAGAAATCTAAATATTTCCAAACGCTACAGAATGATGCACACAACAATAGGGTTTTACTCTTTCGTGTGTGTAAAGGTGTTTGGTTTTGTGGAATTTTGGGGTTTGCTTGTTTAGGGGGTTCTTTGGTTGCTTCTAGGTTGTTTTGTTGGGTTTTTTGTTTCTTTGCTTGGGGTTTTTTTGTTCTTGTTTTTGTTGTTGTTTTTTTTAAGATCACAGATCCAGCCGTAGATATCTTGCAATACTGAGCAACCCCAATACCCAGTTTCCAGTCTATGCTGGTGTTACCAGCAGCAGGCAAGATTCCTATTCACAAAAATTGAAATAAACCCAAACAAATGATAAAACATGATCTAGGGAAGATGTAAAACCTGACATGAAGCTACATCAGTAGCTGTTCCACTCKGCCAAACTCAGCACAGCAAGTGGAAATCCAAGAGCAAGACATCCTCCTGAACTGCATCTTTATGCCAAGCCCCCCAAAGGATCACAGTAGTCCCACATTAATTGACTCAGAAAATTACTAAACTGAATGCAATGAGCCAAATTCTAGCAGAGACAACAAAAGCTTTTGTCTCAGCTTTCATGTGAATTAAAGCAGRCCCTAGGTGAGTATTTCTATGTTCATTTCTTCTGCAGGTTTTATAATAAAATCTCTGCCTTCCAAAAGGAAGAAATATTATTTAATCTTTTGAGGGCATTAAAATTCAAAGCAAACAGCAAATTCACATTTGCACAGTTAAGAATCCACAGAACTAATCTGAAGTATTCTCCTGCTGACACTTTTATGCCATGAGATTACATAATGAACTAAATTGTGTATTTTTGTACTCTAATTGTTAACATAGGTGTGAGCCATTGACATCCATCTTCAACCTTAGTTATTGTTTGCTTTTGACTACCATGAAAAGTAAGTATAGGCAGAAATCCTCAGRAATAGGGAAGGAAATGTAACTGGAGTCCTTTTTACATATTGAATCTATGTGTGATGCACATTTTGGGAGAAAATGGGAGTTTATGAGCAGAGTCTTACTCCCTGTATCACTTCATTATATGGACAATGCAGAACTTCTGATTCTTTTTGCAGATCAAGGAGAATATAAAGGTGCTGTACATCAGCCTCACATCTGAGTGTAGAACTGCTCAGCCCCAAACACTTCTCATCCTCAGACTAAGATCACTGAACACAGCTTGGCCTCAAACAACTCCACACTTTGGAATAATGCAGATACCCACTTTGGGGCTAAAAGAGGAACTGAGCTCTTTGACAGCACTGCTACCAACTGAGACTGGTCAGAGACAGGTTTGACAGGTCATCACTCAGCTACCAGCTCACTGAAAACCCCCAAAATGTTGAGGTTTTGATTACACTGTCTGTGAGCTGCTCTCACCGAGACTGAKGGAGAAATTCATCACAGAGTGAGAGGATTGAAGACACTCAAGATCTTATCCTCCCTCAAAGCAGCGCCAGCTAAACTTGCAATTCTTCATGACAGTTATTTTTCTAACCTTTTCTCAAAAGCTTTCCAAGTTGGCAGCAAGGCTGCATATCTTCTAGCAGGTCATTATACAAGCCTTTCATTTTAGTGGTTCTTCCCCCTGCAATTGCCTAATGTGAGCTTTCCTAGCCACCAGCTGAAGTCACTGCTTTGCAAACACCTGATGAGTAGGGAAAACATTCTTCTTTTATATGTCCACATGCAGAAGGTTCTGTATTTACTGCACCCCACCCCACTAACTCTGTTTTTAGAGCAGAGATACACAAAACCACGCTGTCAGACCAAACACCCAACTACCATAATATTCCTCTTTCCAATAGCAGTCAGTTGCAAATGGGTTAGAAAAATCATGTAAAAACTGGTCTGGGAAGAGAGACCTCCCTTGTAGAAATCTCCAAAATTTCAGCAATTGCAGCCCAGACTTTCCTGACATTAATTTCAAGATTTTTACATTTTTCCAACCTGATAATGGTTTTTGTTTGCAAAACATCCTTTGGAAGGTCTGCAGCTTAGTTACTCATTGCACAAAAAAGAAAAGTGGAATAATCATCCCATAATCACTTTTTCTCTACCACTGAAGATTTCATATTCTCTATCACATTTTAATTACAACAGCYCCAGGTCATTCTATCACTCCTCATAATTAGTGGTTTCCAGACAATTATTCTTCTCCAGACTCAAGTGTTCTCTGTCCTTCTTGAAATGCCACATCCCAAACCATAATGCTGGCACACAGCATGAAGTRGTGCAGGGCTGCTGGCTCATTTTTGACACATTATTTGTGTTTCAGAGCAAAATCTTGCATTTTTCTGTAGTTATTAACATCCTTTAAATGTTTTCAGACTTTATTTTAAAATTGGCAAAATTAATTTGAATTTTTGCTTGGTCTTCCAGTGTACCTGCAGCCCTGAAAATCAAATGACCACAAGCTATGATCTATCAGCTAAAAACTGACTACACTATTGATTGGYTTGAAATCCAAGAACTCCAAGAAACTTCTCTTAATACATTCTTCTGTTTTGATAATAAATCTCCAGGAACTACTCTCCATATGTTTTTCAAGACAGTTTTGTATCTACCTTGGCATATTTCAAATAAAATTTAGACTATGGAACCCTGGGTGCTTTATGAGAATGTCAAGTGAAAAGATTTACTAAAATTGTTATCATTAGTTACTAAAGGGTAAGAATTCATGCAAACAGAACTGCAGTTTTGACACTCTCCTTTGTCTACAGCRCTTGTTAATGTGTTGTAGAGGGAAACTGGATCAATTGACCTAAATCCATAACAATTATTCACCTCCTTGTTTTCTGGTAAAGATAACTTATTTTTCAACCTTTTTTTTCTTTTTTTAGAAATAGTTTGAAGCTAATCAACCCACAACTCCCAAGATTTCCCCCCCTCCTCAGCTCTTTTCAAAGATCAAAAGCAAATTCTCCCTTTGCCAATCCTCTGGTTACTCATTTATTCTCCAMACTGCTTTTAGAGATCATTGGCACCTCTTAAGTACCCAGAATGAAGTTTACTGGGTGCAGATGTTTAAAAGCCTCTAAATTATAATTAGAAAATGTTAATTGATTCTGTACTGAGGGCTTGTGTGTTTTTCAGYGCCTGCCTCTGTGTAACAGCCCAATTATGGCTTGGGTTTTTTTCCTCTAAACTTAGGAAAAATGGTGAATATGCTTTAGCCACACCAGCACATGGATCTGCTGCTGCTTCTTAATATCTTCTGGGTACTTTACCAACCTTTTTCTTAGTACTAACCTACTTGTAATTCTCAGTGTCCCTCAGTGACTGYGTCTCCTTTTGTGCTTTGGCTTTTCTCACTGGTTATTTTTATGCTTTCTCCTGTCACTTCTCAAAGTGACTGTGCATGCACACATGCAATACACTGGTGTATTTGTTAGATTTCTTCATGCCCATTTCCAGAGTAAAATCTTGTAGCTGGACAGAAGCTGCTTTGCCAATTTAAAAACAAAATCCCCTAAACAACACAGTAAACCCAAGTTTCAGCTCTTTCAGATTCAAAATAGAAGTTAATTTTATTTTTCCTTTGATACCTCAGGCYGGAAGAACTAATTTTCAGATCTTACTGTTTAAATCCATTTGGATTCTATTCCCAGCTTTCTGCTACAGAATGAGATACAACTTAGCCACTTAATATTAGATGCTTAGGCAAAATATTTTGACAGCATCAAACCAACTGGGTTTTTTTTTTTTTAGTTCTTTTCTAAGCCATAATTACTACATTGGTAGTAAGTGTACCCTTGGAGGACAGAAATATCTCCTGTCCCTTTCTGCCCCAAAGAGTTTGAAAATAAGGACAAAGAATCACAGTGAGGATGTGTTAGAGGTGTGGAGGCATTATTACACCATCTCATACTGGAACAGATAACTGAGGCAGGAAATGATAAAAAGGCATAAAAACACAAGTGCCAAGGAGAAGGTGAGTAGGGAAAAGCTGATCTTGGCTCCTTCCACAGAAGAGCTCCTGACCATAGACCAATCCAGGTTAATGGCAAAGCAGGAAAACCAAGAGAAAAAGCTGCTTTTTGTGCATTCACCCGAGTTTGGGAATGCCTTCCAAAGAAGGGATGGAAGCTTCCAAARGATGCTGGAAGCTTCCAAAGACTCCAGCAGGGACTGTGCAAGGTTTTGAACAAAAAGTTTGGTGAGGATTGCAACACAGAAACCACTAGGTTCTCTGGAAGAATTTGATTTAAAATCAGCTGCAGGCAGGGAGCAATAAATATGAGAGCTTCATTCCTCTGCTTCGCCTAAACCACCAATTTTTGCTGAAACATGATGCTGAGGTAGGTATCCAAATATCACACAAATTTCAACATTTTTTCCTCTAAACACACAGTTTTCTTCAGCTTTATAACATTTAATCTCCTGCATATCACTTCTTGGCTGCATGTGACAACCTCCTTTTTAAGCCACCAAAGTTGGTGCTGTTTTTCCCATTCTGCCAAACATATTCATATCAGGRTGTATTTGTGAAGCTTGTTTTCCTGATTTTGTATTCCAGCAATAGATTTTCATATGATTAGTAGTCTGTAAACTCCGATTGAAACTTTTCTCATTATTAGGACAGTCATTTCTTTTTCACTACTGTATTTCCTAATTTCTGAGAAAGTCTTTAGATAAWTTTATGACAGTTCTTGCAGTGAAGTGAAGGCCATGAATATGGTCTGAGATCTCTGCTGCATGGTTGCCTAGTTACTTAAAGCCCATTAGCAACATCTTGTCTTGAACTCCTTTACTAAATTTGGTTGAAACTGGTAGAACCTAGCAGTGATTAGAGCAAAGGAAGCTCATAGGTATGTCTTGTTCCTTCAGAAAAGCAACCCCACATTAATTAGCTGCAGTACAAAGCAAGTTTTATCTTCACTGCTGGGTAATTGGAAAGTAAAAGTAAAACAAAGAGTTTATGCTTCTTTCATAAAAATAACCAGTACTACATTCATTGTGCTAGAGTGAAAATTTTGCTAGGGAATTGGGGTTTTTTATTTATTATTTAATAGCTTTTTTCATTGTTGAAGTATATAGAGTTTTGTGTCAATGAGCGAACAGTTTCTGCATAACTTCATCTTTCAACAAATTCCCTGTTCTTGTACCAGTAAAACTGGAACACCAGAACTAATAAATAAGGTTTTATTTTCATGCCTCCAGCATTTCCAGAGCTTTACATCTCAAGCCGGACCAACACAACTAGAAAATTCTCTGCACTGCTAAAATCCATAGCAAAGACAAATTTTCTGTCCTACAGTCTCTTAATTTTACAGGAAGATGTTTATGAGGAGAATAATTAAAACAGCCCATTTGCTTTTTGTGTCTCCTTATACCCAATGAAAGAATCCTTGCTCTTTTAATCACTCCTCCACCAAAATCTACACGGCAAACTCTTCCATTAATTTGTTCCATTGCAAAGCAATAGATAAAGAGCATTTACTTGATTTTTCTGTGAGATTGGGGAAAATTTTTTGCGTTTTTTTGTTACAACTGTAGTGGAACAGATTATTAGAGATAGGATTTCAAAATATAGATCAGATGGCACAGCTTTGCATACACAGCAAGAAACCCACAGGCTGACCTATAACAGCAGAGCWTTCTTCTACTTCTACTATTTATCACAAACTCAAATTCTTGTTTTTACAATCTTAACAGACATTTCCTATTTACATAAGCAGGAATTGAAATAGCAAGGATAAACTGAACATTTTCTCTAAAAAGAGAAAATCCTTCTCTTCTTCCTTCCTTTCTAGGTCATCTCCCCATTATTGCTGATTAAGAATTAGAATTTAGGCCACATGTACAACTATGCTGCAATGACACACATGAAAATCACTGGGAAAATACATGATTAATCACTGCATGATTCAAGAGGGAAGGTGAGTCTCAAATGAAAAACAGGAAAATATTTTAAGATGTATTGTAGCACCCTAGCACCCTTTGAACTGAGCCCCATGTGCTGAGGGTTCAGCACTTCCACCTCGTGTCACCACAGAAGGAAGTTTCACAGGCTGTGACCATGGTAAAGCTTTTCTTCCTTTGTTTGTGAATGAGGCCCCAGTGAATCATCCTTGTGAAAGACCTGACAGAAATTCAGTTTGCTGTTGATAATCACCATATCTCTACCCAAATCTTCCTCACTCACCTTCCCTCCCCAGTATAGGTTCTGTACTAAAACACAAGGAAAAGGCTCAGGTACTATAATAGACTATACTATATTACATACTATATTATTTATTATTACTATACTATATTACATACATTTATTATTATTTTATTATGTATTATTTTATTATTATTTATTATTATTTTATTATATATTATATTACTATATACTAATACTGTAGTAGAGATCTTGAGTGATTCCCATTATTTACTCACGTAGGAAAAAACCTAAAATTCCAAGTATACAATTTTTCTTACTTTTTAAAACATTTTTTAATTTTTTTTTTAATTTATTCCCACTCTCCCACCACAGGCAGAAATAAGCCAATCAATTCAGGAATGATGGTCAAGGAGAAGAAACCTGGGCACACACACACACACACAGCACATCCACACACACAACTGACAAAACCACTACTAATAATTCTCTCTAATGGAGAATGCAAACCAACAACTCTGGAACACACAAGAACATTGAGTGATTATTTGAAAAAAACCTTTAAGGATTTAAAAACACTGAACTGGAAAGTACCATATTTGCATTTGCTTAGCAGCACATCAATAGGGATTTCTTTTTCCCTCCCTTTTCCCTGACTAATCCAGGCAAACTTAATTGGACTTAGATCGATTTAAAAAGCAGCTTTGACTTACTTGTCTACTGATCTTCTGCTTTAAAATGTTTTGATCTGGAAAACATACAATAACACTTATTTCTKATCCTATCATTAAGAGCCTGATTTTGCTGGATTTCAACTGAATCACATGACAAGTTTGAAAGCACTTTAAATTTAGGTCCCTGTTGGCTTTAGCTTATATTTGTTCTATCCTATGATGTCTGGTAGTTTCAGATTCTTTCAGATCCATTCCATCAATAAGGCAGATTCCTTTTTTTTTTTTCATTCTTTCCTCTTTTGTGAGTAAATAACTCACTCATTGAATTACTTTAACTGGAATATGGCTAACTCTTACTCCCCAAAATTCCTGAAAACCATTTGATGGAGATGGTAATATTTAATTCTGCCATCTTCAAGTAAAGTTCTGCTATCTAAATTAGATTTTCTCTAGGTTACCACCTGGATGCCTCTCACTGGAAAGAATTCCAGTAGCCCTGGAGAAGAAAAAAGTATTTCAGATATTCTTAAATATATATTTACTACATCATTTTTTCTGATTTTTAATGCTTAAAACACTCTTGAMTTTTGTGTGTCAAGACCTATCAAGAGATTAAAAGTGTTATGCTGAACATCTTTCATCCTTACTCCTGAAAAAAAGGGTATTTGATTTTCCTCATTGTACATAAAACTGAGAAGACCACAGCACGTTGGTAGACTATACATGATGGGCAAAACTTGAGGTTCTCTCAGATTAAGGTTTATTGTTACAAATTGTTCAATTAGGACATGCGTGCCAGCAACTTGATAAATTATACTTCTTTCCCTGGCCATTCCCAAAAAATTTCTCAACAGAACTGAAATTATTGGTGTCAGTGTTGTGTATTTCATTTAAAAAACAGACTGAGAAACCTCCAACATTCAGAATATTTTCCATTTCAGTTATTTTCAAACAGGGATGCAAAGAGAGTATCTTCAATTTTTTGTTTTTCTTTTGAAATAAATATAAGAAATTGAGATCAACACTGAATGCTTTTCAAAACTTTATAGGAAAGATTCACGTGAAATAATTATTTTCCATCTGCTGCCTTGCAGATGTGTGAAATGGGGATATTTTCCTCTCTACAACAACACAGAAGCATGGAATGGGAGCACTGTCTCTTAATTTAGAACGAGACTGAGCTAAGGATGAGCCTCCTTCAGAGTTGGTGCTTTCACATTTCAGTTCAACAAACACCAATGCTATTCTTGCATAATTTTTGGGATTTAATCTCTGACTCATTTCCCATGTGTAAAATGAAAATAAATTTGTTAGCAAAACTTACTTTTTCAACTTAGTTACTATTAATTTTGGCAAAAGAAGCTTTCATTATGCCTTTAACAATCTGACTTTGGCTACTATACAATACTTGAATACATTCTTGAAGAAATAAATGTCTTTAAATATTTATTTCAATATACATCATCTAATAGTCTAAAGATTCAATCAGGTTCTTAAAATATTTTCCTATACCTTAAAATATTTTCGTATAGGGCTGTATTTACATAAATGCTGTGGGCTCCAAGTCCCTCTGATTCATTCATTCAGTTTGGAATTTATCTATCTTTGCATTTAACTCTTGACAAATTTGCAGCTGAATCTGTGAGTGCCACCACCAMAACTGCAAAATGGGTTGTTCCAGTATGATGGGGTCATCTAGGGAGGCTTCCATCAGAACTGCCACATTCTTTRGAGAGTTCCAACTATCTGGTACCACAGGCTGTTTAACAACATGAGTCATTGGCAGAAAAGGCTACACAGCTTTAGAAGTTCCTTAAAAARCATTTTTTTCTTCCCCTAGTCTTTGCCTCTTTGCTTTAATTAAAAGAGTGTCAGAAGTCTATACAGAATAGAGATTCAATTATTCTSAAAAAAATCTGAGTTATCAGCCTTTTGACATTTTACAATGAGAGTAAACTCAGCCATCCTACACAGAGATGGAGAAAGATTTGGTTACTGAAACAGAAATTGACTTAATATAACAGCCAGGATCCTCCCTTCTGTCCTGGCTCACTTCTTTGCTCAGTAATCTGGGACACTATATATATTTTCTCATCTGTAACCTGCTTTTACCTGGAGCTTTGAGCTAAGATAGMTTCAACTTGTGTTTTTATCCCCCTGACCTCCTCTTCAGCTAATAACACCAKTTAAAACCAGCTAATGGAAGCTGGAGAAAGCCTGCCACTTGACATTTGCAGTACTGCAGAAGAAAATTAAACTCTGCAGTAGTGACTAAAAGAATTGACTTGCTACTTCGTTGTCTGCTCCTTGCCAACCTGATAATCTTYCTGTTTCAACCCCACTTCAGGAGAACTTCTCTTATAAAAGATATGAATTCAACAGTAACTGAATTGCCCTTTCTGACACAAGAGCTCCCTCCTTTGAATCTTTCTGTTCCAGGTTCAGTTTGGGTAAACAACACAGCACCTGTGGCACTGACTGTGCACAGCTGAATTAATTCTATTAACATTGTAGATTCTAATGGGGCAGGGTCAACTGGACTCCTGCCAGACAAAGAGCAGTGAATTCCTAAACTGAAAGGTTAAGGCATTTGGATTAGCCTTGCACACTCTCCTTGGAAACTCCAACCCACAGCAACTCTTCAGATCAAGTTTTTCAGGTCAGAATGCAGAGGCAGATTGTTCAGCTGCCTAGTAGGGTGATAAATGATTTTCCTAGGCTGTGAACATTTTCATAGACTGCAGAGAGAGAAATTTAAGGTCTTCTAGGTTGAAATAAATGCCTATTCCAGAGCAGGCACTTAAAGCATTTACCACAAAGTGGGGACCAACTTTGAGCTGAGATTAATGCCCAATTTCAGTCTCATAGAGTGCAAAGGCTTGAACCAGACAGCTGAATGCTGTAACCACTGGAAAACCAGCAAATCTTTCATGGCATGCACAGAAAACCCTTAACAGCAGAGATGGGGAGTATTTGAGAGTGAGATTTCTTGTCCAAACAAGAAGAAAGGCATCCAATTCAGCTATTTATCTGAAGCTGTCTGAAGGAGCATTTACACTTGTTCTGTTTATGGCCTATATTTCAGAGCACTCAACAGCTTAGCGATAAGGATGCTCACTGAATTTTCAGAATTGAATATATAGTCTCTGGTCCAAATCAGCTACAGAAGACTCTTCAGTCTGAGCAAATATCTGCATTGCAAACCAGCTCTTTATTCCAATACTTAATCTGTCTTTTCCTTCTCTTTATTCCAATACTTAATATCTCTCTTTTCTTTCATCTGCAGTTTATTCCAGCTCCCCAGCTCTCTAAAAAAATGCAATTCACTGGAAGATTTTCAACTTTTTTATGTAGATACATAAACACCTACAGATCAGTGTCCAGAGCCAACAACTACAGAGCTGATAAGCAGAGAACACTTCCTATCCACTTTGAAGAGATAGCATGGCTGATTTCCAAATTTCTCTGATTTCCAAAGATCTGATGTAGTATTTTTGTGTCTTGTTTGTGTGAACCAAATCAGCTRGACAGCATGTATAAAAACACAGGTATAATACTTGAATCATACAATTACTCCAAATTTTCTTGCCCAAAATTGTGCTGACAACCAGAGCATACACCAGCTAATAGCATTTAAACTAATGGCAACTATGTAGTAATAAAAGAGCTAAGAATCTTCAGGCTGGGATTTAGAAAATCTCCATAAGCTAACCTTAGGCAAGAGAGACTGAAGAGTCAGTGCCTAATCACTCACCCCTGGCAGTACTATCACAAAACAAACATTAAAACTTTTTTTTAATTTACCAGGGGAAAAAAAAGGTAACACCATTTTCTCATAATCACTTCAGAGGGAGGATTTGCAGAGTATCGGGGGAAAACAGAAACAAACATAGAGACTTTTGGTTTTTAGATTAACTAAGAACCCAATAGCGACAAAGCCAAGGTTGAACACCAATTAACTGCTCTAAGTCTTCAGAAATGAAAAAGTTCCACTGGACAGTTGACTTTTATTCCATGGACATCTAAAAATTAAAATCAATTTTTCTTTTCCTTAAGACCACCTCTTTTTTAGTCCCTCACTTTTCAAATAGCTTTGTTTAAATTTCTTCCTTACATTTTTCAGTCCCTTTTTSCTCTTTCTCACAGGCAGCCTCTTTCTATTGTGTGTCGTTACTCCATTTCTTTATAATTTTCCCAGAGAAAAAATACTTCTCCATGCACAGAATTTATTTCAGAAACAGTAAACAGTATAACATTCAACTTCCAAGTCACTCAGGTAAGAGAAAAGACTGGCAAAGGAGAAGTAAAAATCAAGGCTGTATTTTAAAGTGCTCAGCCTGGWAGACAGTGGCTGTAACTGGACATATCTTGGAGTCAAGAGCCAAAAACATTTCTTACAGCTGTTGATGACAGAAAGTGAACATATGGAGCAAGTGAGGAGAAAAACACTGGAGGAATGAAGAATACTCGGGAAGTTAAATCATGTTACAAGAAGTAATTTATCAAATTCTCCATCAGCCTGCCCTTCCTGCAAGGACTTGGGATGGAAATCTTGATAACTTCTGGTAAAAGTTGAAGAAAAGTAAAAATAGGTTGAAGCCACTAGGGGCTGAGAAGCAAARGAAAATAAAACTAACATTTGCTGTCCAGCCTAGGGGTGAGTGGTTGTCATCCTGACCACAAGTGAGTTTTAAGATTAAAAGGCAAAAGTCAGAAGCCATTGCTTACACTAAACCCCTTCAACTTGTGCTGACAGAGATTCTCTTTACTGGGCAAAACCACAATCCTTTAKTGGTAGATCAATAACATGGACATTTAAACAACTCACATAACACCATTCAAAGGGGAGAAATGGTATTCATTAAAAAAGATCAAGTTATTCCTCTAATTAGAACTTTACAGTGAAGTTAAACGAATGCTATGTCCTCAKTTTCCACCAGACACAAAAAGCCCACACCATCTTCAGGAACAAATAAATAATAAGGACAAAACTCCTAATTAATCAGCACCAAATTAAAAGTGTGTCAAGTGTGAAACACATAGATCATCTACAGGCAACAAAGAGTTCAGTGTTTAATCACTCTTTCTAGTGCTCAGGTAGAATTTGTATCTGACAGAGCAGCTCCCTAAGCTTCTTGTACCAATCAAAYGTACACCAAGGTCAGTACCCAGTGCTGTAACACTCCAAGGAAGATGGAGTGGAAAGCCCTGAATTATAAACAGCAGGTGAGAATATGCAAACATCAGGTACCACAAATCAGCTGGTGCAAGATAATTTGTTGAGGAAGACAGCTGTTCTCGAGAGGAACCCCAGGAGCAAAGGACCTGAGCCTCCTTTGGCTCACCTGGCTACATTTGTTTTTAAGTCTGGGTGGGCCCAGACTATCCAGGACTTGGCTGCATAACTAAATGAGCTAAACACTCACTGTTCACACACATCTCAGTAAGATTTACCAAGCACAGAGGGAAGCTAAATAACCAACAGRGAAACTGAAATACTATCAATTATCACTCCATGAGATGTGATCCCTCACTCAAGTTCTGATGATATTCTATAAAGCCATTTACATGCAGAACTGTGGCATGAACCAAAAATAGCCCACAGCGGAACCTTGCTTTGAATCACCATCCTAAGAACCAGAAACCAAGAAGTCAAARTCAGTCTTGCTACTACAGTGAGCATCTTCCTAATCAAACCTAATCAAACACGAACAACAGAGTTTTTTCCCAGAACCTTTTCTAGACAGAAATAAAAGTTCTATATGTGTGTCTGCCAAAGGCAGTGATGAAGAACCTGTAATTTATCCCTTCYATCAGTCACTGCAGCTGATGAATCACTGTGACATGTAGCAAAGCACTGACTGCAAAGAAAGAAACCTCTCAAGGCCCCAGCAGCATTTTTTCTGAGCCAGATGAAGTTTGTTGTTGCTGAACTATTTTAACTTCGAATTCCAGGTAAATWAAAAAAAMCCAACAAAACAAAAGCAAGCAAACAGACAAAAATCCCCACCCCAAACCAACCAAAAATGAATGATTAATCATTTTAATGAGACTATCATTCCTTTGCTAKGTCAATGGAATAATGAATAAATTTATTAAAAATTAAAAGACATACTAGTTCAAGTTAAATGGAAAGCAGAATTACCCCATTCAAGCAGTGAGATACTTTGCAAGGAATTTTACTGCTATGCAACTTAATATTGGACAGGAGATCTAAAACTTTCAGGGCAAATGATCCAAAGAARAGAAGATGGTGGTATTTATATAGAAATTTTCATATTGAAGGGAGTATATATCYATATGGCACATGAATGTCTGGAGTCCCATAACTCTTGGAAAGAAATGATAAATGCTCTAAAGAGCATAATTAAAAATTACATTCTTTAACCTTAGAGCTATGTATTTCTGTTTGCAGAGCATATATAGACACTTACAGATCTATTGGCAAAATCCAGGATACAAATTCAAAGGCAGCATCAGTATCAGATGGATGGTCACTGGATTTGAATGCARCAAAGATTTGCTTTTTAGACCTTGCTGATTCCTTTCAGCTCTGCAGATGGGGAATATGCATCACAAGTTAGCAATTCACATGTTTTGATGCTTAGAAATTGATCATTAAATATYATCTCCCATCTCAACCAAAAAACTCACCCCAATATATTTAGAAGCCAATAAAAGGAAAGAAGAGGACTGCAGGTATTCTTTGCAAATACAAGTACATTAAGCACAGCGAATTGCTAGCTACCAGCACAAAAACCAATTTCTGCTTGTTTCAAGATGAATATATAAAATTATAATGAAAAGGTTTCATGTAACTCTAAAACATTTGTTCAATAGGGTAACATCAAGACAAAAATATATTTATACTGAGAGAAAGAGGATTCTATCACTTTGTTATACAGCACCAGCTTCTGCTTGTTCATCGTATACAAATCTGCAGAGTGAAGAGTGATCAGAATTACCACTATGGTAACACAAACATCAAACTTTCCTGACTTTCTCCTCTCAGTCCTGCTCCTTCACTGAATGAATTTGAGTGAATTTACAGCCAAGAGAAATCAACAAAAAAAGGACATGCCAAAGGGGAACATGACTTGGGAATGCAGGCAAAGAAGGAAAGTACAAGTASTTATCCTGGATTAATGGAAAGGAAAATCAGAGCCAGTATTAATGGTTGAATTAAAACAAGCAGTGCCTMAAACCACATCTGAGAACTGAGTGTCAACCAGGGAATTTACCTCTGTGACTAAAATTATAAATTTAAACATAGAAATAGAGGATGGCCATCTTCTTAAAACATTTACTGGCTAATGGTATTCAGAAAATTAAGTGTACAAAGAGAAGAAAACATATAACATCAATTCATAAATTTTGTTATGTTCTGATTGCTTCAGTCCTGGGCAGTTCTGTTACACCTCTTGCATCTCCTTCCACGAGTAAAGTGGGAAGCATTACCTTTAAATCACTGCAAGACACACATAATTATTTAATTCTGTGCTGAAGGATCATGTGTGACAGTGATACAGCAGTTCCTGTGAAATACTGGAGAATCTCCTTAGTATTTCAAAGGAACAAAAAAAATGCTGCCTCATAATCCACATTTGTAGAAGATTTATTAGAAATCTGAATTGAAGTCAAGCCTTTTAGTGGTCTCCATTTTCTGGTTGGTAAATCTAATGGCAGGATAGACTTTCCAAATGCAGTAATATTGATCTGGGCAATGCAGCACCAGTAAATTAAAGTCAGCTTTTAAAAAAATCTCTCCATGCCAACTATATCAGAGGCATGTGCAATGAAAGGYTGCAGAGAAGATATCTGAAGTCGCACAGAAGAAACTAYAATGAAAATAGAAAGATTCAAAAACTTAGAAGTGTTATTTGTTTCAATAAAAATTATTTCTGAAGTYTCTCAAAATGCMCACAGGGACATCYTCTGATAATTTCCAATTTCTGTGTAAATGGTAGTAGTTYGTACAGCTTTATCTCTCTTCTATTTTGYATAACTTKAGAGGAATCAYAGTGTTTTAACCATTTTGATTGACAGATTTTTWTATTTGTCAGCTGCAATCACTGTTCACCTATTCTGCAAGGCTAAAGCACCTTGCAATTTTTTGCTAGTGCTCCCAKGTTGACCTAAATCAACCTAAACATCCCATGTTATCCCAAAATGGCCTGTAGACATCAATAATCACYGAGTTCTCACCACCCTTTTCTCCAGGTACAGGTGCCTATCATCAAACCTGCTTATTTAAACCTGTTTCATGACACTCCATTTCCAGCATGTTGTTCCAGAAGGAAAGAGAAGACAACAGATACACAGAGTCAATTATGTTGCTTGAACTGTAAGATACTTAGATAAAAAAGGTATCAGCRCAATATGCAAACTTAGGCAAAAGAAATCCTAAGCTGAAAAGTCATGATTTACACCCACAACTGTCACTTATGCAGCAGAAAGTTTCTATCATTCTTTCATATATGAAGAATTGGACTTCATGCAACCATGCAGTAACTATGTCATGACTTCATTTCCATTGGGGATGGCATTCTAGGATAGCTGAGGATTCACACTGTTGCACACATCTACATATTTTATGTATCTACCTTTACACACACATGTCCCTCAGTGACAGCCTTCCTACAAATTGGAACATCTTGGTCAGGAACTCAAGCAAGCTTAATCAACTCCTTATTTAGGTTACACAATCTATGGACACGGGAAGTTATCTGAAGAGCAATGGAAAAGTGGCCTCTGAGAAATGTGGATACACAGAACTACATCCAGAGGCCTAGTTTTGCATTTAAAAATTAAATATGTGCATTCAAATCCAAGCATGCCACAATGCAGCWCCAGCCAGAGAGGGGTTTCACACCCGTGTGTACACACAGGAATCTCAGCACTGAAACACTCTCTGAAGGCAGAACTAATTTTCACAGCAATGCAGTCACTGCAGCTTCAAACTGTGTTCTTTATATTCTATAAGTCTCAATAGCATATTTGGCATAAATGTAAGTCCAACCTTTAATAAGATATAATGGTGGTCTAAGCAAAAAGACACCCRCTGCTGCCTTAGTGTTCTTTGCTCACACTGTTTTTCCTCTGCAGAATTATGTTCAACACTGCTACAATAAAAGGATGCTCTGCCTCTACTGCTCTGCCTCCCTTCTGCAGCCCTACACAAGACTTAATGAAATAAAGTAGCTTTTTTTCCCAAAGTCTCTTGGCACTATTGAAAATGCAGCTTCTTTCAAGCACTTTGGTTGGATTTAGCACATTAACTGCAGTTACCTATTCCTTCTGTAGCACAGAGGCGACAGCATTGCAAGGTAACAACACCCTGAGGAACAAGACAGGTATAAACAGATAAAATAAGATATATTCTTTTGTTTGACCTTTCCTCTTCACAGTGAGAAGTGGGTGGATAGCTTTTAACCCCTCTCCACCTTTGCCCATACATAAATTCCCTTTTATTATTTCTCCCATACCTATTTTTTTTGGTTTTTTTGCCCTTGAAAGATTTTTCTTGGTGATAAATGAGCTAAGAGAGACTGAAAACATGAGCTGAAATAAGCATTCAAAACCACCAAATGCTGATGCAAAAAAGGGTAGCCCCAATATTCCAGATCTTGATTCAGAACTCAACTTGCTCATTTTTAACTCACATCAGAATTTGCTCCAAGTTCATSTTTAAGCCAAAACCTTTGCAAACAGAAAAGGTCTCATACGGGCAATTTTGGAATTGATTAAAAAGCAAATAGTTTGCAATACAATCTCAGTTGTGCAACTCCTTACCACAAGATATTGTTAGGTTGAACTAGATTAAAATGATTGAGTATTCCTGTTACCCATTTATAAATATTAAGAAGAGATGGCAGGACTTTGAGAAGATTAAAATTACATGCTTTGGGGCTTAGGCTAAATTTAATGGGGATTTAGCAGAATCCCCCCTCTGTGAACAGGTAGTTTACAGCATCTTTCCAAAGGTTTTCTTGTGCTTCCTTGTGAAAGCAGCTTATACTCAGCTGTCTCAGGGACAGGCATTGCATAGGAGACTTGCTRATTTTTATATCAAATGGCAAGTTTTGTGTATCAAAAATGGGAATGGCTATGGCTGTATCAGATATCAGGGGTTGCTGAACAGGAGCCCCTAAGCAGGGCATGCCTGTATAGACAAAATGTGAAGATCAGGGTAATGTTCAGGTTGCTAATAAATACCTGTAGCAACCCATGTGAGAGAAATAACTTGTGTGGTGAAAGTTCCACTTAGTAATAGGGACTGTAATATTTATTTTAAGCCTGCCCTGCAGTGCAGTATTTTACCAGTGAGCCAGAAGCCAAGGAAAGGATGAGGTCTGAGCCACAGAAATTTATCAGGAAACCAAGGTAGCCAAGACAGGGTAAACAAACTGATTCAATTTGTTCAGGAATTCTGGTAATTGCAGTTTCTGGCTAAYCCACAAATAATTAGAACAGGACTGAACTGCATGGGCTGGTGATAGAGGAGATGTGCTGGGTGTGGCAGTCRCYGCCCASGGTGTGRCCAGGCTTTGGTCAGTGGGTCCTGAATCACAGAATGGTTTGGGTAGGAAGGAACCTTAAACATCATCAAATTCCAAGCCTCTGCCAAGGGCATGGACACTTTTCAGGACACCAGGTCACTCAGAGCCCCACCCAGCCTGGCCTTGAGCACTTGAACACTTCCAGGGATGGGGCACCTCAACAGGGAAGAATTTCTTCCTAAGATCTACCCTCAATCGACTTTTTTTTCCATTTAAAGCCATTACCTCTTGTCTTAACATTAGTTTTATGATCCTATCACTTATTTTTATATTCTTTTACTATTATTTTCCCTTTCCTTTCTGTCCTATTAAATTGTCTTTATCACAAGACRCAGTTTTACCCTTCTCCCATTCTCGCCCCACTGGGGGGAAGTGAGTGAGCAGCTGTGCTGTGCTGAGCTGCCTGCTGGGTTAAACCACAACRGGGTCCTTGTATTCCAGCTGCATTATCAGGTAGACACTTCTCCAGGGGAATTTCCTGGCCATTTAAATGTTCTTGTTTCATTGCACAGTGGGGGGAYATTCCTTTCAAATATGAAGGATAAGGGCTGTGGTTATTAAACAGAAATTTACCAGCTGCACCCTCCATACATAGAGACTGCCAATACAGTGAAAGCACATTTGAAGTTGTGCTTCAGTCACAGCCAAGGAATGGCTTTTGAAAGCTACTTCAGGAGATGGTGACAACCTAGATGCCAAACCACACAACTCAGCACTGGCCACAAAAGCATCCCCTGCTCGTGGTCTGCTGTTCAATGACATCCAAAACAGCCATGGGGCTTCCTTCCCCTTTTTGGTGCAGAAAAGGTGTGGGGCAGTGTCAGACCACAGTGAACACCACAGCAGTGCCAGCACTAACAGCACTCAGTCTATCMCCAGTAGCTAAACTGTCTCCAGCAATTTTGCCATGATACTAAACTTGCTGCTGATGTTGGGAAGATATTGGATTTAGATCCAGATCTCGTGGTGCAATTGCAGGATAATAAGAATGCATAAAGTGTGCAGCAGCCACTAAAGCATCCTTTTAATCAACTAGTCAGGCACAAAATTCACATCRCATTTATGTTTCTGGGCTTCTCCTGTGCAGTACAGTGACTCTGCATAACACAAGTTGAGAATCAGAGGCCTGTATTTTTGTTCTCTGTGCACCAAAGCATGGTTTATTAAAAAGCACTTCAACTAACACCCTGTACATAACCTTGGTGCTGAGGATAAACACCAGATATTGCTTCCCCAAATGACTGTGGTTATTAGGAATAAAGAATACAAATCTAGAAAAAAAAGAACTTTAGTCTCCCTTTAGCAGCATTTAATTAACTTACCTTCCAAAGCCCAGCTCCACYCCTAGATTTTTGTTTTACTCACAAGCAAACAATTACTGTTTTGCTCAATTACTGGGTTTGATAGCTGGGTTTACTCTCTGTAGTCACTGCTGAGTGTCTCAACTTCCTCCTGATCTTTAGCTCTGTCTGTTGTCTCAGCAAGTACTACAAAAATATAAATAAAATAATTTTCACACRAAAACTTTGTATCTCTACTATCGCAATTATTATTCATTAGTTAGCAACATACTATTAATGCTCTTTTTTTTTCCCCCAAAAGTCATTTCAGACCTTTCTATCCCTTGTTGGCTGGGGATCAACAACATYGCCACAAAACTGGTCAATAATGGTGACCAATTTGTCCAAAAGAGCAAGTGATTAATCAAAATGATCAGTATTATAATAGGATTTTAAGACAAATAAAATACATATTTTACAATGGAAGTAAAGTTCAAGTAGCTACAAAAATTATTATTTTGTTGTAATAGTATTTTGTTGTACTGGAAGTTTGACAACCAAGAGAGAGGTTTTGTATCATTAAAAAAGTTTGATTAATAAAGATGAAAACCTTTCAGTCAAGATGAATTTCAATACTCCAATTTATCTCAGATTTTCTTAAGGTCACATTTACTAATGGAAAGTACTTGTCAATGCTGACATAGAACTTGTGTAATTTCTTCATCAATTTGAATTTGCAGCTTTCTGCTTAGCATTTTCTGGCTGAAAAGTTCAGCTCAGCTCTAACAATTGGTTAATTTAGTAATGAGAAATGCCTGACTCATATTTTGACTAATTGCTCAGTTGCCTTGTGCACTGTGACAAATAGACAATCTCTCTGATACATGCACAGTACAGTTGGCTCCTCTGAATATGTACCATGGTGTACAAAAGGAAAGAAGAGACATTTCTGAGTGTGTCCCAAGGAGAATTTTTAGCTTTTAATATCAATGCAAAATTCAGTTTCCCCCATGTGTCACTGGAAGACCTGGTTTGTCACATTCATATTTTCWGAAAAATCCCTTTTTGCCCAGGATTTTTCTCATGGGAAGCTGAGAAGCCTCAGAGAAAAGGAAAACAATTCTYATCTCATTTGCTTCTCCTGTGTTGTGCTCATGTGGAATGTGTTTGGAGATTGTTTAACCACAGGTGATTGTTCCATTGGATTCTGCTGGGAGTTGTTTTCACTCTCTGGCCAATCAGGGCCAAGCTGTGTCAGGACTCTGGGAAGAGTCAGGAGTTTTCATTATTATCTTTTAGCCTTCTGTAAGTATCCTTTCTGTATTCTTTAGTATAGTTCAGTATAGCATTCTTTAATATAATATAGTATCATAAAGTAATAAATTAGCCTTCTGAGAACATGGAGTCAGATTCTCAATTCCTTTCTGCCAGGGGGGTCCCAGCAAATACAATGCTGGTTGAAAGTTCAAACACAAGAAAAATGCCACACACACTTTGTACTGAGAGTGACTGGAATGTGTTTGCCCAGATTTTGTGGAGTTTTTATCCTTTGGGATACTCCAAGTTCAGCTTCTCGTGACCCTGAGCAAGCCCTTGCACTGGGTACCAGGGTGGAACCATACAACTTCAGGAGGCTTCTACCAACCTCAGCAGCTCTGCACTTATCTTTGGTCCATACACTTCCTCCAGGAGAAAATGTTACAGGTTTCAAATCTCATCTGTTCTTTCCCCAGGGCATTTAACAGCTCCCAGGCAGCCTTTAGATGACACTGACCAGATGACAGACAGCACATCGTCACCCTCACAAATGGAAACTTTAATTCCTATTGAACAGAATAATTTTCCTGCTTTCTGGTACTTTTATGGGCACCATGATCCTTGAATTTTGGCTGCACTGTGATCCAGTTTCAATAAAAACTGTGGAAGCTATTCCCAACCAATGTGTTCTCTAACACGTTACTCTGCCACCTTCCTGTAGCTATTTAACAAGTATTCAAGAGATGGGCAAGACAATTAATATTTTCTACTCTGAAACAAGAGGATCAGTCAGCTACAACAACTAGATTATTTAAATTTCTACCTCTGGGAAGCACCTGAGTCTCTCTGGGTGTTTTTTTKGTTTGTTTTGTTTTTTTAGACATATCATTGCTGTACAATTTGATGCTTGTTTGTGTTTTCAATAATTTACACACTTTGTCTCTCACTGAAGAAACTATATTGCTCTGTCTCCACTTCTACTCATTTACTATGSTGTTATGTAGTTCATTTTAGACACTCAGGATTTTCCCACTCAACTGAATAAGGATTTATACACATTGTAAATCTCACTTTAAGGACAAGTAAATAGAGGTCAGGTATAGGCGTATTTTGTTTTAACATGAGGGCATCTTTAATACTTAAAATAATTATTGTCTGAGCTGCTTAAATTCTTAATAATGCTATTTACAAATGCCAATCCATTTCATAAAGCTTGAGCTACAATTTAAAAATATCTACAAATTGTACATGGTCACAGCTGGGGTTTTTCYTTAATAAAAGGAAAGTCAGAAGTTATTTCAAGCTGGTTTAGGGAGTTGTTTTGGTTTGTTTTTAAGGGGAAATTCAAGGCTATAGAGTCATGCAGGCTGGATGGATTTTGTTCCTATTCTCATCTCTCTGTACTGAAAAAAATATCCCACAACAAAACAAACAAACAAAAAACTTTCCAAAACCCAACTTACTTCTGCAGACAGCAGCTATGAGCAAGGGTCACACAGCAGCAGCTGTAAATATTCTGGTAACAGATTTCTGTATCATTTCACTGTGCTCATGTCTTTTACCTTGTCTGGAATRCAGGCTCTTGGGGTAGTCCTTCCTTGTTCTGTTTTATTCACACACCTTCTACCACACTGCAGTTGAAATGCAGCTGTCAGGTATCCTCACAGTTTACACATATTCTGTCAGCTCTCTAAAAAGGATCCAACATCAAGAAACTTTCAGGTAAAGCTGGCTTGGAGGAAACTAAAAGACATGAGTGAATCACTTTTTGTCACAAAGCTCTGCTAATAAACATGGACTTTCCAAATCAGTGCTAATTTCAGCAAAAGTTTATTTAAAACACAACCAGGTGACATCTGAACACATTGGAGTGAACCATTTCAAACTCCCAGAAGTGAAGCATTTCAATTTTTGTTTTGAATTTGTTTCTGAGCGTTAGAATTATAGTATGAAAAGTGATATTCAAGAGTCACCTCTGCCTGCCCCTACCATAATGTTTCAATCAATCCCAAATAATTTCCATTTTTCCCTCTGGAAAAAACATTCATAAAGACTTCATGCTGGCAGATTACTTCTATACTAAAGTCTGTTACAACATTGCAAAACTTTCTTCAATCACAGAATGTGAGAAAACTAAACCCTTTGCTGATAAATACATCAGCAAAGCCTATTCCTTGAGTGCATTTGTCATTTCATGACTAAAATATGATTTAGGAGTTCTTGGTGCTAAATATCCACTAAGAAAACTGTATTCTTTAGAACCTCTCACTGCTGCCATGTCCATGCATATACATTCAAGTATMYCTCATATATAACCCCTATTTTTTWAAATTTATTTTTTAAACAGTTCTCAGAGGCTGCTTTCATTCACTTTCTCCTCTCACACAAAGGTCAGTAATTGTACTATTTTTGCTCTATTCTCACTCCAGTCACTTCTGCTCTGAGTGTTCATGTCTCATCTTGTCTCTTTCGATTTCACATTTCTGAGTGCATGGTCTCTACCTCACTTTACATCAAATTTTAAGAGATTAAGATGCTAGTCTCCTCTAGGTACCAGTAATTTGCTCTGTGCTTTTCTGAAACACAAATTCCATATGCAAGATGCTTCAGCCAGAYGACATAAAACTCAAACAAGGTGAATAAACTCAGGCTATGAGCTTAAGGCAATTATGAGAACTGCAAATACCAAAAGGAACATTCTATTAATAGCACCATCCAGAGGGAAAGACACAGTACCTGGAARAAGACTGCAGTTTTAACAGCCAAATGGAGTCTGACACAGCAGCAAAATATCAGCCAAACAAGCAACAAGCAGCTAATTTGTTAGGCATGCCTAGCCCACCAAAAGGATGATTGATGACAAGAAGTAATGCCAAMTGCTTACACTGAATACCAGGAAGAGCAAACCCTTGCAGCTCAACATTCTTAGGTTCTTATTTTATATTTATGGTTGTTAAAGTGACACTTCAAACACAGACCTRAATGCAATATCAAGCTTTTCTATTCACTACGCAGTGCATCCAATAAATTCTTCAAATATTCTGCTGCTCTATTGGTAACATCTTTGCTCTCCTTTTGCTTTTTTAAGAGCTGTGGCTGAACCTCAAGCACTCAAACAAGTTCCAGAKAGGATGGACAAATACTGCTACAATACTGTGGCTTGTCTTTGCACCATCCATTTTTAACTGTCCCTCATTTGAAATAGGAAGCATTTTACAAGAAGGATTATTAAATCTATTCAACAACAAATTTCACTTTTGAAATGAAAAAGTACATTCAAACTCTAATACTTTTAATAACTTCAGTTCATTCTAGGGAATTCATGTTTTCCTTCCCATTCTYCTAATTTCAGTATGTGGAAGTAAACCAGGTTAGCTTAAGACCTTTTAGGCCTCTGTTATTCACATTCTGTCCAAACAATCTTTAAAAAAACCTGAATTCATAACATCTCAGGCACTGCAGTGACATTTGTGCTCTGAATCCTCCACCAGCTATTATGTCAGGTCAAGATGTCCCTTTTCCCATTGCACAATTCTGCTGACATTTGTCACCTCCATCTGCCCTTTAGCCCATCTTTGTCTAATTTGGTTCTAAATGCCTTATTTGTAACACTGAGATCAGCACTGTCCCATCTCATTTCCAGCCRGCTCCTGGATCAGGATGTCATTCCCCTTCAGACAGAGCAAACACCAATATAGCCACTTTCAAATCCTTTTGGCAGCTCCACTTTATCTATCTAGAGAAAAATMAAGTGTCCTGGAGGTACTGGGAGTTTTTTCAGCAGATTTTACTTTTCAGTGGAGGAACACAGATGACCAGGTGTATGTGATGCTGCCCCGTGCTGCTTCTTCCTTACTGAACCTTGGCCAGAACCCTGCTCTGATTTTCTGAAYTTTTAAAAGGAACAATTTTGACTATTTGGAAGCTGGGCTTTTCTGAAATTACAGTATTTTTGCCTGGTGTAGGGCAGGTCATGCTGGTGGGAGTGGGAACTTCTGCTGTAAGTAGATCAAACAAAAATTTCTAAGCCAAAAGGAATAAAAGCAACCTCTGAGCTCACACCATTAAGAACCAAATGAAAAGCCTGACCATGATTTCCTGTAAGTTCAGCAGTTCCCTCAAATCCTTTTATTGAGAAAGGGCAGAGCAATTCCCCCAGCCTGGGAGACTGGATACAGTAGGAAGGAGGGAGAGAGACCATGGGCATTGTTGGCATTGTGGGGTAGGCTCAGACACTCCAGTGATCAGGGCATGAAGGCGGATGGATTGTTTGATTGATTGATGGATTGATTGACTGCCTGTCACTCCTGACCCATCAGCCATAGCAGAGCCACTGTTAAGAAAATAAACAAATACAGACTTTTCCATCTCTCATCCCCAACTCAGTCCAGAATCCCTGAACTGTTTAGGTTTGGGAAGACCTTTAAGATCAAGCCCAATTGTGGTGGTGTTCACAGGGGTCCCAGGATAAGGGAAGAGATGAGAATGTTGGCTCCATGTTTCAGAAGGCTGATTTATTATTTTATGATATACATTATATTAAAAGAAAAAGATATATTAAACTACACTAAAAAAATAGAAGAAAGGATTTCATCAGAAGGCTTGCAAGGAAAGGAAAGAAAGGAATGATAATAAAATCTTGTGACTGACCACACAGTCTGAGACAGCTGGACTGTGATTGGCCATTAATTAGAAACAACCACAGGAGACCAATCACAGATGCACCTGTTGCATTCCACAGCAGCAGATAACCATTGTTTACATTTTGTTCCTGAGAATTCTCAGGAGAAAAAAATCCTAAGGAAAGGATTTTTCGTAAAACGTGTCTGTGACACCAAACCATTCCCCCAGGACTGCCAAGGCCATCACAAAACCTTGTCCCCAAGTGCCACATCCACACAGGAAATCTGCAKTTTAGGACTCCTGCAAAGTAAACTGGTAGAATTAATGAAACTACCATGCACCAAAAATTACATGAGAAAATAAGAAATAGCAAATCAGTAATTAAGRTAGCATCATCAAACATTTAATAGAGCTCAACATACTTGAAGGCTTCCAAAAGTGCCCATACATCTTTTGGAACAACAGAGTAACTCTAAAACTTGGACTGTTACCAAGTTTTGAACGATTTTTCACTGAAACCTGCCCACCATCAGACATTTCAGTGATGAGTGTGCCACATTTTCTTGTGAAAAAATGAAAATTATTATTGAGACAAACATACATATTTTAGTAGAAATATTATTTTAGAAAAACACAGCAAGAAATAGTGTTGTAATATTGGTTAAAAAATCTGAAATCTGGACAGAAATATGGTCTTCTGCAGGAGAGAAGAGGGGAAAGGAAAAGGGAGAAGAAATCAACAAGTATATGAAATGCATTGACCAGTGTTTGTTTAAAAAACCAGCTGTGGTACATCTTAGCTACTCTTTTCCACCCTACAGAACTGCAATTTACTCCTGCTAAAAACCTGGCCCAGAACACACTGAGGTGTAACATCAACAGCAAACCAGCTGAACTTTCAGAGTACACATCAGTAATTCCATACCCRCTCAGGAACACAATAATTCTCCGTTAACTTCAACAGATATTGGATTAAAGCCCYAAGTCCTCCTGCATCTAGGTTTCCTCGCTGAAACCTTCAGCTGTAAAATTTTTCCCTCTGAGAGATTTTTATCAGTTAAAAGCTCAGAGGACAAACTACATGCTCCTCCACAGACACTTTTTGAGCACAGGCAATTCAAGAATATCTGCATTACCTTGTATAAAAGCCTAAAGGAGAAACTCTTAGCTCATGGAGCACACTGTTGAATCTGAACCTCAAACATGGGAAATGGAAAGACAAAATTCCACAGATTCAAGAGGGTTTGATCTGCAGCCTTGGAAGGAGCTTGGATTGATGTAAAAATAAAATACACAGACATTAAGTAGAAAAATCATAAACTTATGTTTCTATRGTTATAAGTAAGAATATACCTTAAGTAAAAAATTATATTGAGTAAGATGGTGGAAGGTCTATAGTATAGTAAGGTGATTGCATAAAGTTAAGCATTTAGGAGTTATAATAAAAACATGTGTGTACATACAACAACAACCTGTTAGATAAAAGTGTCCACAGTACAGCAAAATTAAATAAGGGTAATAAGTTAAAAAAGCAAAAAAAGCTTTGTAGCATCTGTCTATTAAGTTAGAAAGTTATATATTGTCTTATAACAAAAAACTTGYAACTAATTTAAGCTATAATCAACTACTTAYTCCTCTAAAATCTCAAYTAATCTCTAAAGCTAATGTTTATCTGAACAATAAATCATTCTTAATCCAGCAATACTCCCAGCCCTTCATTAAAAAACAGCTACAATAATACTCAAATATCCAGATCCTAACTGCTGCTCTTCCACTTGATGCCAATGCTTTTCCCAGCTTTTCTCCATTACGCTCCATGCCTGAATATTGTATTTCTACCTGGCTGTGGCTTCCAGTCACTGCAGTCACTGTGCTGACAACACAGTGTGTCTGAGAGCTAAGAATGCCTCAATCCACACCACACCAGCTCTGGAAATGGGATTTGAATATCCAGATATATGGTGGGTTTTGATAGCTTAAGAAAAGCAGTGGTTTTGAAGAAATGAGGTCATGGCTGAGTTGGACACTGTGCAGGTGACAGCACTGCAGCAAGGCAGTGGGACCAAAAWAACCTTTCCTTTCAGGAAGACCCACTCTGCGTCCTTGTAGGCATGCACACACACAAAAAAACCCCAGTTGATTCTGCAGAATGAGCAGAAAGGTAGCATCTACTATACCATTTAGGCAGAATGTTAGCTTAAATTCTTAAATTCCCAAAAACAGCCTGCACAATGTCCTGACCATGTTCAAGATTTAGAAAAACAATACTCCGCCAGTAAATTCACATTAGCTGGGTATGGATGCAGAACACAGGGGAGGGAGATGGAAAATTGCTCACACACAAAATATTTCAGATGAGAGATTTACAGCAGGATTTAACCTTTTGCAATAAGAATGTTTGTTGAATAAATATGCCTGCTACACGTCACTTTTGAGTAATGAGGAAGACTTCTGTACAGAGTATATGCAAAGATTCCAGGCTACTACGCTGTATTAAAACATCACTTTCCATGTATCCAAACAAAAACACCCCAAAAAAACCCCCCCAAAACAAACCCAAAAAAAAAAAATTGAGGCAGTGGTTGTAGAAATCTGAAATCCAAATGTGGTCCTATATGAATAAGTAGGGAAACTTCAGTATKAAGTATATTAATGGAGAAGATTAATAATCATAGTAAATACTTCATGCATCTGCATAAATGAAAAATACCTAAGTTCAAATATGTAAAATGTTTTATTTCAAAGAAAATAACATGCAACCCCTTTTTTTTTTAAATAGGTTTCCACAAGTAAAAGGCTTTTTGTCCAAACTGGCATTGGGATAAAACATTTGTCCCAACAATAGCAATGACCATGATCCAGCCTTAATTTTAGCTACCGTAGCAGAAGATTTGACAAATGTGAATGATCTTCCTGAGGTTTTGGAAGTCAACTCAAGAAATCTGCCCTTTTGTTGCATTATTTASCAAAATTCAGATTACTGACAACTCAGCAAACAAATCTTTTTGAAAGCATAAAGGTAAATATTAGGTAATTATGAAATGTAAGATACACAACAGGTTTGCTTCATTTTTCTACTCCTGGCTGAATGCCTTGCCAAAACATGAACCTGCAAAATTTGAAAAGAACTCTRTATTTCACTAGAAAAATTACTTCCCATGTATCCTCTCCCTGTCCTAAGCAAAGAATGAAAACATTGCAGAACTTGTTTTATATTGGTGCATTACTGCTTCAATCTGGATCCATTCTGGAATCCAGAACTGAATGATAATGAGTTTTCTAACAAACCAATATTAGAAAAGCAAACACTACTGACATGCAGTATTTTTGTGAGACTGAATAACAAATCCCTTAGTTTTTCATATAAAATGTTAGGCTTTTCTTATTTTTCTTTGAATGAGGTGTAAAAATTGTTGGATTCGGGTTGTTTCTTTTATAATGCTTCTTTTTTACCTCCTGACAGTTCTCTGGMTTTCAGAAATTTAAGAATTATTCCAGTTAACACACATATATACATATATTAAATGGAAAGTGAAAAAGCAAAAATCTAAAAATTCTACTCGTGCATTTCAGGAAATACAGACTTCATAGAATACCACACAATGTTTAACTTCTACTTTTTACATTCATATCGATGAAGTGAAAAAGAAACAGAACCAAATTTTTCCCTTGCTACCCTTTAACTCCRTACACCATGAAACAGATTTCATTACCCTTTTAGTGGAAAATGGCATTTTTAAGATGAAAAAATATAGTGTTGCACACAAATTTGCAAATGCACTCATTGCTACATGACCCAGCCCAGAACAGCCCCTAAATACAGAACCTCAAGGGCCAAACTCTTTCAGGTACTACACAGGGTAGGAAAAGGATTTAGCACAACATACAAAACTGACATTGCTGCAAACCTCTTTGAGCCTTTTCTATCCAGTGTACATTATAAATTAATTTTGCASTGATCAGAATGACAACTTGGAGCTTTATTATATCCCAGACAGTTCAGTTTCCCACCTGGAAGATAATTGGTTCAATAAGGTATAAAAGGACTTGTAGAAAAAAATAATAAAGTAATGCAAGTTTATCAATAAGAAAGTTTGAAGCATAAAGCTTCAGGATGTTAAATTTAACAGTCTAGTAATGATTTTTCCCAGTTTTAAAAACCCAGCACTAATTCTGTTTTAATCTCAAATTACCATGYCAGACTGGAAAATCAAATCACCTAAAGCAGGCCCACATCACAAATGCCTAAGTCAGACCTCATAACCAAAATTACAGCACTTTTTTTTCCCCATTTTGTATAATAGCAAAGACCCTAAATCAGGCAGGAACACAGAGGTTAGCCCTTGTGATATCCAACAATTCACAGGGCTCCACTAATAAATTCAAAAGGATCATTTAAGGCGCTGTTGAAGAAGCACAGGGATAGCAGCTCTCCACTTCTACAACACAGGCCGCTTCAGAATTGCTTCAGTGGAAGCAATTGTGACAACTAATTAAAACAAAACCACAAAAAACCAAAATGAGATTAAAGGAACCTAAAACAAATCAAAACRAGCAAACAAAAAATGCCAGAAACCAACCAACCCCCAACAAAACTAACCAAACCAACCAACAACCCCCAAACAAACCCCAACCAAAGAACAACACAAAAACCCTGACCAAACCACCAAAATCTATAAACAAACAAAAAAACCCCACAAAACAAAAACCACACGAAACAACAACAAAACAAATGTTAAAGGCCCTCAAGCAAACAGCAGAAGAACCACAAACAGTTTTGTTTTCCCTATGGAACACCCCTGCCAGTGTTCAGGACCGGGCTGGATGGGGCTCTCTGTGAGCTGGATTAGGGGAAAAATGTCCCTGCCCATGGCAGGGGGGTTGGAACTTGGTGCTCTTTAAGGTCCTCTCCAATCCAAACCATTCTATGATTTGAAAGACTCAATAAAGTTATTAAATACATACAATTTACTATCAGTCATGGAGCAAGAGAGTGAAGTTTCACTTGGGAGAGGAAAGGTAGTAGCTTTTTTTCCCTCACTACCCAAATCTAGTTTAATTTGCAACAAATTAGAATCACAGAATCATTTGGGTTGGAAAAGCCCTTTAGGATCACTATGGCCAACATTAGCCAAGCCCATCATTAAACCATGTTCACAATTGCCAGGTTCACACATCTTTTAAATGCCTCCAGGGACAAGGACTCAGCCACTTCCCTGGGCAGAACATTCAAATGCTGATAACTTCTTTGAAGTTGAGCCTGTTTTGGCAATGACTGTAAGTAAAGTGACATACCTCTGTTTATCTCAACTCATGAGCTTTCTCATSCTATTTTCTCCCCTGTCCTGATGATTAGCTTCTATGTGAGAAGCTGGGTGGGATTTTAGTCCTTAATCATGGTTAAGTCATCACAAGAGTATTTGTGATGTCTGCAACAAGGAGTCCACAAAAAGAAAGAATGATAAAAAGAAAAGAAATTAAATAAGGATTTTAAGAACACAAAGCACAGTACTAGGCTGATGATTTGTTGCCCACTAAACAGAAAGAGAACATGTTCCTTGTCTCAGTGAAGCAGCCAGCACATCTATTTTGTGCTATACTAAATATAACATTACAGCTAATCTGTCCAATTTATAGCACCAAGATAGCTTTTCTTGCTTCTTGTCTGGGCTATTAAAACATATCACCATAATAAAATAATATCTATAAGAGTGCTGTGGTCTAACCTCAGCTGGCAAGAAAGCCCCATGCAATCATTCTCCCACRGTGGGATGGGAGAGAGAATCAGAAAAGTGAGAAAACTCATGGGTTGGGATGAAGACAGTTTAATAGATAAAGCAAAAGTCGTGCCCACAAGCAAAGCAAGGAATTMATTCCCTAATTCCCATGGGCAGGCAGGTGCTCAGCAATCATTCTTAATTTGCCTCTTATTCTCCTGGTTTTGTATGCTGAGCACGAGGCCCTCCCTGTGTTTGGGATGTCCTGTGTCATCTGTCCTGCCTGTGTCCCCTCCCCGTGTCTTGTGTTTAGCTGTCTGTGGTCACCTAAAAGTCTTTCCTGAGAGGACTTTTGATATATAAGACAACAGAAAGGGACAAGAGTTCTATTATCATTATAGTGCAAGGAYTGCATATCACCAGAGTTTCATACCTCCTCRATGWTTCTCRTAGGCTGCTCCTCTAAGCACTGACTGTTCCTGGTCCTTGCAGCAGCCATCTGACTCCAGCTCCCACCAACCCACTCTTTTATACCACTTGTTCTTATTGCCTACAGGTATTGCCTGTTATCATCTGGCCTACTCCTAGTCTTCAGTAACTGGTTCCAGCTGCAACTCRTTGGGGGGATAARATTACATTCTACATTACCTTCATTTACCCATACTGTGCCCCCCTACACCCTCCTGCTTTGCAGAATCCCTAACAAGGAGCCACAAGTAAGCTGCTGATGTCCTGGGACCAAATACTGCCTGACAGACAGGTAGTGCTGAAAAAAACGTTTTTCTTGTCTTCCAAATTACTGATACCCTGTCAGCACTTGTCCTTAGCCAAGAAAGAATCCCCCTCAATTTTTTGTCCAATTTTGGTGTTGCCTAGGAATGAGGGCTGTCTGCCCAAGGACTGAGGCAGCTGGCCTGTGGAAGCAATAAAGGACACTCATCATGAGCACACTCCCTAGCTATTTGTCCCTGGACCACATGCTTTTCCAACAATTGTCTCTGAGACAAGCTCTGGGCTCTGTCAGACCTTAATCTCTGCTGGAGCTGCCTTTGGAGAATGTCCAAAGCCAGTTTGGGAAAGTCATTTTCAGGCATATGCCTGTGCTGAATACATAAATCCTGCCAAAATACTGCATCTCCTTGAACTCCTCTGATGTCAGGGAGAAGGGATGGAACCCTGATTGTTCTGACACAGAAAGACAGTTCTCATTTTATAAAAGCTTGGAATATCTTCCTTTTGAGGTTTAAGAGAAGTCACTCAGTCCCTCTMTTTTACAGCTGCTCTAATGAATCTACATGGTGATTTGTGTTAGGGTAGGATAGAATTGGCCAGTCTTGGGTTATTTGCTCCCCAACCCAATTGTTTGAAGAAGGCAAAAAAAAAAAAAAGCAGAGCAAACCTCAGCTTCCCTCAAACCTATAGGTTTTTCATGTAATATTTTTATATATTAGGATTTCCTGAAAGCTCTACAGACATTTTCATGTGTTATTTCTGAGACTGCTGAAGAAGAAATGAAACTTCAAGCACACCAATCTGGGCTTTGTTCCTTGTACTCAGCCGTGTCAGAAGGGGGGTACCAAGCTGAGGCCAGGACCACAGAGGTGAGGAAAGCACTTTAACTGGAAATCAAGATATTTTAGAGGTCCCATGACTCAGCTACTTGTTGGATCTAAACTCYTATTCTCACAAAATAAATTCTGTTAGGAAGTATGGCCTGTCCCACCTGGATGTCCCCTTGTCATGAGAAAAAGTCCCTCAGATTCCTGCAGTCATGGATGAAAATCACACACACCTGTGCCTGGGGCAGGAATAATTTTTCCCTCTTCTCCTGACAGTCATAATCACCCCATGGACATGGAAGCTGCTSATCCATATTTCAGGGAGTGCCAGCAGAAGAAGCTTTTAGGAAACCTGATACAACTCTCCAGGTTCAGTAAYAAAAGACAAGTCCAATATAATTTTTGTTACAAAAACTTTCTTTAACCATTGTTATTATTCTCTGTTTAATTGCTGTTTTTGGCATTGATTATTGAACTACAGTAAAGTTACTAATTAAAATGTTCAAATCCAAAACCCCTTTCTGTGAAGAGTCATCTGAATCTCTCCTCTCCTTTTCATCTGACAACACAACATTTCTTCTTGGAACTTCTGCTTGCTTGGAATAGATTCTTTAGAATCTCAGTTCTTTCAACCCTTTTTTTTTGGTTGTTTATGCGTTTTTTTTTTTCTTTGAAATTGTTTCCTTTTATAGGATAGAATAAATCAAAAAAAGCAAAGTGTATTACAGATAGAAGTTGTATGAACAAAGCATCCAAATAATCTTTCATTATCATTTTTTTCCTTTCCACTAAACTAAGATCAGARGATGGCAAAAGGACCTGAAATACAAAGGATGTGACTCTGTCTGCAAATTTCTATCCCAGAGTTTGGAAATACATTTAAAAACATTTTTAAAAGTTCTCCAAATGAGGATTAGRTCCAGAAGCATTGCAGTATCTCAATATTCATATTTCTTGGTAGATGTAAGTGTCAAGATGTTAGGAAATCTGCAGATTTTGTTCTTTTGTCTGCTTTCAGAAAAATACTACTGCCAAATTTTCAATTTGAAGAATTTGTGTCAATACAAAAAGGTGTTTAATTATGTTCTTGCATGAAATATTGCAAAATCTCAGTCTTTCTGCTCTTTATCTGTAAGGTTATAGCACAGAACTACTATTTTATTGTAAAGATGCTGTAAAACATGAAACAAAACAGGTGACTGTTTAGTCTCTAGTTTTATAAAAATATATTTATAGAACAAGTTTTAGTGATTCAGTGTGGGCACTGATGTTGATATTGTCTGTTTTATTCAAGGCACCAAACTTCATTGGATTTTTGGTAGAGGAATGTTTTCCTCCTGTGTTCTGGTGCAGAACCTAATCTAGACTCTTTTGATCATTGGTTGCTGATATTCTGTGCCTTCTGTTTTCAGTTTTATTACCTTTCCTGTGAGCTCTTCATGGATTTAGACAAGAAGCTACTTGAAGCAGAAATATCCAGGCCTGGCATAAAATAATGAGCCTTGGCTGAAAACTTTCTATGTAATAGAAATAAAACTGGAAATAAGCCATGCTAACAAACATAGATTGACCACACTATACCTATTTTTTTTCCTTCACTATGGTCATCCCAGTGTCTTCCCAGAACATATAATTCCAGTATTAATAGTATATACAATTCTATTTTGTGTTTTTCCTCTCATCACATATTATTTGGCAGTTTTGTCTTTTTTTTTTCCCTTGGAGAGAGGCAAAATTGCAGAGGCTGTGGACTATGCAGTTGAATTGCTCTGGGTAGTAGGATAGCATGGTCAGAATTCTGTTAAACTCTGACATTTTTTGAAATAACCAAAGAAATAAACTTTGTGACAAATACAGATCCAATAAATAGAACTGAAGTTCCATTAAAATTTCATTAGACTATTCAGCCATACTCTTCACACTCCATTCCTTGTCTTCGTGGGCTAAATCAGATGTTAATGCACAAATATTTTTGACAGATTTTGATTACTTTGCTGCTTTTTAGAGATTAAATCTGACAAGCCAGCAGACCCATTCCATGGCTGRGGATAGAGAGGTGGCAATAACAGGAATTATTTCAGGCAGGGGAAGCTGTGTTAATATTGAAGAGCAGTTTTCAAATAAAGCAGAAATTAGTGAAGTGCATTAAGAAATCCTTTAAAGTCTCAAAGCACTGTGTCTTTTCCATTTCAATAAAATCACAGTAAATTTCTGCGAAGAGCTTAATGACAGAAYCATTTGCTGTTGTAGTGGCTGTAAAGAAAAATGACTTCATGAACACGAAGGAACAACAAAATGTTGCAACACTAGCTGTTAATATAAAAGCCTGTTTTTCCCAGGCCAGGAATGTAAGTCTTGTTTACCAACATTACAATTTATAAACTCTTGCACAACCTTATTACAAATAAATAATCACACCAAAGAACAATTCCATTAATTTCCTGAAATAAGGTTGCAAAGCTGAGTGCACAAAAGCTGAGGAACATTAAAATTTATGTTGTACTTTGTTCCTATATTTTTCCTAGAGCCATTTTCCACTAAGTAAACCGAAAATAAAAATTACATTATGTGGAGAAACACTCATGCCCTCAAGAAGGGTCAGTAGGGAGATTTGCCTTCACTGTKTAGATCCATGTCCTTTTTTATTCTCTGCCTGATCTCCTGAGGATGAAATATGCTTTGATAGCATAGCTTTCAAATGATTAGTGGTAAGATGGGCTGTCTTGGCTGAAGTCTTCCAAAATATTTTTAGCCTAGAGTGGACATTTAGCATGCAAAAAATGTCAGTTTTAGTGGTTTAGGCTTGTCAAACAAAGTTCTGCTTGCCAAAATCAATACCTTGGTTTTAGTACATAACCTTGATCATACCATGGTTGTGATGGTAGAGATCAGGTCAGATTCTGGAARTTAGTCCTGGTCCTGGAGACATCCCACTTCCCTACCCATGTTCAGCAGTCATTACAATTGCAGCCTTTTGTCACATTCATTTTTTTAAAGTAAAAGGAAGGATTAATTACTGCCTAAGAGTTCTGTTATAGTCCCTTTAAAAGGTCTAATTGAAAGCACATAGAATTCAACAGAAAAGCTTGAAATTACTTTGTTGCACATTTTTACAGAGAGAAAAGAGGCACATCCGTGTACAGCCTGGAGAGAACCTTGAACTCCTTAGCATACATATTAGAAATTAGGGGAGAAATTGCTTTGTATTCATGGCAAAATAATCTTCTGACCAAACCCACTCAGTCCCATCCTCCTTTTGCAAGCAGAGCTGGATGTCTCCTCTGCAGTTTCCTGAAATCYCAGTTTGAGTCTGCATTGGGGGAGGATAAACCCCACAGCTATAGACCATTGCCTGAGCAGGTTGTTTCTCGGGGCATTAGCTGGTCAGAGTGAACCCGAGTCACAACTTTCACACTAGAAAATCTCTTTTCCCAGCCTGACTGTCGAAGGAAGAGTCAGAACTCTTCAGTTCTTGGTCTCAAGGTGTTCATTGATTCTTATCTATAAAATTCTTTCTCCTGGCCTGCCGAGGTCCACTCAAGCAAGACAGTCAGAGGCACACTCTGCCTGCCCCTGGGGCGGTGTTATCTTTTTATACTAAAAACTACATGTACAATGTTTACAATATCTTCCCAATACCTATCACCTATGTTAGACAGTGAGCTTCTACTCTAAACCAATCTAAGAGTGCCAACATCACAGCAGAACATGGAGGCCAAGAAGAAGAAGGAGAAAGACTGGACACACTCAGATGCCTCCATCTTGCCCCCTGAACCCCCATTCTAAAAACACCAAAAAATCTATTTTTCACCCTGTGACAAACTGATTATTATTCTACTTAGATTTTTGTAGCTTGCAGATCCTCATATAAGGTTGATAATTTTCTCCATGGGTCATAATCAAAACCACAGGCGTCTTGRGCTCTGTGCCAAGGTCTCTGAGCCCCCTGGCAGGGGTCCTGGCAATCCAGAGCAGCCAGAGGGATGTCCTGAATTCTGACAGTTCTCCATTTCTTCAYGCCCATGAGACACTGGTGTATCCCACAGAGGAGAACTGCAAGTTCCCTCTCTGTTTACCTATGCCTACTGTTTTAGGGAAGGGAATAGCTCTTGAGGAGCAGATTCTGTACTTCCATTCCTGCCAGCTTTGCCGTCCTTGCTCCATTGAGGGAAGTTTATTTTTCCATTTGGCTTTTCACAGCTRGCCCGTATTTCAACCTAGATAAACTGATCCCCTACAAAGACAATATCTAGAGGTAGCAAAATTTTCTGCTGACTCTTGGCCCAGATGTTCAGCTTCCAGCTGCTTACGATTGCTGAATAGGTTTTGATTCATAAACAGGCAGTATTGACAGTAATCCCTCACAAAGCCATTCCTTCATATCAGGCATTTGCAGCACATAAATTCTATTCTCCGAGGAAAATACATTATGTTTTCTCCTTTTATATACTCAGAAACACTGCATACAGTACATAATACCATTCCCTCATAAAGAAATTTAACAAAAAAGAACACACAGYCACAACCTGCTTCCGTCAAGGTGTGCAAATGCATCAGACTTGCACATCWCTGGAGATATTGTCAGAATGGCAATAACAGTAAAAATTGCACTGACTCGTCCCCTGAAGGGATGGATTTATTTTTTTTCCCCTTCAGGTTTCATGTGATCAGCACTGTCTCTCCAGGAAGTTTTCTGATTCTCAGCAGGACTTAAMAATTTATTAAGCTACTTCTATAAATTCAGAGGGCTACTCAAAAAGAACCTTTAGTCTTCTTTGTATATCAAGTCRTTGAGCATCTAAATCACTGACACTCAGCTAATACCTGAATCAGACATCTACAGAAAGAGAAATTGCACAGGAGTCAMATATTCAAATAGGAAAAAGAGATATCACTGATTGATTTACCTGGTCAGATTTAAAGATAGTCAATGAACAAAAGACAAATGGATGCTTTTTCCATTTACCACTGCAGTGATGTGCTACTGTCAGACCTATGTTATATATTTTTTAAATAAAACAGAGTTTGCAGATATTGCTAATGTAACAGTATCTTGCCAGTGAAAAAACAGTGCATAAACCAGCTGATAAACACTTGCATTGATGTATATTTATAAAGGTACTTTATGACCATTATCAATGTGCTGAAAGGAAACATAGTTTTGCCAGCTGATAAATACAGGTGATGAGTGTGTGTTTAGTCTGCATAGAGAATGAACAAACAAAACAAGAAACAATTAAACTGGAATTTTTAAATAAAGAAAATGTACTTTTCCACCAGGTAAAAAGTCAAAAGGCTCATCCATTTTCATGGTCCAAGTAATTTTTGCCCTCTCTTGTAAGATGGCAGGGGGTCATTCCTGTAWAAAGATTGAGCCTAAACCTGTGTAAGYAAAAAGAGCAGATTTTAATTGGCTTCAGGTAATTTTGAAACAGCACCACAGATAAAATTATTTTAAWTTTTTTGCAATATATAGAGGTGAAAGAAACCTAAATACAYAGAATAAAATGCACCTTAAGCTTGGTTWAGGACTTTATTAGTCACTTCTGATTTTGTAACAAAACTCCTTTGTCTCTTTGGGCAGGATGCAGCTTTACACCAGTAACTCAGAGCATGAAATAACCAGAAAGAGTTAAGGGCAGTGCAGGGGTTTGCAGACAGCCCCTGTACACCAAGGAACAGTTTAGTTAAGTAAGTACATGTTCTGCTACCAAGATTCATGTTCCCAACTAATAAAACTGTTGTGAACCTCTTATCCACCACTTGAAGTCTTCTAGAAATTTTATATGATAAACTACACATACACAAAATCCCTTGACACAACTGGGGTTTTTTTTTTGTTGTTGTTGTTTTGTTTTTGTTTTAAAGAAAAAAAGATAAATACATGATTTATGAGATCCAGCTGTGGGGACAGTGAAGCAGTTTCCTCTAGTTTGACTCAGCAGGGAATCTGATGCTGAGTCACACTCATGGAGTGACTGCCTGGGAACATTTGCAATAATGATCAGAAGGATTTATAACACCGAAGCTCAGCAAGACACCCCTTAAAAATCCACCTGTCTTAAGAAGGACATTGTTTTTCATCACTGGCACTCCAACTAAACCAGAGCTTGAACAGATTTTTTTAAAAGCTCACGTGGTCAAGAAATCTGTGTTCACTTTACATGTTGCCCGAAATCTTTCAGATCACAATCAAACCATTTCCTCTTGGTTTAGTTTTATAGTTTTGTTTTGCTTTTTCTGTGGTAGATATTTTGTCTTTCCTTTCCATACCTGTTTTTTAATACTAACTGCCTGTTCCAGTCTGCCCAGGCAGAGCAGGGGACCTCCTCTGCTCCTCTCAGTGCTCACCTTGCTCTCARTTTTGCCAGTTCTCCTTTATGTGTATGTTGCAGGATGGCTTGGCTACCTTGTACTTATCTTATTCTTTATTTGGCACCTTTTTTATCATGTGGGTGTCTTCAAGTTTTATACCTTTAGTCATCACATTGCTCAGACGCTAGAAGAGCTTTACAAAAAATAATCACGTGTTGTTGGTGTGCTGTTAGACTATTTTATTGTGTTTATATCTGGGTTCAAGGCTAGCTAACTTTTTTTTTACTTGATTAATGAATTTTTAGTTTGAAATTGTCACAGTGGCCTGCTTTGGCTACACCAGTCTTCTCTGTTTTCAGCAAATAAAATGTGTATTAGATAACATGGGAAATCTGAAGGCAAACCTCCCCCAAAGAGGTACAATGTCCAGATTCCTTCAGTTTGGACATCCTCTCCTTTGTGTGAGTAATGAAGGTAATGGCTCAGCCAGATTTACTTAAAATAGCTTCTATAACTCCRCATAAACCCTGTGTCTCTATTTGTGGTGTGTTTACCTGCACTCTGTCTAATACCTGCTGTCACATTTCCTTCCTCTCCTGAGAGTCTTTGGATTAACAAATGCCACGTTGTGCCTGTGTTGGCTCCAGAGGTCAGACTGCAGAACAGCATCTGCACTAAGGAGAAATGAAACAGCACAAACTGGTCACTGCTGCATCAGAATAACAACCAGGAGACCTGGATTTTACTCCTGGCTCTATCAATATCAGTTTGTATGGCTTTGGGCAAATAATTCTGTTTACTGCCCTTTCAGTTTTCTTATCTACAATAAAAAAAGTTTGTTTTTTCAGTTACGTCCATGAAATTAAAGCACTGAAAATAATGTGTGAAAACTAAATATGGCCAACCATTCTGAGGTTTATTTGAATTGATTGTCTTTGCCTCACCATCCAGTGTGAAAAAAGATCTGCAGAATTAAACAGAAAAAGTATTAAGGTTCAGTACTGTAGGACAGTTTCATTGCCAATGTTGACTTTCCTGTTTTCTTTTCGTTTGGAAGAGAGGAAAATAAGCTCCCTTTGTGTCCTGTAATTTTTCATTCAAACCTAATTGCTAAATTATTCCATGTTGGCTTAAAACTTGGACTAAAAACATCATTTAATTGTCATGTCAGCAAGAGATAAAAAAACAACCCAAATAAATATATTTGGTAGACAAATATACTTAAACTAAGAATGAATTTATTTATTTATTTATTTATTTGGTTGGTCAATTGGTTGCTTATTTATTGAAATAAGGAGCTTAAGAGAACCAAGGCCTATGTTATAATTTTACCTAATTACACTTATGTTTCACTAGCTTCTAAATGATGTCCAATATTTCAAATTTCAGTGCTTGTGGTAGATTCAGGAATCCATAAATATAACTTTCTKCCTGACATCACGCAAAAGACTCACAATAAATGAGGATTTAAAGCATGGCTCTGATGAATGTCCATGTAGCAAAGGGATCTTTGAGGAAAATAGGGGTGTTTCCATAGATAAATCATTTTTATGGCATCTCTTAGCAGAGTGGGGGCTACTCACATCAACCTGGCCTGGTGGGAGGTGTCTGCCCAGGGCAAGGAGGTTGGAAGGAGGTGGCCTCCAAGGCACCTTCCAACCCAATCCATTCTATTGGATTGCTTTGTTTCCATTCTTTGTTACAAACAGCAGAGACTTGAAGAAGCCACAAAATGGGAGTAACATCAACCCTTTGGTTTGGGAGAAGTGTCCCTGGTAGCCTTTGCTGTCTGCACCATGCTTTGAACATGACAAACATTGTGTGCCATTTAATTGACTGGCTGTAGAGTAGTTTGCTGTATTTAGGTCCCAGGACATCATTAATTAGGACTGACTGAATTCAGCTGAGTAGATTAGGTTGTCAGTGAAAGCAGATCTCTCAAGCTGACATGGCAAATACAAGGTCTTGGCAGCGTGTGAAGAGCAGCCACAAAATTTTGAGCTTCTACACTGGTCTTGGTCTTGCATAAATCTGTCACTCTTCCATATCCCAAGACTGTTCCCTGCTTTAGTTTCTGTGTGAATATTTTCTTATTCACACAGAAATACCATTCATTTTGAGTGYATGGGATAAATTTCTTATATTGTTAACAGCTTTTCTGAAAACATGTCAGTCTTGGTGATTATATTATATACAGCAAGTGAATATGTTCTTTTTTTAGCTCCAGAACCATCACTATTAAATGGGTATTGTCATTACATAAAAATGACCAAAATAAATGTGTAGTGACCATCTGGAAAGCTCATTTCACAATCTGAATTTTCAGTGTTAGAAAATCTCAACCCATCTGCTCCMTATTTCTTACCTCAGCTAAGCATGCAATGGACTTTACCTGCTAACAAATTTAATTTTGTCTTTAAATTGTGTTTCTCCACTATGGCAGGTTATAAGAATACCTTGAGAGAAAGAACAAGATTCTGAAAAAAAAAAAAAAGAATCCACTCACAGACTGCTTTTTTAAGGAAAATCCATTTATTATTACCRGTCCATGTAATTTGAAGGGAAAAGCAGTAAGAACCACACAAGAAGTGTGCTTCTGTATATAGATTATCGAAAGAATTGGTGTGGGAAATGTGACTGTCATTCTGTGATTTTCCACACACCTTAAACCTTTTAAGTCAATTAATGACTTAATTGTATAAATTTATGCTCAGATTTCACACACTAGTGCTGTATCTTTAGATGGACTAGAGGTAYCTTTGAGATTACACCAGAGAGGAAGTATATGCTTCTCCAGGCTTCTTTTATTCTTAATACCATTGTTTGAATTAAAAAAAMCCCACTTTTTATTTCTAAATCAAGTGTAATCTATGAGAATACCTGCTTTAATCTCTCAATTTTTGTATTTCTTTAATATCCAYGTGCTTTTTTTATAGCAGACAATGTAGCAAATTGGTAAGTAATMAAAACCTGGTATGTTTCTGAAAAGCCAGAATATATTAAAAAAGCACTTTTTTCCAAGATGGAATCTGAAATAAGTGAGAATTTTTCATGCTGTAATCTATTTATTTGCTGATGAACAGTAAAGGTCTCAAAAAATTCCTTAAAAAAGTTTCTTACATTGATGCTGTCATCCTTACAGGCCTTGATGCAAGAACTAATTCAAAGACCTCTACTAGACAAGGTTTTCAGTGAGAAATACATTTCCTGACTGTATTCTAAACTTTGGGAAGAGGAGACTACATGCAAGAAAGAAAATATCTGTCATGTTTCTGAGTTTGCAGAAATGTTTATCTGCTTAAGAAAAGCTTTCCTGGAGATGGCAGATTGGCTGCAGAAGACTTTGGGGGAAACCAGGGTGATCATAGTTGTTGTTGTTATTACATATTGTCAATTTTACTCTGAATAATTCAGTAGTAATTTTGTATTTTTGCAGGTGGAATTCTAAATTCAGTATGCTCAGAACTCTCTCCCTCTGATAACAAAGGACTAAAATGGATAACCTGGGGAAAGGTTTCCTTTAGAAGTTCAGTGAGCTTTAATTGGTTTCCTGAGTAAAAATCTTCCAATGCACATGCCAAACCTACATTCCTCCTCACCAAGCCTGTGAATGTGAGATATATCCACAGATAAGATACAGAAAACTCCTAGATGCCCAGCTCCTCTAAAAACTTACACTTATCAAGTTGTTGGTTGTCCTCCACTCTGTAATTGACTTGGCTAAAGGTAGAATCAGGAATTATTGCCCTCTTTGAGTTTTTCAGCATTTTCACTTCCAGCTGATACATACAAAAAGTTGAAATTCTCTGAAGTGCAGGAGGAAAGCATAAGTCATCTTGAGCTAGCTGATCTTCTCCCAAAGTTCACRAGATGCTGACCGTGCAGGAATCCCATTCTTCTGTGGTAATAAATTCTATTTCTCAGAAAGCCAGAGAAGAAAAACTCAGTAAGGAACATAAACTWGAACCAAAATGGTGAAATACCTTTTTTTTCTTTCACTGCTTCARTTGTTCAGCACTAGACACTGAACTCATGATGGTCAGCTCCAATTTATCAAAATTACTGGATGTTTATTCAAAACATGAAATTTTATCTTGGGTTATAAATGACCAGAAATCAAATGCATGAGAGTAATCCAGATGGGAAATAGAATATATCTTTCTCAATACCCTTGCTGCAGTAACAAGACAATCTGAGAAGAGAAAAACTTGTTCTTTAATTTTATATTGGTAAATTGGTAATATTGGCCCCAGTTACCTGCAGCTTCTTTGTAGAGGACCAGTGCTGCCTTTGTAGAGACTAAAAATGTTCTGGGGTTGGTTCCAGCCACTCAATAGACAACAGAGACTCCTGAAGTTTATTCACAACCTTCCTGGCTTGAGAAAACATCTTCAATAAAGATGAAGCAGATTAGAACCTACATCATACAGCACAGCTTATTTTATGGGGAAGGAGTTTAAAATCACAGATGTTAACCAATCATTTTTTGGTGCTGAATTGATTGGAAATTTGATTAAGAGCTGCAGAGTGTTTGCTGAGTAGAGAAGCATTATAGCACCCATGGAACATGGATTCCAGAAATGACACATTAATCTGCATAAACCCTCCACGTATGTGTGCTTGGCAGGATGAGACCAAGCTGTTCTGCTCAGGGCTTGACTGACTTGATTTCCACAAACACTCAGAACCATCTCAGAGGCTGTGAAATGCCTTTCTGTGAGCTTGGCTAATGGAACTTTGTCCCCCTCTTCAGTTGAATTTGGATTAATATTTTTTACTGCAGGTAATCACTTGCAAAGTGTATCCTACTTCCATTTTGAAGTAGGAGCAAATAGCATTGAATAATTCTAATTTTAGTGTGAAATATGCCTGTTCTGAACTATCCTGACAGCCACAGCAACTGAGGCAGAACTGTTCTTCTCTTTTTTTAGACTCGAGGATGCAAGAGGATTCTTGAGAACTGAAGGACAGGCAGCTGAGAGATACTCAAAAATCATTTAGTGGTGAGTGTATCAACCCACGCTTATATCACTGAAGGAAGATGTGGAGGTTTTTAATTTGCTAAGGTATAATTTATACATTAGTATTAGCTTTGAATAAATGTACTTTGAATAGAAGCTGTCCAATATATACAGATTATATTCTGGAAGTCAACTACTGTTTAMATTACCTCCAGTGTCTTACAATAATAAAAAGCCAATAGTAGTCATCCATCCATCTCTTCCTGTTTTCTTTATATACTTCCWATATGAATGCTGTGCCCTGAAGCCCAACAAGCTTGGCTGAAAGAGACAAAAACCCCACATCTAAATGCTCAGAGGGTACTGCCCAAGGCTTGGGGTACAGAACATTGGGGCCAGTTTGTGAAGAAACTGAATTCATACCCAGTAAATCAGAAAGAATCTGAAGAGTTTACCTAAAGCCAAGTAATCACTCAATTCATGACAACAATTCTTGGAATTGTAATTAGAAAATAATGTTTGGTTTTTATCCTTTCCTGGAAGGTTATTTGTGGTTATAGAGAATAACCTGATGACAAAAGGTGATGACAAATCTGAACAGGGATCAATAGGTGAAAAACATTCATAATAGCTAAAAGTAGAATGAATTAATTTTCCAGGGAAGAGCTGTGCTAYTGGTGATTTCTCACTGACAAGGACAGAGGTGGATTGATCTGGTGTTGCCTATCCTATATTTTTTCAGTGTTTTAAAGAGAAACTTTATTCATAAAGAAATAATTRCTTTGTGTGCCATTGTCAGGAACAATAGGTTTCTTCAAGAAACCAGTGAGAAGATTGGTACAGATATTATGAATTGCACCTCCAAGCTCATCTAAGCCTGAATGCATTGACACTGCTGACAACTCTACCCCTTCTTTGATAGAATGAGTCTCRCAATTCCAGGACAAATTCATTCATTTCCTCTGTTATCTCTGCCTCTCCTGTCATCACTTCTTCCCGAGTCCAAGGGGAAAGGTTTTCACTAGCAGGTGAGAGCATCTTATTTAAACTCATCTCTGTCTGTCATAGCTGCTGCTCAAGGCTCTTCCTGCAGCAGCCTTGGATCCTTCCAGCTTTTCCTTAACACCCATGATTGCGCTCAGAGTCACTCCTGAGTTATTCTGCCACCTGCATCACTTATGAGCATCTTACAAATTTCTCACACAAAATTTATATTCCTGCCATGACTTCTGAGCCTTCCCCAGGCACTGCAGACAAGTTGGTCCCTTTTTTCCAGCTTGTCCTGAGTTTCATGGAAGCACTGCCAGCRGCTTGAGATTTCTGCCTACGTGAGCTGGCAAGGCTGCTAAAGTCACTTCTGCACTGCTTTCTATCAGATTTTCTGGGTTCATCTCAAACATAAAATAAACTCTACCAATCACATAGTCCTAAACCCTGTGTCAGTTGCCTAGAAATTGGGAATTTTAGCTGATGGTTATAATATCATGGGATCATTTCCTTATCACTGAAAATAGTTATTTTCAATCCATAACTGGTTTYTGTATCTTCARCTTCATTAACATGTTGCATGAGGTGGTGGTAGAAATATAAAAAATATTTTCTTTTCCTTTTGTTGTTAGTAAAGTAGAATATCTACTTCTTACTCTCTGCATGTATTATTCACCTATCTTTCTGTGGTCACCAATTGTTGTGGTTTTGTTGAGGGTCCYCAGGACAAGGTGAGAGATGAGAATTGACTCCAAGTTCTCAGAAGGCTGATTTATTATTTTATGATATTATACTATATTAAAATAAAATTATATACTAAACCTATACTAAAGAAAGAGAAAAGATACATCAGAAGGCTCAACAAGAATTAATAATAAAAACTTGTGACTGACCAGAGTTCCAACACAGCTGGGCTGGGATTGGTCATTAACTGAAAACAATTCACGTGCTGGGTAAACAATTCTCCAAATCACATTCCAGAGGAGCAAAACATGGAGAARCTGAGGCTTCTCATCTTGCCAGGAGAAGAAATCTGGTGAAGGGATTTTTCATAAAAAATATCACGGTGACACTGATGGTTATAATATCATGGGACGTTATTTCCTTATCACTGAAAATAGTTATTTTCAGTCCATAACTGGTTTCTGTATCTTCAACTTCAATAACATGTTGCGTGAGGTGGTGTTAGAAATATAACAGATATTTTCTTTTCCTTTTGTTGKTAGTAAAGTAGAGTATCTAATTCTTACTCTCTGTATGTATTATTCACCCACTTTTCCATCCACTGACTCAGGGCTATAGGGCACTAGAAGTTTTGGAACTTACAAATCTCAGCAAATACCCAGTCCAATTTCTTAAACTTTTTCACATCTGATGTTAAAAGATCTCCAYAGGATCTGGTGGGATTATAAATCCCGCCCAGTGCTTAAAAAAGTAGTTTTATCACCCCCAAATTAATCGGTTGGCATTTAAATACTTATCCRAAGTTCCAGAGCTCTGACAAGTGTTCTTGTTTGTCTCAGAGAACAAAATTGCTAATTCTTACWAGAAACATCTTCTCTTTCCCTTCTGTGTTAAGGGAGCAGAGAACCCTTGTGGAAATGGGCACCTGGGAGGGAATATTCCCAATCTCATACTAAATCTTTGAAGATATACAAGAGCTTGGCAAAAAACCCTCACTTATTCCTTTAATCGTTAGTAAACACAAAACACAACAACACTTCTTTAAGAGATTTAAATCAATTTCTTGGATATCTTTTCACTTGTATCCCAGAAAAGCAGCATCATGGAAGTGATTTTTCTGTTACCTCAGCAGTTGCTGGAGATATTAAAGGTAATCACATAAGAACACTCAGATATCATCCTTGGTTCAGCTATGTGAAGCAGCACTAACACAGTCACTGGCATGACATCAAAAGATTCAAGGAAAAGCAGGAAAATTAAATGTGGTGAGTCTAAAAACACTTAGAGACAAAGGCAGTYAAAGAAGCACCAGTAAATAAAATATGGGTCTTAAATAACTCTCATCTCTCATAGTCAATTATTTTCATATATCAAATATCACTGTACAAACTTGGGTGCAAAAGTCTGCATCGAGCTCTCGCTGAATAAATMATTAAAAGGATCTGAACTTCTGCACGAGAAACAAAACTAATTTCTCAAGAAAAATAGCTTTGTTGAAAGCCTTGTGTTTTCATAAATATTTATTCTTCACTCCTCAGTGAGCACAGTATTCAAATGTGAGGAATTCACAAGATAAGAAAATAGATAGATTTGAATATTCTGATCCATATGGGGATTCCACCTCCCCCAATTCAGTAGGCGTTTTATAAGCACCTCCATAACAGGCTGCTGACAACAGTTAACAATTAATTGAATCACAGAAACAGCCACAGAAGATGCTCAGTGTGATATTCACTCAAATAAAAAAGATTTATGATTTTCTTGACTTGAGTTTTGGGGATCCAGTCTCTTCATCTAAMAAATACTCATTTTCTTGTTGTACAGTCTTGATCATCCAAGTTTGCCCTGCTCTGTTCTGAGGAAAAAGKAACTGTAGCCAAACTGGTTTTGAGATTTTATTACTCTGGTGATGAACACTGCTCATTTCTCTGGGAATACAAACACAAAATTTAATGTCAGTTTATATTCCTGATTTCCAGTGTCCCAAATCTATATCAGTACTAAATTCATTGTATTCACCTTAAAGTTTGCAAGTAAATGAATGTAAAACCTTTCTAGGTCTCAAAAAGAGCTGTAAAAATTTTTTTGGCTCCCCATCCAAAGCAAGATATTGAACAGACTAAACCTGGAAGGAAAAATACAATACAGACTTGTCTTTATTGAGCCTTTTATTAGATGCTTTTATCTAGCAGATGCTTCTGTAGTTAATAATATGCTTTATTTCTGTCTGATTTTAAAGAACCACAGTGCAAATGATTGCACCTCTTTTGACATGTTAGAATTATAGRCAGGTTCAAGTATATTAAGTATATTTACTTTTAAATTCGGGCAGATTAATATCACTACAGATTATGGAACTCTAAATGGCTTCAGCRCTGCACTGCTTTCCTCTTCACACAYCAGATTCAAATACGCATTTAAGCAGATGCATTTTCACTTTTATTTAAGAATCTGTAAGAAATTTTACYAATGGCACTTGTGGATCTATGGAAGTAGGGTCAGAGGATCTCAAACATGTACTTTCTTTAGAAATAAATATAGAAAAAAACAATTATAACACTGCAAGTTACAGTGGCAGAGCCTGTGTTTGCCTCTCGCACATTCCTCGTATCAGCTGTAAAAACTGAGCCAAATAGGGGCAGARGGAGAGGTCATTTCATAGAATTAMAGAATGGTTTGTGTTTGAAGGGAYCTTAAAGATAATCCAGTTCCAACACCCCTCCATGGTCAGGGAAGCTTTCACTTGACCTGGCTGCTCAAGGCCTCCCCCACAGCTTTTTCTTTCCTACCAGCATCTCTTGCATGAATTTAGCAACATCAAAACAACCTGACAGCACAGCTGATCAGAGTTCTGTGCCAGCCCTAGGGAAGAGATCATGGCATGGAGAATCTGGAACATCTACACCACCAGCAGCTAAGAGATAYCTACACCACCAGCAGCTAAGAGATATCTACAATGTTTTCTGTTTCCTCTGCACTTCTATCCTACAGAAGCTGAATAAATATCATTCAAGTACCTGAACAAGAGGAACAGATCCACTGAAAAATCACTGCAACAAGCTGGAGATTCAGAAGTAAGCCCCCAGCCTAAGGGCAGGTCTGAGATAACATGAAAAAAGCAGCAAGCAGGGTCAGATCAGCACAGAATCGAGTATCACACGCAGAGCAGAGCTCAAACAAACACTGGAACCAAGAGCTGAGCTTCAATTCAGTGCCTGGACAAAATTCAGTGCTYGTGGGTGTGGGGAGGTCCCAGCCGAGGCTGCCCAGGGTCTCAGAGCCTGCTGGTGCAGACAGAGCTCTGGCAGCACTGCCTAAAGACATCTGTGTGACAGATTTCAGCCTCAAGGCAGGAGCAGTGAAACAAGRCAGACCTTTCAGGCTGTGTTATAGAGCGTTATTCGGGTAGGAACACAGTGCATCACCCTTCCTCTAGCTTTTCTAATAACCCCTGGTTTTTTAAGACTCTACCCTTCAGTATGTGTGGCTTCTGAAATGCTTGCCCAATTATCTGGGGAAAGACTGAAGCAGGATCCTAATGATGAAAAAAAGATGGTTCTGAACTGTGAAGAGTCTTGTGTGAAGCCATGAGGTTTGCTAATGAAGTTTTGCAACAGCTGCTCTGTGAATGACTGTGGCAAGAGATGTGTAGAAACAGATCCCTGGCTGGGTGCAACAGTTGAATTCTAAGTGTTTGTTGCTCTTTCTAAAAGATTTCAAATTATGCATCACTGTGTGTAGCTCTTGCTTCTTTGCTTGCCTCTCTTTGTCTAAAATGGTGTTTCTTTCCTCAGGAGAGCTTGATGAATATTCCTAATTTATAGGATTTTATTGCCTTGAAACTGGTTATCTTGCTTTGGTAGTTATTTAACACTTATGTTGCTTCATTTCTGAGTCTGTGGTCTGTGTATTTTGGTGTAACATCTCTGAAATTACTCAATCTTGCATGAACAATAGCAAGAAATCTTATCAGAATGGGATTTGTCCTAAAACAATGTAGTTATGGCTGACAGGTAGAACGAGGTGCTGGAATGGAYAGGCTTTAAATGCCTCAGTACTTCCTGGGACAGTTGTGACTTAAATACAAATACCACTTTAAAATGCTGTGGGAAAATGTGTTGTATTGATTTAGCCAGGATTGCCATCAGCTGCTCTTATTTCTGATTCAGTTTCACAGAGGAAATGCTCAGGAACCTCATTGAAACGCCTCATCTGTCCTGGAAGAGAGTTTCTGTTTCTGGACATGGCAAAGGAAAATTGAGAGGAACAGAAAAGATGTGGGAAAAGATAGCTGCAGACAGATGGTGTTAGTGGAAAGGTGGGTGACATCTGTCTTGTTTTCATCTGCAGAGAGACACATACTGCTTTTATAACCTTTTACTTGCATTAGAAACAGCTCAGTGAAGATCCTTACCTCAAGACACTCATCTAAGAAACAGGATGAGCACCTTGTGTGCCAGATCTGAAAACAACCAGAAAGTGGAATTGCAGGGTAATCCCCCTGTGAGAGGTGAACACAGCTCCATGTGGATATAAGTATGGTGGATGTACACAGGTCTCCATCAGAAATATTTTCTTGGGAYATATATTTAAATCTGATTTAGTTGTATAGAGTTTCCATGTGAAGTTGTGTATTTCTCTTCTAAAAACAGAGTATCCATATGCTCTGAAGATTTTTACTGGTRTGTGCTTATCTGATAAGAGCTTATCAGTACTGTCTGATCAAAGCTTTTCAGGTCAGAAYCTTAGGGGCTTGAAGAGACATAGGATGATGTATTGCTTAGCTAGGAATTAAGCTATGAACTTATTTTTATTATTTTTAAAAAAACTGGTCTAGGTAGTCCTTGCTGCTGCTTTTTTGCCTTCTGTCACTCTCTYTCTGTCTGTCAAATCAACCTATTAGTTTTATTAAGATATATATTTTGTATTTAAGATATGTAGAAGATATGTATTTAAGATATAATTATCCTAAAAATAGAAGATATGTATTTAATTCTATAATTTTATAGAATTAAATRCATTTATTATTTTAAATAGGTTCTCAGGGCGAATTCTGATCCACTGTGATAGTGTAAATCTGAGTTAGTGGCAGGGGATGCTTCAGTCCTACACAACTGGAATCCYATTAAAAGCAAGGAGCTTTGCAGTGGTGCTCTGAGGGATAAGGGATTCTCAGGAGTCCTTCACACAGGTATATGTGCTCACTAAGTGTGTCAGGGAGAGGAACAAGAGAATAAACCTGATTCTTTCTGGAGGATCCATGTGAGGTTTTCCAGCTCTCGGTCGCAGTTACTGGATGCAYTTTTTGCTCCTTTAAGTGGCTCTGGCTCAGTGTCAGGGCAGGATTTCACCATTTTCCCCTGCTCAGGGAGCTTCCAGTGGGGACACCCTCTGGAGGAAGGCTGGGACTGGCTTTTCCCAGACAGCTGGAGGAGGAGGAAGTTTTTGGAGTGCAGAGGTGGGCACAGAACCGCAGGAGATACGTAACCCATAGAACAGCACAGATCAGAAAATGCTGACAAAGGTGGAACTGACACATAACCACACCTCGTGTAGCAGAAAATATTTTTTTCTGAGTAATCAGAGATGACTTTTGGTGCAGTTCTGGATCCCATTGAAAAGAGATTGGCCTGAGACCAAGCTTAAATGAAAGAAATTTGCACCTGCAAAGAGGGCGTGCTCAGGTGGAATCAATCATTTTTATTTTTATTCTGCTGCCTCTTTAGTTTCTTCCACTTCAGAAAATCCTACACTTGTTTTTACTCCCAAACTATTTTTTTTGAGTCTGCTCATGATGGTTTTTATGTACTTCTTAAGATGAAATGTTCCAGTCAGTCTTGCATCAAATTCCTGCCTTCCTAGGATCCAATAGAATAGAATAGGGTAGTGAGTGCATGAGACAGAGTAATAAAAGTCTTGGGAGGGGTGAACCTGGTCAAAAATGGGCAGAACAGAGTCTGTTCAGAGACTCATAGAGCCTGGGAAATAAGGAACAAGACCTGATGTAGCTGCAGAACTGGATTATTTAGGATGGAGCAGATGGTTGGCTTGCCTGGAGATCTGTGCTGATGGACAGATACAGGCTCTGCAGGAAAGGCAAGGAGCACAGAGAGCACAGCCTCAGCCTCCAAGAGAAAGAGCTGCTCAGGTGTGGGGAGCTGTTCTGGGCAACAGCCTGGTGGAGAGCTTTGGGTCAGGATTAGAGGAGAGGCCAGGCAGGGGAACTGTGCAGGAGATTTTACAGATATTGTAAGGGGGAAGAACCGGATAAAATCCACGGAACTGGAGATTCTGTCCTGCCAGTTACTGAAAGGGGAGTGCAGAGGGGTGCAAGTAGCTCAGGAGGCTCCTGAAGGGAGCCAGAATTAGCCTTTTAACATGGATTGGAATCATAAAATCATCAAGAGTGTGAAAGACCTCCAAGATTAAGTCTTTCAGGAGTTAGGTGTAGATGTCTGATGTAGTAAAGACAGTTAATCCCTGGTGTCTATGAATTCATAGGCTGAGCAGTAAGAACATTATGATACCTCCATCTGGTCATAAAGGATTCATTTTTCTTCAGAAAGTTTCCTGCCCCGAACCTTTGCATTAGATATATATAAATATTTATTACTTATGCTRTATTTTGTAGATACTCATTTGCTGCTGCTTATATTTATTTAAACTGAAGTAAATAATATTGTAAGTGCTTGTAAATGTCTTAAAGACATTTAATCTGTCCTTTGGAGTAAATTCAGTGGATCAAAATAAAGAGCTAATATATCTTGCCTTCTTTTCCTGATTATTTTATCAAATATACATTATTGGTTTCTCTGGGTCTGGATTGAAGGCACTTGATACRGTAGTTCATGTTCAGACTCAAGTATTTATTGTTTCTTAGTAGAACAGTCTCACAACTATAAGTTTGGTAGCTTTTCATTAGCAAGGCACAAAATGGCTAACTATTTCTTGTTATAAGGTCTTTTAAGACTAAACTATCTAATTAAGAAAGGACACGTAGATTATTTTCCCTTTTAACCCAATAACTGATCCTTGGAAGCCCACAATGCCGACTTTTCAGCCCAATTACAAAACATCACCCAAACCCATGAAGAAGAAGGAAGAASAAGGSAAAGAAYAACTTGCTTTTACTCTAAAACTTCTACMTTGCTTCGTATTTATTTCTGTATTTTAAAATCTAAAACTCTAAGTTTTCCAYGCTGTGATATTACACACTTCTAACCAACTCCACACCCTTAATCCCAGTGCTATTAATCAATTTTGGAAGCCTTCTTCACAGCCTCRWGTGAAATGCAGTGTTCTCTYGTGWGTCTGTSCTTTTAAGCACAGAAAGTTTAAAATTCTCAGCATCTAGGATTCCAACAATACATAACTTAAGGTAAAAAAATGAAACCACCAACACTCACTGCAGTTTTGTGTGTTTATCCAATTGTTGTTGCTTGTCTTTCTGAACCTTTAAAAAATAACTCAGCATAAACATATGGCCCATKTACATGGCCACTTGAGACAGTTCAGAAGGCAGCAGCTCACTTTATTAATCTTTAAAAATCAACAAATTAAATCCAGACTAGTAAAAGAGTTATGCAGATGCTCTTGACATGACAGTGTAGTCCAGCTGATCAGTGGTGCAACCAAGGACACCAAAAGGCTTTTTAGAGCTCAGCTTTGCACTGGTTGGGGATAAAATATCAACTTTTATATGCTACTAATCTTTACYGTTAGAAAGAAATAATGCACTGAGGAAATGCTCATATATGACCTTTTTCTCATACTGCATTCATTCAAATACTGATATTTAAGTTATTAGCCTGAAATACCTTTAGGAAAATACCCTTGGGTTGAATGGAATAGCCCTCCCAGGGATCTTAACATCTACATCTGCTGTACTAAATTCATGTTTCTGATGATTATCAGCCAAAGAAGCAGAACACAGATTATTGTTTTAACCAAAAAATGGTGATTGTAGACTGCAGCAGAGTTCTTAGCTAGCTGTAGCTTACTTGTGTGCTCTGATCACACATTTTTCTTTGCTCTTGGAAAATGTAAGATAATATTCATGCTCTCTCTCCCAGTGYTTAGCATCTATAAGCATAATTCAGATATTTTACTAATGCTTGGAGAAGACTGTGGGTCATTAGTGGTAAATTTTCCTGAAAGGAACAAAAATCATTCCCATTTCAACTTCTGTTCTTGGTGTTTGACTGTGAAACCTCATATGACCATCAGCACAGMACTCCTTCCCAAAAATTAGTAAAATCTGTGGTAATTCTTTCGAATGCTGATTGTTTGTCTGTTCATCTCTGCAGTCTTTGAACATATCTAATAGTGTTGGAAACAAAATGTATCCTTAGTGTTCTGTACTGAAACAGAAAAGAAAGGAACAAGATAAGTCACTCTTGCTGTTGTACAGGATACTCAGATCCCCTCTTCCAAACATTTTGGGCTAAAAATCTGAGAGAAGATGACAGCTCCTTCTTCTACAAAAGCAAGATCTCACCATTTATACTTGAACATCTTTAAGAAGGCTGGAGATGCAGTAATTTGCCTAAAAGCAGGTTTCCATAGTCTCCCTAATATCAAAGGAAGAGAAGAGGTGCATAAGCTTAAATACAAGATTTGGCTTTAGATACAAGACTGGGAACCAGGATGTCTGAAAAACTTTGAACAAAGAGACAAGATCCCTGAGGAGGGTGAAAGCTCCCACCTGTATCTGTGAGAGACCAGAGCACAAATGAAAACAGTGGAGCAGTGACTTGCAATCTTTATATGCACACATTTGAGAGAATTTTCAGTTTTGTTGAATGTATAGTGAACATCTATGCTGATGCAGATTCAAGTCTAAGGATACTGCAGAGTTGACAGTCTTCTCTGACTTTTTTGGGGAAGTGAGTGGATCATAACTTAAAATGTCTGATATTTGTCTCCAYCAGCATCCCAAGCACTAATATTCTACAGTATTCTATGAGAATGGGACAAAGTTCTGATCCGCTTCTACTCAAGATATTTTGTATTGCAGCTGTTGCACTTGCAGAACCAGCAMTATCATTCATCCACAATGCAGTTTGTCTTCCTGACTACAAAAATACTGATATTTATCCTGCATTTTCATTTGTTTCAAAATTAGAGGGGATGGAAATCAACTGTTATCACACCATAAGATATGTGTTAAAGTAAGATCCATAGGTGTGCATTACTTTGTGACGTATTTCACTTTCACTAAGTGGTATTTGAACATGCCAAACTTAAATGCTCGCCCAATTAGGATAGCTATGCCACATCCTTAGAGGTTTCAGCAGAATATCACTGCTTAATCTAAATAAAAATGCCAGAATTAATGTTATTCTTATGAAATATGGTGCCAGGAGACTTACAGTAAAACCTGACAATTCTCTGACTCCTCTAGATGAAGTAAAAAAAAAATCTTTATGGTTGATGATTAAATGAAAGAAGTGCCTTTGGATTCAAAACAGTGTAATGTTATGTTGGTCAGTAAAGTGAACTGCTGTTTTAATTTCATTTTTATGACAGAATTGAAAAGCACTTGAAAGATACTGATCTTACAGGATGAAAGAGTGTAGAATGATCCTTTGCGAGTGGCAATTTGCAGAAGTGAGTGCTGAGTTCATGGATGTTCAGGGAGTGGGATTTATTCCATCTGATTTTAGACATCCACAATGAGATCTGTATGAGTGAGTTACTTCTACAGCCAATGGAGAGAAATAGACTCTTCCTGGAAAGAGTTCCTGTGTGTTATTCTCTTCAGGAAAATATTCCCTCTGCTAGGGAATTCAGAGAATGTGCCTGCTGTGCAGACAGGCACTCAAAGGCAGCCACTGATGTGGGGCTTATTCTGATCTGGCAGGCTGACAGAACACAATCATAGAAAGATTTAAGGAAAAGGGACTTTTCAGTAAAGGGCTGACAAAGTTAAATCAATTTACTCAGAGTTTTATCCAGTCAGATTCTAAAAATCTTCAAGGACAGAGGTCCCACAACTCCTTGGGTTGATTTAATCCTTAACCACCATCACACCCCAAAGCATTTTTTCCATTATGTCAAATCAGAATTTCCCTTTTTGTAACTCTTCTAGTGCCTGACTCTTTAAGTTCTGGTCTCTCCTSAGCACAGTCTTCATCATATTTGTCTTGTGCTGCTTCCAGCACAGAATGTCTGTCATCAACATAGGCCCCATTCCAAGAGATATCTCGGAGATATCTTCTTGTTTGGTGCCATCCATCAGGATGCATTTCCTGCATCTTTTCCCCACTTTTTCCTGTTTCTATCACTGGGAACTGTGAAGTTCATCCCTCTTTGTGTGTGCTTTTCCAAATGGGTATCCAGCTATGCGAGGACAAACTTTGATGTGCCAAATTTGCCAGGGCATCTGGTTTTATTCTGCATTCCAACACAGTACAGCCCATTCCAGCTGAACATTAATCCATTTTTACGTTCCAGACGTGTGTTGGAGATGTTCTAACCTGTATCAGTTGGTGAGCAGATGCAGATTACAGAAAGGTGTGTATATTCACACACCTGGATGTGAATTTTCCTTCTGTGTATAGAATCCCTTTCCACCGTTGTTACTCCACAGAACTGATGATTTGGTACTCCTGATTTTTCATTAAAAATTTGTTGATCTTATGGACAGACCTCAAATTCACTGAGAGTTGTGCTCAGATCTGTGGCTAAATCCTTGATTTTTTGTTGCATTAGTTGGCTTTACCTTGATCACTCCAGATAAATTTTCACCTCATTATCCAGGACAATGGCATTTCTCTGTTGGCATTAATGAAAACATGATTGCATTGCCTAGAGTGGCTGAAGCAGCTGTTTAATTTTTTATTTAAAAGCCTTGTATCATTAATCTTAATTTTCTACTGATGGTAGATTGAAACTTTCTCTGTTGTGAAACTATGCTATTATTCCCATGGCCAGAAWCACGAAAAAACACGAAAAAACCCAAAAAAACCCAAACTACCTAGGAAGCCTGACATYGGCATTGAAGCAGTTCACAGCTTTGGAAATTTTATCACATCCTTGAGTTTTACAGAACCTGGGTAAATATTAATTGACAGTAAGACTGAAGATTATTTAAATAGATGGATATTTGTCCTAGTGTGTGGAATACTTGTGAAGATCAAATGTCTCTGTTATATACACTCCATTTTCTGGAAGTATGTTGTTGCTCTTTGACTCTGTATTTCCTCCTGTGTTTTTCTAACCTTTATCATTCTGAAATAGTGATCTTAATTAAAGAAAATGAAATAACTTTTACACACTTGATTATAATTAAGTTGTAGTGACTTGGCCCTTAAAATCAGATGGTAATACTAGTTTAGAAGTGACATTTCCTGTTCAAGATGAGCACCAGCTGTATAGCTTGGACRTGGATTTCAAGCCACAAAGATGTTCAAGTCTGTGGGTTTAGTTTTCTTGTCTATCATCACTCTATATTTAGAGATGTATTTTAGAGATGCCTCTCTAAAGCACGTTTTCTCTTTTGTAAATTGCATCCTATTTCTGTCCCCATACACCCCCCTCATTCTGTACAATTAACTGTATTTTAATCTGGCTGTGTGATGCATTCTGTTCTGAACAGGGACTATCATTTATTACAGATATTTTCTGCAGTGTCTGTAAATTAGATAATTATTCTCACCAAGCTTTCCAAAAGGAGTCAAGTCGGCTTCTGCTCAGCAGTGYGAGTGCATTCTGAGTAATTCAGAACTGTCCAAATAATTACCTCTCTTAAGAGTTCTGAGGTGGTAGAACAATAGCTAAAGGAAACTGTGAACTTCTTTTCCCAGAAAAGCAATTCCTAAAGATGCAGTTTAAATCTTACATGGTTTTCCTGCTGAGTCTCACAAGAGAAGTAAGCTTTGGTTCCACACTGAAAAGGAAGATTGGTAATCCAGGCTCCSAGCTCCTTGAAAAACTTTGGAATGACTTATGGACGCCTGGCACTCCTAAACTCTTGGTAATCAGAACAATAATTTGTGGTTTTTGAACAGAATTGTTGCTAGAAATCCCACGCTCTGAATAAGCAGACATCATTCAGAACCAGCAGTTATTTCTAAGTTTGGTGTTAAACTTCAGAGCTGGGTCAGTCATCTGTTTCCTGTTTTCTGTTTTTCTATCAGCATCTCCATGCATAATTCTACCTAATTTTCTTTCTAACTGAATCCCTCGTAAAAAGTCACCCATCCCATTCCTTTATTTTTCCCCTGCCAGGAAAGATTTTCTGTTTGCTTTTCATTTGTTCCATTTTTTTTTCCTTTCTCTTTCTAATAGGCAGTATTACCATTACAGTAATTTCAGTGTAGAATAGGGACTCTAAGCTTAACCAGGACTTCAGATTTCATCTTCATTGCCTGTGGTCACAAAAGGTTTAGCACAGGAAAGAATTCCATRCCTTTGTAACATCTCACTGAATTAAAAATATCAGACTCTGCTACGACACAGACATGGTGATGTAGAAATAGAACTGCATTCTGGAAGTATCCATTAATTTCCAATAACTCTTCCTTTCCTCCCAGGATGTCTTYACCATGTTTGTCTCAGTTGGGTAAAGATGTCTTGGAAAGAAATCTGACCTTATCGTTATTCATTAAAGACATATTCAACAAGAGGACAGTTCAGAAATTCATATCAAAATTTCTGATTGACTAGTGTTATCTAGTTTTTGAAAAAATCAAAGCAATAGAAGTTTTTGATTCTGTCACTTCATATTTCAGGAAACAGTGCTGTAAAAGGATAGGTATAGTCTGGCAAAATTATATTTCTGAAATCATCTATGAAAAATTATTTCGATGGAGGGGCCAARCCAGTAAGGCTGCTATGTTCCAAACCAACAGAGATGTCTGTTCTTGAGAGAAAATAAAACTCAACTCTTGTCTTGCCTTGCTATTACACAATTCAGAGCTGGTAGCTGAAGGCAAACAAGTAATCACCTCTGATGATAAAGACATAATTCCAAGCTTATGCATAGTAATGTTACTTTATTTTTCTGAAAACATTAAAAAGAATATACCAGAATAATGCATAAAYACCACATTGACAAGATGCTTTCTGTCACATCTGTAGTAAAAAGCTGTCAGGCACAACATGTAGGTGTAATTTTCTAACTGGTTTTCAGAACTATGACTGGATTGGACAGCTCTGCTTTGAATATGAGAAAAAGGTGCATTATGAAGATTTAAATTTGATCCAAGTTACTCAAGAGTGTTATAAATCAGAGGACTTTTCAAGAAATGTGCTTAGCTTACATAAACCCCTATGCTGCCCTGCTGGAAGAGGAGGAGGTAACATGAAATGTATTTTGACTAATTTGGGGCAGCAGAGCTTGGTTTGACTCTCAATTTACTCGTGGTACTAGTATGGAACTATTATCCCTAAAGCAGAACACTTTGATGTTCCTTACCATGAATCCTCATGTTAGAACTGAGTGGACGGTCTAAATAGGGGCTGATTTATTGCTGAAAGTTGATAGGAATCTGCTAAAAATTTCATGTGAGTTGTCAAACAAGTGTTAGTCTGTGCTTGTGTAGGAACTGCCTTCCCACCAGGGCTGAACAGTCTCTGGGGTCCTTTGATGGTCCAGTTACAAAGACCTTTATTGGCCTCTGTGTTTTGATAAAATCAGAGAAAGTAACAAACCTTGACAACCCTTCATCTTTCTGCCAAATTATTCTCCCTCTCATATTAAATGCCATCTACTGTTTGCTACTTCACAGGTGATTTAAACTAACATGATTGCATGGAAGGCTTTGCAAAACCTTTTTTTAGCCTGTAAGGATGTGATGCTATTTATGAGTCAAAGCAGGCTACATTTTCTTGTCAGTGAGCCTGTGATTTATTTGGCAGGATTACTGGATTTTACTGATTTATCTGTTTATTTTGTTGCTGTCATACAGTGCCCTTTAGTTAGTGATGGACTAATACATTCAGTTTTGTTTGCTTGCTTTTTCCTCATTAGTAAACAGCTCCAGACACTCTTAATTTGCTTAAGCCATATGCTTTGGCCATTCATCTGTGATGAGATTTGTGATGCACAGTGTGCTGAGCACTGCTTACCTTGTGCTGTCCCAGGTGGATCAAGTGTAACAGAGACATTTTCCTTTTTCCTCCTTATTTCACAAGCAGCACCATTAATTTCTGCGTGTACATTCCTGCTGCAAGTCTACCAACAGCTGAAGCAGAAGCTGCTTGCCAGCCATGTGGGAGTGAGGAAGGCTGAGAGTTATTTTAACTCTTTATTGGCCACCTTGAATTTTATGACAGCAGGTTTTTTGCGTGTGTTTTTAAAGCAAAGAAACAAAACCCCCAGCTCTTCCAAAATTAAATGCACTGAAAATAGGAAGCTACAGAGCCTTCTGKAACAGCCTGGTGGATTTAGTAAGAATATTACAATAAACTTTTACAGATCTGTACATRAATTATAGATATGAAAATACCAAGTTCCATAGATATAATTGTAAAAACCCTATAGAATTTAAATGAAAATCGGAGTCTTCTTAAAATTGCTTTTTTAACCAACTTATAAATCGTTAAAAGGAGAATATTGTTCTCTGTTAAACTCTTTAAGGAGGCTCTGAGAGTTTCTAATATTCTAATCAGATTCCRAGAGGTGACCCCAACTCTGCAGTCTTCCTCACATGGTTGGATTCATTGACAGCAGCGAATTTGTTCCAAAAATGCAAATCCTATGTTTTACATCATGAGACATTATAGGAAAGTTATCTAATATAAATTATTATCTTACTTTAGAGTGCAAACCATTCCTAGTGCAGATTCTTATATTCCTAGGGCAGAATCTACAGGTGGGTAGATTCTGGTGGATGGCTGCCACAGTAGCCTGCCTGTCTGAGTTTGTGYCAGGAATTACCAACACAGCTTTAGAGCTGACCAAATTCCTTCACCAGGGGAACAAAGAAGAGTCCCAGAAGGAATTATGCCACCCTAGGAACACCTCCATACATCCCTTTATTCTCTGAATTGCTGGTTGTATTCATAGTTGTGGATCACCTGTGCAGGTGTGAATGATTGTTGGACTAGGGCTCTGTAACATTCACATTCTCTGATAAAATCCCTTCTCCCAGGATACCTCTCCTGGGAAGCTGAGAGGCCTCAGAGAAAAGGAAAACRATTCTTATCTCATTTGCTWCTCCTGTGTTGTGCTCATGTGGAATGTGTTTGGAGATTGTTTACCCACAGGTGATTGTTCCATTGGATTCTGCTGGGAGTTGTTTTCACTCTTTGGCCAATCAGGGCCARGCTGTGYYRGGACTCTGGAGAGAGTCAGGAGWTTTCATTATTATCTTTTTAGCMTTCTGTAAGTATCCTTTCTGTATTCTTTAGTATAKTTTARTATAGTATTCTTTAATATRATATAGTATCATAAAGTAAWAAATTAGCCTTCYGAGAAYGTGGAGTCAGATTCATCATTCCTRCCTGCCACAGGAGTCCCTGCAAATAAAATAGCTTCCCTCTCTGAGAGGKGCTGAGAGGTGAGGGTAGGCACAGCCATAATTATTCCTGTTCATCATGATGGGATAAAAGATTGRAGGGTGCTGGCAATCCAGGATCTACAATAAAAGCATGAACTGCACAAAAAGAAAAGCAGAGAAAAAGGAAAAACTGCGGATTTTTCAGTTTTCCAGCCTATGGCCCTACCTACTACTGACTGTACAGTGAAGTTCACCACTGCCATTTCACTTTAGTGTTCTTAATGAACAATTAACAATTAATTTTATGTGATTTTCATTTTGATCTGTGCTTAATTTTGAATCTGACTGATACACAGTGAYGATCTCATTTGCCCAACCAGTGACAAAGCACCTCAAATGCACTTCCTGAGACCAAAGTCTTMACACCTTCTTGCTCTTATCTTGTTCATTAAGATGTTTTTTATTCACCCTCAAATTCAGACCTGAGCCCTTTTGTGCTTCAGGACTGTGTTGCAGTTGGTTTCACTTCTTTTGGAGAGAAGCTTATCACAGAGACAGGACTTGTGTTTTGCTTCCAGTCAGATGACTGTGCTGTAACACAATACGCTGCACACGAGATTTTAAAGCACTTCCACACCAAGCCTGTCTCTGCCTTCTTTTTAGTGCCTGTCAAAATAGTCCTCCTGCAAGCCTTCTGTTTTACAGAGGGTGAAAAAAACCCCCTAGAACAGCAGAAACCAGCAATCTCTGTATTCCAGCAAAAAGAAGAGAAATTGCTTTGAGATTGCAATGTAATTTCAGGCTCTGAAAATGAAATTGGCTTCATGGAGGAAGAAWGGGAGGGGGAAAAAATGGAAAAGAAAAAGAACTGCTACTGAAACATTTCCTCTCTGTCTCTTTAGGCTTTAATTGCTTATCTCTTTTCTGGCCTGATTGCTTTTAACGTGAAGTATATGTTTAATGTTGAAATAGTGAAAACATAAGTTGTTTGCCTAAAATCAGTTGCATTTTAAAGGGAGATGTCATCTCTCCTCCCCCTTATCTTCATGTCKCTGTATATGCTTTTGAACTCCAGGATAAATCAGAGGGAAGAAATTATACACTGGGAAGAGATTCACCTTAATTCTAATGTGGTGATTCTAATGGTGGGAACAACTGTTTGTTAAACAAAAGTAAGATTTTGAAAGATTTACCAAAGAATGGGCACACTTTGAAAAGCAATGAAATTGTTTTTCTGGCCACTGTTACTGATCCTGGGCATGTTTTTAGGCTGTCCCAATTGTGAAGGAAAACATATAATTTAACACACTTAGTCAAACTTCTCCTATTTTATTTATTTATCTTTCATTTAGGGCTGTATTGATTATCAAGGGATATATAAAGTGATGGAGGAATTTCACAATTCCCAGGAAGGGTCAATTGTGCCTGGCTGTGGGATCAAACATCCATCACGAACAACTGTGAAGAAAATGAACACTGTTCCTCCCCAAGGGGCTTGATGTTCTCTAAAAGGTCCCTCCCAACTGAAACTATTCTATCATTCTTTAAAGATATTTTACTTTATTTACATAATTAGTAATTCATTCTTTACATTATCAATTATTATATTAGTTCTTATTTTAATCCACAAGTTTTACCTGTTTTTGATTCTTTTCCCCATCCCACTAGGTCAAAGGATTGAGGAAATGAGCAAGGGGTTGTGTGGTACTTAGCTGCCAGCTGGGGTCAAACAACATCAGACTGTCAAACTGGCATTAATAAAATCACTACTATTAAAGAGAAAAAAAAAATGAAAGCCTCAGTTTTTAAAAGCAGTGAAAGAATTTTAAGTATATTTCTATGGCATTCACATTCTCTGAACATGATTCCTTCGCCCAGGATTTTGCTCCTGGGAAGCTGAGAAGCCTCAGAGAAAAAGGAAAACAATTCTTATCTCATTTGCTTCTCCTGTGTTGTGCTCATGTGGAATGTGTTTGGAGATTGTTCACCCACAGGTGATTGTTCCATTGGATTCTGCTGTGAGTTGTTTTCACTCTTTGGCCAATCAGGGCCAAGCTATGTCAGGACTCTGGAAAGAGTCCGGAGTTTTCATTATTATCTTTTAGCCTTCTGTAAGTATCCTTTCTGTATTCTTTAGTATAGTATAGTATTCTTTAATATAATACAGTATCATAAAATAATAAAGTAGCCTTCTGAGAACACGGAGTCAGACTCATCATTCCTCCCTGCCACGGGGGTCCTCCCAAAATACAATATATTTCTCTGTTTTTCGTGGTCTTATCAGTAAAAATATTATGAATTCTGGTTGTTAACAAGAAAGTCTCCTGTTATCAAAAGTGAGAAAGGAGGACATGTTAGCAGYACTGAAATGCACAGAAGGGTTACTRCACACCAGGAAACTGCCTCCTYTCCATGAGCAYAGATCAGCTGAAAAGCAAGAGGCTTAAAATTCTGTCTGRGGAGGTTTATGTTGAACTGGAGGGAAACTTTCCTAGAGGCTCATGGTGAGGACTATGAAATGGTTAATAGATTACCTGAAAGAGCTACATAATTTCTATCACTCTAAACATYGAAGGCCAGGGAAGATAAATATTGATCAGAAATGGCAACTCTAATTGAATGGGGTTTGAGTCAAAGGCATAATGACTTGATGCTGCTTTCATCCATTTTTTTTTACATTTATTGTTTAATAATCTGTAAGTGACCATGAATCAGTTAATTAATTTTTCTTGGGCCTAGTAAGCCCCTTTATAAACAGGGGTGCCCTTTGAGAAAAAAAAGAAATTAAGCAATTTAAATGAATTTTTGAATTAAAAAATGAACCTGAAACTTGAGGAGATAAGACAAAACAATCACTCAAAGTTCTCACTTCTTCCCCCTGACACTGGAAAGATCCCAAATGACCAGCTTAGAGTTAGACATTGATGCTGTCAAAGTCTWAACTCAACTGAAATACATCTCCTCCCCTGCCTAAATCCCCAAGGCCTGACTTCAATAAACAGGCTCAGTCTATCTAACACAAATCAGAAATGCAAAGCTCTTCCCAATATGAAATGCCAGACATTTTCTTTTCAAATAACATAACTTGATTAGTGTGACCATCTGTAAAAATGAATAGAAGACTTGGTTGAATTCTCACCTTTTCCTGGAAAAGGTCCAAACATAGATCAATCTTTTCTCAGAAGAGAACTCACCAGAAAGCAGACTAAATTACCTCCATAGGAAAAAAAAATCAATATTTATGAAGTCTGTACATTTCAGCAATGAAGTCTGAATCCTTTTTTTTTCTAATGGATGGAAGAGAAAATTTCAGGATGTCAGTCTTGAAAGGACAGAGGTAATTACTGGCAGCCCTGATTTTCACACACAAATTCTGGAAGGGAATRTGTCCTTCTTGCTGACAACTTTAAGTTGTTCCCTAGTTAAGAAGAGGCATTTTTTCAAGCTATTCTTTGGCACATGTTTCAGAAAGCCCAGCTGCCTAGGGTCAGCATTCTCTATTCCATCCATGGATAAGTTTCAGGCACATAAATATTTCATGAGATTTTTGAGATGTCTGAAAATCCTGCCTTATGTCTTTTAAGGTAGAAAACCCACAACAAAATCCAAGTTAAAAAAAATCACCCAAAAAAATAAAAATTGGAGTATCTTTAAACTTCCTGAAAAAACTCCAACTAACAACCTGTTGTCTTGCTCTGCTGTTTGCTTTTAATGGTGCCACATTTAAGTCTAATTTTGGGGGTTAGATTTTCTCTCATTAGTTAATAACATCCATTCATAACAATTTGTGTGATTATAACTTGACTTTATTATCTTTATAGCACCCTGAGTCACTTGGCAAAAAGGAGGCTTGTGAGTACAGCTCATTACATTGACATGCTTTTTTAATTTTCCATTTTCCTCTTAGAAATGCRGTATTAAAATATATCAAACAGTGAATTCTAAGGAGAATGGGAGGTGCATCTATTTAATTAGCTTCCCAGAAAGAGAGAAGTCTTCCTGAGATGTGGTTATTTTTGGTTTTTATTGCATCTAGAAAATTCAATAGAAGTTTATCAGTGTTTGTAACCAAATTTACATACATASAGTTTTCTTTAAATCCACATGAACGCGTTTCTCTTTAAGTCCTYGAAGATATGCAGCAATAGTTAAATGGCATCTGGTCAGATTTCGTTGTCACTAATAAGGATTATTTTATTGAGAGAGTGCAACAAGATAAACCAACCTCCTGTATGTTCATGAACTATTTTAGGTGTGATTTTGACATCACATTGCACACAGCTCAAGCTAGGCTGATCTCTGTACCCAAGCTAGTTAAGTTGAGGGTAGTCTTTCCTTGAAGTCACCAGTGCCRCCCTATTCCAGRCAATGACATTTTGTTTGTRTCTGCAGGTATAAKGAATTWTCATGWTTCTTGACAGTATTAACAATCTGTRATTTAATTCCTTCAATTTATTTCAAGAAGCAAACAAYGATGCAGTCTGTGAACCCTAAGGTTTAATCAGTGGGAGCTGATCTGAGTGAACACAGTTTTTACTTTCATCTCTGGACTCAACCTGATCCAAGCTGCTTTCCTGACCTAATCTTGGACCTTCCAAGAAAACCACACTGAGAAACTGGGGTGCTGCAGCCATGAGCCAGATTTGTCATTCAGTTGAGGTTTGCTTYGCATTCTGCTTTTAGTCAAAGCCAGTTTTTTGTTTTGAAACAAAAAGAGATGTTGAATAAAGGTACTTTCAAACAAGGAATGTCCTTACTTGCTAAGTCCTGGGACATGATGCAGGAGTGAACAAGCCATTCATATTAAGGCTTGGGTACACAATATTAGAGTCAAACTCTAGWTCTGACCTCTAACATACCTCACATTAGTAGAATAACTTTTTTTTTTCCTAGGCCAGCATAAACCACTGTGTGAAAACGGATCTTACCTGAGTCAGAATGTCACTAAAACATCAAAATTGTTCTCACTCCAGACCAAAATCCCACTAAACCAGAATTTTTTGCAGTAGTGGCTAAACCAGGTGCCTAAGAAAGAGTGATAGAACAGGACCAGCTTATACCAAGATTCTACGCATCTCTCCTTCCAGACCCAGGTATTTGCACAGGTTCCACCACTGGCTTTGCATTTAGCAATTGTCAATGGATTTCTCTTCCACAGATYGCTCTAGACACACCTTCAGGTCATCTAAACCTTTCCAATCCAACACATCCTTACTTAAAAAAACCCMAAAAAACACCAAAGGCATCYYTTTGGTRCTRTGAGCTAATTTCTCCTGCAAAATGAGTTTTGTTGTAGATGTGGGGAAAMGTGAGGTTTCATTTAGAACTATTAATTTTTGGAAAAAAGTCCTCTAAAAACATGAAAACCCCAAAAAAATAGGTTGGGTCTGTGTTGTGCTTGTTTCACATTATTGCAACCCTCTACAGAAGGCAATGACTACTCAGGTTCCTGTTAATAAATCCCTTGGGGCAAATTAGAGTCATACAACCCCAAATGAAGGGTGTTTGTAAATACACACATGTAGGGCTTATTGCAGAATAATTTAGTTGCACAGGAAAATAGGCATGCAGCCATTTTGGTTGTTATTGCCTATAGTACTGTGACAATAAAAAAAGCATTAAAAAAACACTTAAAAATATGCATAAGAAAGAGAAGGAAAGGACAACAGTGTGAAGACTGTTGTCATACACCTCACAATGAGATCTGGTTGCTGAACACCTATGGTCATAGTGTTGGTCACAGACTGGATCCTTTGGGTTACAACAAAAAGCTCCCAGGAAAATCCCCAGTGTAGAAGAGTTACTGGGTTTTTATTTACTCAGATTGAGCTAAGAACACCCAGKTACCTCCCCTTGGGCAGGGCGTTTCAGCTGGGTGGTGTTGTGTTGTGGATCAGGAGCCCCTGCAGGATGGAATGTTGTGGATGAGGGACACCTGGATGATGGAATGTCCTGAATCAGGAGCAGCTGGATGTGGAATGTTGTGGATCAGGGGACACCTGGATGATGGAATGTTCTGAATCAGGAGCACCTGGATGATGGAATATTGTGATCAGGGACACCTGGAAGATGGAATGCTGTGAACAGGGACACCTGGATGTGGAATGTTGTGGATCAGGGGACACTTCAGAAGAATTTGACACCTTCTAATTCAATACAGCTGCTCATCACATGACTGCAGCTGGGCCCATCATGGCCCCTCAGCAGAGTGAGCAMCTTCAGGCCACCTGTGAATGCCCCAGGACCTGCTGGGCAGGGGAGTTACCACAGCTGAGTTCTCTGATAAGGACAAGGAGACAGTTCCTGTCTCACAGGGTTCCCTCTGTCCTTATCTCATCCATCACCAGCTGCAGCCTGGGCTGGGCTGTGCTCACCCTCAGGTACTCTGCACAGCAGCAGCTTCCCTCTGTTTGAGCCATCAGCATCCCAGTCTCTCTTCCAGGATCACTTCTGGATACATTCTTCTCCCTAGACCTGGGCCTGGACAATAATTATCCCTTTTATCTTGTCCCCAGTTCCTATCATAGCCCAAATTCCAGTCAGGAGGCATATTTGGGGAGGGGTGGCTTCAGTGGTCACAGCTCCTGCAGTTTGCTACAGAGGGCAAAAATCCTCTGATGATTTTAGCAACATTTAAGCCATTAATGATTTCAGTCTCTCAAATGTCTTCTACAGATGGGACAATAGACTTTTAATAAATTTTTCACATAGATGTCTCTTGAGGATTCAATAGAGACACTTCTATTCTGACAAAAATGTTCTTTATGCTGGCAAAAATAGCCTCTACCACTTTCTTCACTGCTGCAAGAGCTACATGTGATTCAGCAGTTTTGGAGCCTGGTTACATCATTTAACATCTGTGTCTCTGTCTCACTGGCAAGGTCAATTTGTTTCTGCAAATAGATTTCCCTCAACTACAAGGGGCAGTCAGTTCATGAATTCCCAGGGGCTCAGTTCTTCTTGCTTTTCCTTCACTCTGACACAATTCCAATTGGGGATGCTATTAAGCATTGTAAAGTTAACATTCCGCTGTGTATGGATAGCAGCACTCAATTTTTATTCATCTTTTAGGTCTTTTTGTTCTGAAGTCCTCATTGTAGTCATACTGTCTACATGGTATAAAGCCAACCTTTGAATGAGTTGCAATTTTTTAAAATATTTTTGAGCATTGATGGAAGGTCAGATTGGTCTTTTATGCTGCTGATGGGCTGGAGCTTTGTAAACCACAGAGAAATCTAATTTCCAAAAGATTTACAAAAGGAAATCCCTTCTTTTATGTTTACATTGAGATTTTAATTTTATGTTTACATTGACATTTTAATTTTATATTTATGCTGAGATTTTAATTTTATATTTTCCTTGACTTTAAAAACCAATTTTTTCTTCACTACTAGTATTGWAGGAGACCTGCCAAATTTCATTCTTCAGTACATTTCTTTTCTGTGGGTAACACTGGTAATTAAAAGAGGAATTAAAAAAATTGTAGTTTATTGGTTCAATGTTTGTTAATTTTTTCCTGAGGTGAAGTGTAYAATGGATCAAAAACCTTTTAGTAAAAGTACTAATTCAGTATTGCAGCTTAAAAAGATCAGTCTAGAACTGACATATTATTCCAATATTGTAGATTATTTCCTTGAAAACTAGCTGTCTATAAAAGTCAAAGCTATACCAAATTAAAAATAATACATTTAAGATTTTGTTGARCAGGAACAATTTATTTAAACAGACATCTGGGGTTTAAAATAAATAAAGGAGTAAACCCCTGTGACATTATTTGAATTCAGCACCATTTGTTTGTTCCTTTCTTAAAATTTTTCAAACTGAAATTGCATAAAATAATTGATTACAAATATATATTTGTAGGAATCTCTCTAACTTTTTGTTCCAAGGAAATGCTTGGAATACATCTCCTTAGCACAGAAAATGTGGAAATAGTGTATAAGATGTTAACAAGAGATCAAGAGCAATATGAAATAAGCACGTGGCATTTAATCTTCTCCCTTGTAGCCTGGTTTCATGACATAACTCCACCAACTTCAATGAAACTACATCAAAACACAACAGCTGGCTCCAGGCAAGTGAATTTAAAGCCCTTTCAGAGTAGGGGCAATGGGAGTCCTCCCTTTTCAAAACATCAAACACCCAATAAAACAGAAGGGATAAATCTCCTGCTGCTCCGGTCCCATAACTCACAGCGACAGCCCGGGTCAAGGAATAGCTCAGTTGCATTAATGCAGCAGTAGTGATAAAATAGTGATAAATCTTCAGGAGCAGTCAGAGCTGAGGTGTTTGGGATGAAGACAAAACACACAGAGCTGTGCAAAGGTGCCTCAGGTCTGTCAGGGTCAGCACCAGGTGGGGTTAGCAAACCCCTTTCATTCCTGAGAGCACAGAATGGAGATATTCAAGCCAGGTCTGGAACAAGTAAAGCCTTTGKGCTAATCTGGGCTAATAAGGTTTGCCAGGCTCCAACTAATTGCATAACTGGAGTGCTGTGTCCAGTTTTGGGCCCCGCAGTTTGGGAAGGATGTGGAGATGCTGGAGTGTGTCCAGAGGAGACAACGAGGCTGGAGAGGGGCTGGGAACACAAACCCTGTGAGGAACCACTGAGGGAGCTGGGGGTGCTCAGCCTGGAGAAAAGGAGACTCAGAGGTGACCTTATCACTCTCCTCAGCTCCTGAGAGGTGCCTGTGCTCAGCTGGGGCTGGGCTCTTTCTCCAGCAGCACTGACAGAACCAGAGCACACGGCCTCAAGCTGCATCAAGGGAAATACAGGTTGGATATTAGGAAAATGTTTTTTACAGAAAGGGTGATAAAGTTCTGGAATGGACTGCCTGGGGAGATGGTGGAGTCACTATCCCTGGGTGTGTTTAACAAAGCCTGGATGTGGCACTGGGTGCCAGGGTTTAGTTGAGGTGTTAGGGCTGGGTTGGACTTGATGATCTTGAAGGTCTCTTCCAACCTGGTCATTCTGTAAATTAATTCCGTGGGTTTGCAGTACTCTTTGCCAGTGGGATAACCCACCAGAGCTGATGTGTGAAAACATGGAATTAGCTGGRGCCTGGCAAACCTTATTAACACCAATCTGCAGCACTTGGTTCTGCTCCTGAGGTACTTTAACCCTCCTCTCTCCTGGCAGCATGCAAAACAATCCCAAAAACTGAGCACAATATGGATGGGAGGTAATGTCTTTAACTGGAAGGCTGCATGTGGCTGAAAACCTAAATAAAGTCAAGTGAATTTTTCAATAAAAAYGCTGCTATGTAAAAGCCTGAGACAAGCACAGAGGAAGGTTAAGACAAGATGATAACAGGAGTGCTTCTGTGGTTCTTCACTCTGGAAACTGGGCTTCAGTCTACTGATTACCTCTTGGGAAATCTCTTGACCACTTTTCTGATGCCATTAATAAACATTTTAATTTATTCACATGTCTTGAYTGCAAACAGAATCTTTCTTTTTAACGGTCATGAAAGGTGGATAGTGCTGTGTCTATACAGTCTAAAAAAGTGAGGCAGGTAAGGAACACAAATGCATAAACTCTTCCACTAATATCGACTCTATGTGTTTGTTCAAATAAACACTCACAAAGTCTTGGGGCAAACTTGTGTACAGTGAAAAACCAACATGATAAATCATGCAGGGATTATTCTTCTGAAAAGCCACAATTTTCTGCACTTGATTAATTTACTGAAAATGCTGAGAAAGACAATAATATCTGCTGGGCAGTGTTTCCAGTGGGGTCCATAGAAAACAGTTCTTCAGCAATGTAAATCTGTGCAAATTGACTGTGTGAARCCTCTTGACCATTATTATAAAGGAGGTGTGTTTACCACTTTGGGGCTTAAAAATCTATCCCATTTCAAGAGGAAATTTTTGAAAGTATATATATTTATTATAAATTATTATTTTTTCTACTTAACAGATTTACAAACCGAAATCCAGTCCAGATTTAAAGTGAGAGATCTATGGGTTATGTGTAATCTACAGAATGGCAACGAATGTTTTCAAACTGGGATTGTTTTTTCTTGTTTTTTCCTTGATCCTTATTTCAGTTGTGTTCCCTGACATGGGTAGGAGAATGTTCAGGGGAGCACTGAGAGGAGCTGTTAAAAAAGCTTTTCTGTGAAGGCTGAAACATCAGGCAGGGTAACAAAACCCTGGAGGGGTGAAGGGGAATGTGGTCCTGTTCCAAGGTCTGACAGCTCTTCCTGCTTTGGATGAATTCCTTCAACCTCCTTCAAGACTTTTCTTTGCCCTTCCTATTGGATTTCTTTTCATTATTAAATTTAATAGCATGTCCAGCCTTCTACCTTTCAGAGGACAAGAAAGATCTTTCATAACCCCTGTCTTTTCCTCGTGTCATGCTACAAGCATTCCGATAACTGGGGTCTTTCTACTCCCCATTACTCCTGAGCCTCCCACTTTGAACCTGAAGATTTTGTTTAAAAAACCCAAAGCAGAGCTTGACTAATAAAACCAGTCATCCTCTGAGCCATGCCATGGACCAYAGCATTTTGGAAAATRCTCTCAGACACATGGTGTGGTTTTTGGGATTCTCCTGTGCAGGGCCAGGAGTTGGATTCAATGATCCTTGTGGGCCCCTTCCAACTCAGCATATTTTTGGTTCTATGGTTTTCTCTCTACTCTTAAGCTTGATCTGCTTTTAAAGTATTCCAAAAGTGAAAATATACCTGGCTTTCTATCCTGTCCCTTATTATCCTCATGGCTTTATTCTTTGTAAAAGAATACGACTTTCTAAGCAAGGCATATGTAAAATTGAAAGTACAGCAGCTTGTTAYTTCTTCTTGAGGACCTCCAACATGTCTGGTTTTAGGGAATAGGAAGGTAGCCAAAATTTGCTGAGAAGAGACTATCCTAAGTCGACAAAATGCTTTTGCTGTTTATAATTTTATTCTGAACTTTATTTAATTTCCTAAAGTTACAAGATTTGAGAGCAAAGTTCATTGAGTCTTTCTGCACAACGAAGGGAGATTGTCAATGTTAATGGCAGGGTAAATGCAAGATTTCATKATGCTTTTTCCCTGAAAGAATTCCACACTTGTCTGAGATCCAAGGCCAGTGCTTTCTGGATCCAGCTCCTAATACAGAGACCTTGAATAACACAGAGTAACTTTTTTTTTTTTTTTTGCTCATTTTTGCCTCAGTTTCCTACATTTGCCATGAAACTCTTCTGACAGAATGAGAACATGATAATCTGGGTTTTTGATGGAGACACAGACACCTGAAACACAGACTTCAGTCCTGACCCCATTAGGGTGTGTCAGAGCAATATCTGACACAATTCTGTACCCAGTGATGTATTTTGTAATGTCACCRCAGCTGTTTTAGAAGTTTCAAAAACACATTGAAAATAAATAAATGGATTGATTAGAGGTATTCTTATCCCTCGTCATATGAAGGCTTCTAGTTCCAGAACTTTCTGCTGCATCTCTTCAAGGCCAACTTGTTSTAACTGAATAACAGGACCAACAACCTCTTTAGGGAATTTCACATCAGTCCAGCATTAAAAAAAATGGAAAATAACAAAGATACCGTGAGGCAAAATGTAGATGAAACAGAGATTAACCAAATAAAAATTATAGTCTCTTAGGCTAAGGCATTTAAGAGGTCCATTAGATCCTGTATGRAAGGACAAAGATCTGACTTAAAAAATTAGTTCCTGTTCACAACAAAATCTTGACCAATAACATTGCATTTTCCTAGGGTTGATGCTGCATTTCTCATTATTATTTTTCCACAGATCTGCAATACCCCTGAAATTTCCTTTTCTCCATTCATCTTTCCTGCTTTGGAGTTAATTTGTATTTCCTTCCATTACTGACCCTGTCACGTTGCTTCCACTCCAGACTCCCACTGTTCTGCTCAAACTATTTATATTCCAGTCCTTGGTTACACTCAGTCCATGACTTATTTCTGAATTAGTTACAATCCCAGACACATTATTCAATCTACTCCTTTCTTTTCTCAGCATCTTATCTCTCCATCAGAATTCATCCTCCCACTTAGGTTTTCATCAGACACATAGGTCAAGGATGGCTGATTTTTATTCACAGCACACAACTCAAAAATATGAAATGACACTTTTTTACCTACTTCCATTTTTAAATTTTTTTTTTCATAATTAACACACATTTTGTCTCCAACAAAAAGACATTATTATGTGCTCACAAATTTTTCTGGATAGTCATGAACTGGGCAGGAAATATTCTTACCAGTCAAGTGTATTTTGGCAGTTCTGCTCCCAGCTGATCCAGAAATACAGATGCATTTCATGGGTACCATACCTGCTGGATAGTTACTCCATGGGGTTTGCACCTCACCAACACATACTAGTTTACTATGGGACCCTGAAAAAAATTGAGGAAGATTTTATTTCATCCATTCTCTTTTCTTTGTGCTGATTGGTGACAAGGTAGAATAAGTTATATTCTGTTAGTCCTGATGGATGTGTATTGGGGGTCAAAATAATGTATTTTTTGTATTTTATAGGAAGTACTTTCCCAGGACGAACTTGAAAGGTGAATGCACACATCCAGCATCTGGTCTTTAGTAAAGTGGGAAGAACAAGGCATGAAATACTGATATTAATAAGCTTTGGAACAATCCTAACAAAGATGACACAAAGAATTATTTTAATTCTGCATTTTGTACCAACCTGAACATAATCGGTTTTCGTTCTGCATGTTTCCTTTTAACTGACCTTTGTGTCTATTTTCCAGGACATTGTTTACCCTGGTTTATGCTGTCTGGCTTTATAAATGGATCTGTTATGTAGTAACGTCTCAAATGTGGTTTGTTTTTTTTTTTTTTCAGAAATGTAGACAAATTATGCCCAGTGCTTTTACCTTCAATGGGTTCAACAAAATCAACTCAATTGTATTAGTAATGTACTTTCCAACACTCAGCAGCCATCTAGGTTTGAATTTTAATAAAACTAACACRCTGTGTATTGGCTGCTGCATGAGTAGTAGTATTATGTTGCACTTATATAATAATAATTCTATTTACTAGGCAAGATACAAATGAAACACCCAGAATGTAATAACACTAAAAAAAAAAAATAGAAGTCAAGATACTTTTTCAAGCACCATTACACCTGAAAATTAAGTGAGCTGCAATGCTTTGTTTTACTTTTTCTCTCTTCCCAGGCAGAGGTCCTGCCTCCTTAGGTAGGGAGCTACAACAAGTTTAGCTACTCGGTATTGATGTGAGTTGCTGCACTGAATACATGATGATGTGTAACCAAGACAATCTCTAGACACACTCTGTACCATTTTCTGTACTACACAGCATATGGGAGGAGGGAAATCTGGTATTATCAGCCAGTTAGCAATGAAACAGCAAAGTCTGGGGCCTCCTCATACTCCTTGTGCTGGTACAGAACAGGTAATTCCAGTACACCAGTGCCTTATTCAGATCCTTCAGGGACTCAATTTCACCACTTGCTGGAAGCCTTTTCCAAAATATCAGCAGCACAAATTGCAGGATGGCTGGAGAAGATGAACAACTTCTTTTGTGCTAATGAAGCATCTCACTGCTGAAAACAGTAATTTAGCACTGAAGGTGGAATTATTGGCAGGACAATGAAGGTGTGTGCTAAGCTGAACTAAATATCTCTGGGAGGATGTTTATATACTTATCCCATTTGCTAGTCTTAATGCAGTTATTGAAGGAGGTCTGTTTGTGAGATTTTGTTTTATTTCAGGTTTTCACAGAGATGCTAAACTTAGATACCTGATTTAGTGGTGGCTTGGCAGTGCTGGGTTCATGGCTGGACTCAAAGATCTTAGAGGTCTTTCCCAACCTAAATAATTCTATGATTTTTAAAGTGATTGAAGTGATTTATAGTACTGTAAAGACCCTGGACCCAAGGCACTGTCAGACGGAACCATCTGCATCCTTCTGCTTTCTCTTGTCTTTGCTGTTTTGTTTATTATCCCAGATTAGTTAATCAGGAAAACACTGGGCACCCTGCAGTCAGGACAAACACTCATTTTCTCTCTCTGATAAAGCTTTATGAACAACAGCCCCTCCTCACTTGAGAGTTCTAATGAGCAGTGTACTATTAAGAGGAAAGCCATCATCATTTTGCCTTGGTGCCAATGTTACATTATTAACACACCCCAGAGTGATGTCACACTGCTGTGAAATACCTTGACTGTGAAATACATCATTCCTCAGTTAAAACTGTATCCCAAGAAATGCTATAAAAGAAACAGAAGTCCTACAACATTCCTTCTCATCCTAACTTAGAACAGAGATTTTCCACACTTCAGCTTTGTTCCTGACATCAAAGTGTAAATTTTACAGGTTTTAATTAATTTCTCAGGCAAAACCCCACCACGTTTGCAATGCATGTATTATTTCCCCTCTGCTGGTGTTCCTAGAGCCCTGATTCTGTTCCTGATTCTTTCCCCGGCATGTATTGTGTGCAGAATGGGGCTCCTGTGAATTGTCACAGTTTCAGTTGAATGAAGATGTAATAATGTGTTTCTTCTGAGAGTTTTGTCGAGGGCCTCTGCTAACACTGTGGGAAAGCATCAAAAACACAAATTGGAGATGAGTGCTCAATGACTCTTTGCAAAGCTCGCTCATCAAATGTGCTTTCCTCTTTATTAGTGCTGTAAATGCTTTGAGTGTGGAAAACTCATTTTGTGCACTGCTACAGAAAAGCTTAGTTGAAAACGGACTATGAAATATGCCAGTAATTTTTCAGTTAAAATAGGAGGAAAATGCACTTTATAATTACAGAATCACAGAGTGATTTAGGTTGGAAAACATCCCCAACATCATCAAGTCCAGCCTTTGACCCATCCCCACCTTGTCATGCAGACCAGAGCACCGAGTGCCAYGTCCAGACATTCCTTGAACAATCCCAGGGATGGGGACACYAAACCTCCCTGGGCAGTCCCAATGCCTGACCACCCTTTCAGTGAGGAAATTCCTCCTGAGGTCCAACCTGAGCCTCCCCTGGCRCAGCCTGAAGCCATTTCATCCTGTCCTATCACTGATTTCCTGTGTAAATTTATTTCTGTTCATTTTGTGAGCACCCAATTCAGGTTCCTTGAGGCTTGAATTCAAGGAATCTGAGCACTCACAAATTCATAGACTGCTGTAGCTCTTTGAAATATAATTTTAAGAGTTGTAACCATTATATGTCCAAAGACAAGGAATACTACTATCACATGGMCATTAAATTCTTCAAGTTTTATGCAAATTACATAACTAATAAAGACTCTTTTTGTATTGCTTTGTGTCTGAGCTGCCCAGTAAGCTTCAAATTTCAGCAAAGTCTCCCTTTTTCTGGTCATAGTGTCCCATGTGAAGGTACATACTCTGTGTTTTAATAAGGATTGAGCTGAACTTCATCCTTACCAGAGCAATCAATAGGATGGTTCTACTCTATCCAACTTCTTAATTTGAAAGGCAGGAAAACAAAGGCAGGGTTTATAGTACGTCAATTTATTTGCCGATTAGATTTGGATGGAATTGGTCAACAGTCTCAAAAACACTGAACTAATAAAGCAAACACTCAGAAAGGCAYGTGTGCAATGTGCTTCATGGCTTACAAACCACTCCACAAACCCAGAACTGCACCTAAAGCCAGGGCCAATCTACTTATCAATATTGCTTCAGTGAAATTATGCTGATTTTTGTCCTTTGAGATCTGAGATCTTTGATAATTTCTGTTAGRAACCCTGTGTTGTTGAATTTATTGTACTTTAATCAACATTCAGCTTTCCTTAAATTCTCTAGGGCAGTAATGAAAAGGAAAAGCAGGAGATAAATGAATCGTGGTTTCTGCAGCTCTATTAGAGAATTTTAAGAAGGGGTTTGGGCTGATTTATTGGCTATTGAGTAACACAASAGAAAATATTCATCATCCTTCAATCTAGGGTCACAAGATGTTCTCAAAGATCTGAAATCACAGTAACAATTGAGGACTTAAATTTACTGCAAATGAATTGTAACATCTAAGGATCAAGAGATAATAGGGGGAAAAAACCACTATGCTTAAGAGATACCAGAAGGTGGATAACGCTTGTAATGTCAAATGAACAGGCTGGGATAAAGGATTTGATTCCTAGAGGCTATTTCAGAAGAAATAATAATAATAATAATAATAATAATAATAATAATAATAATAATAATAATAATAATAATAATAATAATAATAATAATAATAATAATTTAATTAATATTTTAATTATTATTTTAATTATTGTCATGATGATAAGCATTGATTGATTAATTACAGTTTCAAATTTCACTTCCTGAATGATGTTTTGTATGGGAACACATGTTAATTAAACTTATAAAAGGTCACATTTAATACCTTTAATCATAGAACCTTACAACCACAGAGTGGTTTGGGCTGGAAGGGACTTTCAAGACCATCTTCTTCCAACCTCCTGCCATGGGCAGGGACAGCTTCCACCATCCCAGGTTGCTCCAAGCCCTGTCCAGCCTGGCCTTGGACACTTCCACGGATCCAGGGGCAGCCACAGCTTCTCTGGGCAACCTGGTCCAGAGCCTCACCACCCTAACAGGGAAGAATTCCTAAAAAAAAATAAACAGGCAATTCTTATTAGAGAGAGATAAGGCTGACAAAATTAACTAAATGTTAGTGGTGACAGAGTGAGCTTAAAAGGARAATATGCCATTATGTAAAATCAGGTATTAAACTTCACTGGGGATGACTGATATGTCTTCTAAGTTAAACGAAAGCAAACAGAGCTTTAAAAAATTACAGGAAAGGAAAGATCTGCAGTACTGTTMAAATTTTATGTGAGGAAACGGAGGGACTACAAAGAGGGCATTGACAGTACAAATGGGAATAATGAAGCAGTATTGAGGAAGAATATTAAGATAAACACAAAAGGTTCTTTAAATACAATAGAAGACAAAGATAGGAAACAAAATATTAAGAAATTGAAGGAGAAAACAAAGCATAGCAGTGTGAATAGCTAAAAATGAATAGGCAAGTGAACCTCATCTTTACTAGGAGAGTATCTTCAGCACAGTTGTGCAGACATGGATTTCCACCTGCTTTCAGGAACAAAATGAAATAATTTGAGCAGTAGAATAAGAAAAGGACACACCTCATAACCGTCCTGTGTGGAAATTTCATTCAGAGGTGGAGAGTGAGTTCACAGTACATTGTTTGGGAGATTTTTTTCAGATTTAGTCAGTGAGGGCTCTAAAAGGCCATTCCCTCTGGAAGTCACCACTTCGTGAATATACACATGCAGAAGAACATGCTGAAGGAAGGAAACAGAAATGCAATGGCTAAGCCATAAAGTTTATAGCTTTGGGGGCTAGTTAGATATGGTTCAATTGAAATCTGAGGATTTCTTGTCAATGTCAAGAAAGATGCATTGCTTGATTCAGTCCCTTAAACTTTGTTTTGCATTTTCTCCATTTCCTTTTGAAGCAGCTGCTGTTGACCACTAGTGGATATTCATCCTTCACTAGATTAATCCCATTTCTGCTTTTTTTAAGTGCCATGAGAACTAAAATCAGAACTTAACTGCTGAGATACAGAAGTTCTTTTACTGCAGAGAGTAGTTGTGAACTTTTTGTTCCCTGATTTTGTGAGGCTAATAGGCAAGATCCAGGGCATTGCTTCCTTCTCAATGTGCTGATTTTTCTGGATGATGAAAGAAGCAGGAGGAGGCATGACATTTGCAGTTTGTAATTACACATACTTGGGTCCTTTCCTTCTCATAATAGCGAGTGATAAAACCAGAGCWCGTTCTTTCCTCTTGGTGCCTATTCTGTACATAATGCATCTGTATTATGTGATAATCAGCACATCTCCCACTTCATTATAATATATACAGCCAGGAGTTGCAGGAGTTCACACACTCTGCTATATTCAATTTATTGCCTTGTGGAACCCTCAGAAGTGCTGCAAAGTTTGGCCACTGGCACTCTTAGGAGTAAATATTGCCCTGAGAGGGAGATGTGCTGACTACTCAGGAATGGAAGAGCGCATTTAAAAGAAGCAAATACCATCACAGAAGGCTGCAATGAAATAACTTTTAAGCATTTGATTAGGGGCCTCCAAAGCCAAAGAAGTTTAGAAGAAACAGCAAGGGCAGCTAATAACCTTAATTCAGTAGTATCCTGGCAAAGGTTGGCAATACACTTGATACTGAGGGAAATATGGTGGAAGGTTGCTGAGTGAGCAAGCATGCTAATGGAGATGCATAAACCACATTAACTGATGGGACTGGGGAGGGGAAGTCTGSCTGAGTTTTTAATATACAAACTCTATTAACTACAGTATTTCAGAAGAAGTAATATATTCAACAATTTTCTCTCTCTCACTGTCCCCCACAGTGAGGCGGGGACAGCTGGTCCAGTGGTATGCTGGGATAGGAATCAAAGAGAGGCTTGAACGTGGTTTCAAACTGTTTTCAGAGAAATCAATGCCTTTATATTGTGCAGAAATTGAAGTAATGTAAGAAAAACTTAGGAAAAGCAAATATTTCAGAGGTCAAGGATGACTGAGAAAGGGTGATATGGCCCAATGCAGAAACAATTAAGAGAAGAMAATCTAGTTTTTATTTCTGCTTCTACCATTATATTTCCATGTCACTATTGCCATGTCACTTCATCTGACTGCTCTCCCTAACTGCTCTTCTCAAAATGGGCTGGGAGTACTGCAGGGATGGGCTGGTTCTTACAATGTATTTGCATTTATATAAATAATTWAAAAAATCACATTCACCAACAGATTTGGTGGCCAAGAATTTTTAGTTTTCAAATAAATACATAAACAAAAAGSTTACATAAACCTGACTCGAAAGTGGAGGCTCCTGTAACAGAAACAATGAGCTTGTACAGCACACTTACAGAGAATGCAGGTAGGTCACAAACTCCAGTAAGCCAAAAGATTTTAAGAAAGCACATATTATGCTGCCCAGAGCATCTCACTGCAGAGGAACCAGGGCARGAGACTGCTCAGGAAAACTCTGCATCCTGTCACACCAGACTGWATAGAATTTTCCTGATAAATAATAGGTGTGAACAAGAGAACCTCTCTTCTACCCATGCCCCTTCTTTTGAACTTTTATATTTGAATCCAGATACTTGAGTCTGAGAAAGGGGGATTTTCTTTTCACTGAACTCTGAAGAAAGTCCCTAACTTGATAAAGGGCATATAAAGTCTTGATTGCACCCTTGTGTCCCACCTGTAATGTACAGACATGGAGTGCAGACCACAGGAGGAAACCTAATTGTTGTTCCCTGGTCATTGTTCTGACACCTGTGTGCCTTGGTTTGAAAGGACAGGTGTCTGCTTAAGGAAGGCAGGAGCCTCCCCTGAAATGGAAAATGTAAACCCCATTTCTCTGAATTATTATAAATTTGAAATTAAGGGGCTCTCAGGCAAAGATATGGGARYRGGAATAACAGTTCTTTATTAGGGAAGAAAAAAATAAAATAAAAAATACAGTAATGTAAAACAACACTGCCAGAGAGTCAGAAGAGGAGCTGMCCCCCTGTGTGTCAGGGTGGTGTCCCAGCCCCATCCCATGGGGGCTCAGCCCTCCTGCAGTGCCAGCTGTGGCTCTGCTGCAGCAGGGATCCTGCACAAGGGGGGAGTTTTCCTCTGCAGCTCCAGGGCTGCTGGAGATGGGCCTGGGCTCCCTCTGGCAATGCAGGGCAGCAGAAAGCTGCTCCTCTGGCAATGCAGGGGGCAAAGGCTGCTGTGCTGTCCCAAACCTCAGATTGTACCCAGGTAGGAATGCTTGGCTCCTCCCCTGGGCGGAGCATCTCCCCATGGGATGATGGAATTTTATCAGCCATGCAGGGACCCTCACTGGCCCATGAACAGAAGGTGATTAATAATTAATGGCCCATGAACAGMAGAGATCTCCTGGAGGGAGGATTGGCTGTGGAAGAGGTAAAGAAAAAGCTGCCCAATGAACAGAAGATAACTGCCCCACCTCTGACAGATGGGAATAGAATACACAATTCCAGTCATATCTTCCAACCAAAGACACTCTGGCACCAGGTCTGTCAGTAAAACCTGAACAAGTTGCAAATGCACCATCAGAGCCATAAACAGAGTCTCTGCCTGCTCATGCTGGCAAATGACCCACRAGGTTTCACTTCAGTGCAGGCTCCACAGTGTGTCCCCTTGGACAAAGGCAGCCTGCAGTACCTGTCACAGCGCCTGTRCCTGGGGTTACGCATCACACCCACACCATTTCACATCATTTTCTTCCTAGCAGGCAATGATGGTCCTTCAAATGCTTCAGATCCTATCTGAAATTAAATGCTGGGCATTCTGTACCAGCCTTGTGGGAGATGGATTTTTTTTTTCTTAAAATCAGCGCTTATCAGTCACAGACATACTTTCTCCTTTTCATGTGGTGTCATTGGATGCATCCCAAAAATTAGTGCATTGTGGTGAGAAACAGAAATTTTWTTTTCCATGCAGTGATGCAAGAAAGCTCTGACCAACTAAAGGATAAAAGTTTGAAAAATAGCAATTAATGGAGAAACCTCCAGCTCCATGAGGACAGAGAAATATTAAACTACATTTTGCTAAGCATGTAGCAAATGCAAAAAATAAAAAATAAAAAAAAATTAAAAAAAAGGTGATATGATAAGATGACTCATTTTGGCCACAGATACTGCAAACAGTGGGGGATTYAATTGCATTGCAATTAAAGGGTGAAAGCAGAGAGAGGGCAATAGCTTCTATTAGGCAGGAAGACAGCTCGACCAGCAATGAATCATTCCTGAAAAACAAAGACTTTTGAAATACACTGGTCATTTGTAGATGTCTGCAGGAAAAGTAATGTGTGAATGTGGGAAAATTAATATAGGCTATAACAATGCCAGAGTTCCCCTAAAGACTGGACTGTCTACCATACCATAAGAGACAGATAAGATATTAATATAAAAACTTCCAGTTGATTCCAAAGCAGAGTTATTTTGCCATTGTAGTCCTATAAATAAGAGTTAGAAATGTATTAAATTCCCCTTCTTTTTTTTTTTCCCTTCACTTTGTTAGCAAAACAGAGAATTCTCTACAGAGACTACTAACAGCAAATACTGCTAAATGAAATGTGATACATTTGAGGCCATTTCCCTGGTAAATAACTCGGGAAGATATCCAAATAGAATCAGCGATTTGTTAGAGATATAGCATCCTCACAAAAAATACCACTTCTAGCAAAACATTTTTTGCTGTTGATAGAGTGAAGGAGGAAAACTGAAGCAGGGGGATGAGAGAGTATCTGCTTAGTACAGGAATAAACAAAACCCTCCTTGCAATTCACAGAAAGCTGTTTCCCAGGTCACAGTGGGTACTGCCATGAGAAGAAATCCCAGTGAAAACATAATTTATAACATCGTGCATTACCCAACATCCTCTTACAACAGATTAATAGATAAACTGTCTAATCTCATGTTCCTTTTGATTRTGTTTGATTATCCAGACATATTTCATGTCATGAAAGGGGGTCTGTGACAATTGGAATTTTGCTGTACTGACATCTGACCTTTATTAAAGTATATTAGTAACGTGGATTCCTTGCCAGCAGCCTTTAGTACAGCAGAAAATTTGAAAAAAAAATATCATTGACAGCTTAAGAAAAAGAGAGCTTGTGCTTATCCTCCCCAAAATTTACTTCAKAAAATGTAACATTGCTGAAAACACCCTGCCCTCTACAGCAAACTCCTGGAGCCTGATTGTCAGGGACCAGGGGGGAGCAGGGATGATGCTCTCACTCTGTCACCCTAAAGGTTTTCTCCCCTCACCTTCTTTTCACTCTGTCCTTCTTGTGTTTATGACATAATATGGGCTCCCTCTGGTGACTAATTGAACACCTGCAAATTCCCAAAGCTTTTAATCACAGGCTGAAGCCTGATGGGCTGAATCATCTGCCTGCATCAAGGGGACTGTGACATCCCTCTGCATTTCAGTGTGTGCAGGAATTCCATCACAAACTTATATCAGCAACAAATCTGAGAGAAAGGCACCTATTTTGCYCAAAGTTTTTATTCTGATATTTTCTAACCATTACAGACCATCCACTGCAGCAGAKCAATGCAAAGCTGGAATTACAGGTTTCACATGAAGACAATGATTTTTGCAAAGCCATTTTCCTGATCCAGGGATGGAAGAGGGAGTGGTCAGGGCCATGTGTCTGCTCTCAGCGTGGGATCCYTGGGGAGATCCTGTTCAGAGCCAGGAGCTGGACTTGGATGATCCTTGTGGGTCCCTCCCAGCTCAGGATATTCTATGATTCTATGCAAAAATCCACTGTAGTGCTCTAGAAGGTTTCAATTTGATTTATTTCAGAGGATAGACAAGGTCAGTTTTTAAGATGCACAGCAARTTCAAAAGGAAGCAAGGCTAGACTGAAGTTTCAGGGATTTCTGAGGCAGAATGCAGAAGTTCATGGAAATCAGCACGGCTGGTCCTCTCGTTCCTCAGCATTTAATAGGGCAGACTTTAGATATTAGATAATATCTAATTTTATTAATATCTTTAGATAATAGGGACTTTTTAGATATTCTTAGTGCCTGCAGGCCCCTCCTAACCATGTTTTTGGTTATAACCACAGAAACAGTGCTTCCTAACAGCTGTCACATAGTGAATGCAGGCAGGTTTGCACAAAAGTAAGCAAAAAATGTTACTTTAAATGAAGAGAGAGTAATGGGTTTTCTTTAATGYAATGCAATTTCACAGACAAAAAATTCTCTATTTTAAGCCACCCTGAAGGTCTCTCACTATTTCCCCCACGTTGCAGGAGCACAGAGATGTCTGAGATGAAGACAGGGCATGTCCTTTGGAGTAAGCCTTTTAAGGATGAACATCCTGACATATGAGATCACCAGCAGTTCTCAGTGTCTTTTGGCTGGATAATAGAGGAACCATGGAAAAAAAAAAGGAATATAATCTCATTTTGATCATCATTCCAGAGATGTATAATTTTTCTTACTGCATCAGCATTATTACAAYATTTAAGGCATTGTTTAATGGTGGTTATCCACTATAATATGTTTCATTACACTTTTTCCTAGGAATTTCATAAAACTCTTCAAAGGCACAGCAAGAGTTAACTTTATTTTTGGTTTTAACCTAAGAACTATCAATATGTAGCTTCATTCTAAAATATGGTTGGGGTTTTTTTGTAGCACAAACATTTTTTTTCTACTTTTGCATTTGAAAATGCAATGGTATAGTAAATTCTACAAGTATTAAATCTCAGTCTCTCACACTGCCAGGCTGCATTCAAGGGTTTGGTCAGGCTGAGAGAGCTGGGGTTGTTCAGCCTGGAGAAGAGGAGGCTTCAGGGAGACATCTGAGCACTTTTCAGTTCCTGAAGTGGTGACAAGAAAGCTGGAGAGGGACTTTGGACAAGGGCTTGGAGAGCCAGAAGTGGGAATGGCTTCAAACTGACAGAGGGTGGGGTTARATGGGATATTGGGAAGAAATTCTTCCCTGTGAGGGTGGTGAGGCCATGGCACCGGGTTCCCAGAGATGTTGTAGAATTCCCACCCCTGGAAGTGTCCAAGGCCAGGTTGGACAGGGCTTGGARCARTCTGGGACAGTGYAAAATGTTCCTGCCCATGGCAGAGGCTTGGAACTGGATGATCTTTAAGGTCCCCTTTAACACAAACCATTCTGTCATTCTATGATTCTAAGTCAGACTGCTCAATGAATTAATAATTTCCTGGAAAGACATTGGAATTGTCTTGAAAGGGGTGACTCACATTATTATCTCATTTATAAATAGTCACATACTTTTCAGAGTCTCTAAAGTCACCTACTAGAGAGTTGGTGTAATTAAATCCCTTCCCAGTCTCTTTCATTTTCCTGCTGTGAGATGATCTCTTTTTACACCCCACTGTCTACATTATACAATGAGTTCTATTTTAGCAAATACAATAAATTAATAATTTCTTCATCTCACCTTCAAGAACCAATAATAATAATTATATGTGTTGCTTTTGCACCTTCAGTTTTCTCCACTTTTTAAAAAAATTGTTGACAGAATTTTTTCTAAAAGTTTTTGATTTATTAGATTTTTCTAATTAATAGCTACAATTTCTTTTTWAAAATAATTTTATTAGCTGTGGCTTTTTCTATATTTTCAATACACTTTTTTCAAGTTTCCCAAAATTTTCTTCTGTAAATTCATTGCTTTTTTGAAAGTAATTAAGCAGCAAGTGGATTACTCCCCTTTTAACTGTGTAGAAGTGAAAAATTACTGGAAATACTTTGTTATTTCTGTAATTGGAGATATCAGAAATGCATCTTTTCGGAAAAAACTTTTGATATTTTCACAGTATTGAGMGAAATTAATGTGTAAAAATTATACAAATTTTTTCTGCTTGCAAAATGCAAACCTTTTAACAAAGGGTCAATCTTTGAAAAAAAAATCATATTTTGCAAGGAGCAAGTGATGTGCAAACATKACTATGAGCAGTACAGTGGTATCATAGAATCAGAGGATGTTTTTGGGTTGGAAGAGCTTCTCATTCCACCAGACCAGGTTCCTCCAAGCCCTGTCCAACCTGGCCTTGTGTGTTCTCATTGCTCCGGGAGCAGCCACCTTGCTCTTCTCTCTGATTTGTTTTGTGACAGGAATCAAGACCTTTGCTCTTAGAAATAATGAAATCATTTAATGATCCATTATGTTTTCAGACTTTCTTACATCTGACACTCAATCTCMAGCAGCTGAAAAAATGTGTGTGCATAAAACACAGGAGGTTTTACAGAAATAATTGCTGTCTTTGCCATTTCAGGAKAAAAACCAACTGTCTCATTCTGAAAGAAGCCTCAGTTAATATTTTTGAARAGAACAGATTGAACTGCTAAATATCTCTTTCCACTGCAGCACTATTACTGCATGAAAAGGTGTCAGCCATTTAAAAACACAGGAAATATTAGATTTAGTCATGGGATATGGACTCTCTTTCTTTCTATTTTCCTTCTGATGGTAGAATAGATTCCAGGCAGTTTGTTCCACATACACAATCTTCAGCTAAATGTGTSTGTGTKTCACATTCATATTTTCTGAAAAATCCYTTTGCCCAGGATTTTTCTCCTGGGAAGCTGAGAAGCCTCAGAGAAAAAGGAAAACAATTCTTCTCTCATTTGCTTCTCCTGTGTTGTGCTCATGTGGAATGTGTTTGGAGATTGTTTACCCACAGGTGATTGTTCCATTGGATTCTGCTGGGAGTTGTTTTCACTCGTTGGCCAATCAGGGCCAAGCTGTGTCAGGACTCTGGAAAGAGTCACAAGTTCTCATTATTATCTTTTTAGCATTCTGTAAGTATCCTTTCTGTATTCTTTAGTATAGTATAGTATTCTTTAATATAATATAGTATCGTAAAGTAATAAATTAGCCTTCTGAGAACGTGGAGTCAGATTCATCATTCCTTCCTGCCATGGGGCACCCCACAAATGCAATATGTGTGTATGAAACAAATTTATTTTATGGATTAAAAATGATTGTTTCATACCAAAAAGAATGAGTAATTAGGAGAATATAATCTTTGGTGGTATTTTTTTTTCTTTAGGTGGGTCACAAGTTTTGCTTGTTGTTTTCAGAGAAAGGAGATGAATGTTGTTTATTCTGCACAAACTTTGTAAGAAAGCTTCATCAGTCAGGATCTTTCACAATCAAAGATACAGAAGAACTGCAGCCAGCTGTAATTTAAGGTTGTGTGGCTTGATACTTATATAATAATGCAACAGAGTGACTTGGAAGAGGTGAAGTCACCATATATACAATTATGGTGTCCTGTGTGAGCTCCTTTCCTTTAACAGAGCACTGAGCCTGGAAGAGAATTTCCATTAGTAATTGGTAAGGCCAATGTGTGATAATTGTCAGAGCCTTCCAGACCAAATGGCTTCATCCCCACATCCAAGTCTGCTTGGCACAACACCTACCCAGGGCCAGCACTATGCAGATAATCAGTAACAAATCTTGCCAGACTGTTTTTTTAAATTTTATATTCCATTTTCAAAAGCAGAAGCGAGAGCTTTTGAATAATGACATTTTTAGAGGCAGAATCCCAAGCTAAGAGCATTATTCCTGGTATGCAGTTCAAGGCGGTTTTAAGAGAATAGATTTTTTTTTTCCCTTTTGTGATTAATTTGCATTGCYGGGTGCTTTGAGCTGTGAAAACAAGGTCACTTTGTGGTGGCTTGGTTGAGTGAATCAGTCTTGGTGTAATAAATGATGGAACTGAAGGACACAATAACACTTAAAAGGTCAAATCAAAGAAACCATGGATGTTGCCTTGAAAATTTGATAAAACAGGGCCTGTTCATGAGGCAACAATGGGATTGGAAAACAAGCAAGAATCAGTTTGAAATTTTCTCAGAGACTGTTCTTTCAACGTGGGTTCTCCGCTCTATGTCAAACAGCAGTATAATGAAAGGGAAGCACAAYAATCACAATACTACTAAATCCTTGTCTTACTAAAGAAGAGAAAATGAGAAAGGGAAAACTAAACTAAATATGAAAATGGTTTCCATAAGCTGCCRTAGAATGACTTCCTTCACTCAAACACACACAGTCTTCTATTCCCTATCAGAATTAATATTGATTTCTAATTAAAGCTAAAGGTGTCATATTCAAATTGAAAAAAAAAATCGGTTTTGGGCCATCAGAAATAATTCATATTCCATACATTTTTKGAAATGGCCAGATGGGTCATGGCTAGATATGTCCTGGTTTTGTTCAATTTGGTTTCTATTTCTTTGGCTTGTTTTAATCAGAGATAACCTAAACAGTTAAAAATAATTTTWAAAAAATTATACACATAGTAAAATKTATGTACTTAAATAAATATGAATCAAAGAAAGCAGATAAATTCACTTGCTACACAGACATCTTGCAATAAAGTCTCTTGAGATACACAATATATTGAATAGCAAGAATGTAAATACTTCTCATTTAAACAAGTTCAATATATTTTTTTCTGTGGAAATATATATGCAAAATCACTTTGATATTTAATGAGAGAAGCTGTTCCCGTTTAAGGCTATAAATATTTTTTTCAGGTTCCCATTAAAATCAGACAAAACTGAAATAATTTGGGAAGCTTTTCTAAGGGAGTAATCCTCATAGCTTTGCTTGTCCTGTCTTTGTTGCTGAAGTGTTGGTAATGGCAAAAATTGGGAAACTGGCAGGCTGYTCCTTGGCTCTTTCTTTTTTGTGCCACTTTGAGGATCCTTTGTTCATTGTATCCTGGTCACTGCTTCTTTCCTTAAAAAAGCTGAGGTCTAAGAAAAACAGTCTAAAACAGTCTAAGAAATTAGGAGAATGATACTGAACTTTGGAGATGAAACATTTCTTTAGAGGCCGAAGAGAAGAAAAATATATTYCCTGCTTTCACCTTTTAATGGCATAAGTCCTTGACAGATGCTGTTGGTGGCCTCATTAGTTTAAAAAATTTATTAATAGAGGTGCCACTCTTTATTTCAGGAAGCCCTGGAACATCTTTCTTCTTCTATGAGCATGTTCTCAGATTTCTTAAAGAATAAAAAAACTGGCAGGAGTTAAAGCTGTTTCTTTACATCTATATATATATATATATGTATTATATGTATTAGTTTTAGGGGGATGGCTTTAAGCTGAAAAATGGTAGATTTAGATCACATTTAGGAAGAATAAATTTCCTCTGAGGGTGGTGGATCCCTCAGGTTGCCCAGAGAAGCTGTGGATGCCTCATTTGTTAAAGTATTCAAGTCCAGGTTGGACAGGGCTTGGAGCAACCTGGGATGGTGGAAGGTGTCCCTGCCCATGGCAGAGCATTGCAACAAAATGATCTTCAGGRTCCCCTTAAACCCAAATATTCTGTGATACTCTATTACTTTTAAATWAATTCTGAGTAATTTAGATAATATTTTTTTTATGTATTGACCTTTTTGCTTCTCAGTTTCTGAAGACATAATTTGTTTTTTGGAGATTTCTTAATAAGTTTTGTAATCATCTCCCTAGTAGTCAATCCTTCGATAAGKATATTGAAATGGATGAATATTTTAAGTATGATTACAACCTTACTGTGTTGTGCCTAACCAAACTGCCATTTAAATAGCTGTGCTCTAAAGAATCTCTTTTTTATCTTAAACATTTTTTCTCCAAAGTCACACTTACACTTCAAGTTCTGTATGAGAGGGATGTGCTGCTGAAAATATTCCAAACGCCTCATCATTAGCTCCAAACTGGTGGAGATTTCCCCCCCTTATTTGGAAAAGAAGATCGAGAGGAAATTCTCTTTCAGGAGAGGGTGGCTGGATTGGATAGGCTGTGTGCCATTTCTAGATCATATTTTTCAGAGGTTGTGGAAAATTTTATCTCTATACTCCATATCAAGGGGAATGCCATGMTGTTGAGGAAGAATCTCCATATACTCCATATCAGAGGAATTTCATGCTGTTTGGGAAGAAGAGAGACACAGCTGGCTCTGTGCCCTAAAGCCAAAGCTCCCCACCTCTGAAGCCCAGAGATGTGAAGTCCACAGGGATGCTGATTTGGCTGTGGGATTGAGTTAATTTTCTTCATAGCAGCCTGTCTGGGGTTTGGATTYGTGACCAGAACAATGTGGATAATTCAGGGATCTCTTCCCTGTTGCTGGGCAGTGCTCAGACAGAGCCAAGGCCWTTTCTGCTCCTCACCCCACCYCACCAGAGAGGAGCTGGGGGTGCACAAGTGTCCAGGAGGGGACACAGCCGAGAAAACAATCCCAATTCCTCAAAGGATATCCCAGATCATATGGCCTTGTGCTCAGCATGCTTTATTTGCTTTTATATTTGTTTCTTTTACTTCTTAATCTTGTGTTTCTTTCAGCCCCTGTGCTCTCACTTTTACCCTTCCAATTGCYTCTCCCTTTCTGATGGAGGCAGGGGTGTAAAGACTTTATCTGCCTGGGTTAAACCACAGCAGGTTACATGAAATCAATTCTTCTGAACACTCCCCACAACATCAAGTTTATCAAGGCTCTGATCTAAATGAAGAGATGGATGTGGAGGCTGTGACTGCAGATTCTGGAGCTCACAACTGAGGGCTGATGCTCTTTTGCATCCTTTTTTCTCTTTGCCTGAAGATCTACATCTTATCTTATACCTACATGGTAAACACAGGTCTTTGTACAATCAAGAGTTTTCATTTTRTAAACTTGTGCCATTCTTTATTAAAGGAGAACAGAGACCTCCTGGGGGCAACTTTTATTAAACTGAACACTTTACTTTCTAAATCAAGGTATTAAAAAACACATAAAATATGAGAAGGTGCTAGAGATTTCTTTTTCCTTTGAATTTTGAATTTTAGTCAGGATGAGGCATGTGTGTATCAATTTTRCAGAATTAATACAGCTTTGTTCTGTGTCAATACAGTCTAGCACCCAAGCTAYAGGAATTCCTGTGCTGCTTCCATAAGAGCATTTTAAATCTATTTTTTCTATATTGATATCAACTCCAATATRTGTTGCAGCTGAAGTAATGTTGAGTTTAAATGTCAAAGCTCTGTGCTCCTGTAGCATGAGAGACCTTCAGGGTGGCTTAAAATAAAGAAAACTCCTGTGGCCTCTAGGCTTGCTTTTTAACCATGGGAATTAATAGTGAGTCACTGTTGGGTGTAAGAAACAGGTGTTTAAATGTATGCTGCATTTTGTGTCAGCTTTTAAACTACATCATGGTAGGGATTCATGACGTAGGAYATGAATGTCATTGGGAAAAAAAAAGCTTCATTTGTCTAATTTACTTCTAGATTATACATGGCTAAATGTTTACTCCCTGAAGTTTTAAAAACTGTAGCCATGTAAAGCAAACAAACCTGGTATTTTACTACCTACTATGAACTTGTTAATGTATTTCATGTTTTTGTAAACTTAGAAAGATATTGGGTATCTACAGGACAACATAATAAATGACTGCACAATAAATAATTCTAATAGGAATTGCTCTCCAATCACTATTTGAGCATGTCATGTTTAATTTTTTTTACTTTCTGCTTTTATTTAACTTGTGTGTTTACTTGCTTTATTTTACCGAATACTGCCCTATATGTCCTCTTTCCTTCTGTTCATGGAGCTCCCTCTTGGTGTTATGTGTTCCTTCTTTATCTGTTTTGGTCTGGCGCTGATGCTACATATTCACAGGAAAACTGGGACATTTAGTGAGGGAAGTTCTGAATTGAGGTGACACCTTTGACTGCCCTTTCACCTGGCAAAAGAACAGCAACAACATTGAAAAGAACAGGAACAACATTTTTCCCCTTGGAAATATTTAGCTCCTATAGAGGAAATAAAATGGATGTAGTTTTTTGTACCTTTCCTGGTTTTCATCCAACAGTTTTTTTCCATTCCTTTCCAATTCCACCCTGACATTTTAGAATTGAACTTTGTTCTTATTTCAGCAACACCAAAGATGTAGGAAGGGGAGAGAGAACAGAGTTTCCTTGTTCTGCTTCTTTTCTCCCAGTAAAAATGAGATGGGGTATTGGTCCAGAGTATTTTCAGCCATCTAACAGCTAAACCTAAATTGGAAATTAGGAATGTGGAAATTAGGTCAGGAAAGATTATTACTTAATTTGGGTGGGCCTGTTTTTTCTCTGCATGCCCCGGTGATGATGTAGAAATTCCAGATTTTCATTCAAGATGTCCTAGGTAAGTTAAATCACGTGAGCTTCTGCTGCTGTGGCTTGACAATCCATATTGATATTTTTTTCTTAGCAGTCCTTAGATGGTTTTGGGRAAAAAAAAGTGTTAGAATGATGTAACTTGAGATTTATTTTATTTTCTCAGAAAGAATGCAGAATTTGGTATTCTTGTCTTTTGACACAGTGGTTCACTCTTTCCTGGCTCAGACTCTGCTGGAAGAGCAGGAGAAGCATTTGGGACAAGGGAACCTTGAGATGCACATCATGCAGCTGTCTTCAGGTTTAAGAGCCATTTAATCTGTTTTGTCTTGCTTTGATGGGAAAGTCAATAGATCACCTTGACTCTTTATAGGTATTTGGAGAAATGGGCACTTCTGACCTATTTTCAATGTCTGTGTTAGGCTGCTATTATATGAAATATGTGGATTCTCTCCATTGACACCGAGGGTTTTCCTCTGAGGCCTCAGGCATATCCTTTCACTTTTTCCATGTCTCAATACGACCATATTATGTTTCTTGTCCCTTTTCTTCTCTTGCATAAGTAGTCTGTGCTGTTTTCCACTCTAGGGGCTGCTTTCCAATGTATTTTGCCTGAGTTTAAAACAAAGTTTCTCTGTAATGTAAGCAAAGGAGATGAAGAACCTTCCTTTCTGTTGCAAGGTCAAAATACTTCTGAACTTCATAAATCTCTGCTGTTGACTGTGCAGCAGAATTACACAGAGTATAAACTTTCATGTCTGGGTTTTTTTCACATATCTTTCTGATCTTATGAGGATGTCTCACAATATGATCTTGAAATGAAAGATGTTAAAGGAAAAAACAGATGAGAGAACCATTTCTCTCTTTAAAAAGAGCTACATATATACCCAGATGTATAAAAATGTCAAACAACGTGTTCCTGTGTGGAATATGTTTAAATATGTCGTTATAATTATCCTTCTGAAGTGATGCCATTAGTTAAAAATCAATGCTCTGAAGTAATGCTTTTAGAGAGAGTTGTTCAGTTGGAAGTTTGTTCTCCTAGATGAGACCTTTACTCAACATCCATCATTCAAAGGATATTTAAGGAAAGCAGATGTGTTTCTCATCTGCTCTGCTTTTATTAGAAAGAATGAAGAGATACTTTTTAATTTTTTCCACAAAAGCACACTAATTAAAAGGCATGGTTACACACAGTATTTCAAATTTCTCAATTCAAATGACCTTTATTTTTTGCTTTCCTCAGGTACAATAGCTACTCTTGAAAAAAGACTATTTTAGTCTGAGATGTTAAGGTTGAGGGACTGGGCTGGACGTGATCCATGTTTTCCAGTGAGGTCACATTGTTTTATACAATACAGTTTTCAGGAGATGGGAGAGATACCATAAAAAAATAAAATAAGACGTTTTTGTACCCTCAAGCACAGGGGCTTTTCCTGGTTGGATAGGGATGACTTCTTTACAGGATTCTTCCTTAATATGTAATATAAACATTGGTCTGTTGAATCTAAAAATAAATAAATAAATTTCTAAGATTTTGTCAYTTTTACCACAGGTGCCAGCCTGCTGTTCACAGTCCTTTCCTGGCAATTTCCTGAGGCTAAGGTGAGGAGAGTGTCTCCAGAACTCTGGGTGAAGAGGGAAGGGGAAGGAGGAGAAGGAGAAGGAGAAGAAGAACAAGAAGAAGAGCAAGAAGAAGAACAAGAAGAACAAGAAGAACAAGAAGAAGAAGAAGAACAAGAAGAACAAGAAGAACAAGAAGAAGAAGAAGAACAAGAAGAACAAGAAGAACAAGAAGAAAAAGAAGAACAAGAAGAAGAAGAGCAAAAAGAAGAAGAAAAAGAAGAAGAGCAAGAAGAAGAAGAAGAAGAAAAAGAAGAAGAAGAAGAAGGAAAAGAAAAGACTTGTGTTTGCATGTCCTTGAATCCCCCTAAAGGCCTGAGTGGTGCCTAAGATGTGGAGTAAAGCATGCTTTAGCAGGAGATCTGTGTTTAACTCTTGCACTGACAGGTTTTATATGTCTCCCAGCTTAGGGGATTCATATTTAGACAATCCCTCAGGAATCTGGAGTCCATGCCAGATACCTAAAAGTTGCAATGTCAKACTTGAGGCATCCAAATTTTTTTGTGTTTGTGGCCCATGAATCACTCCTGACTGTCCCACTGGAGTTGGTATAGGGCTTCCTTGCCCCATTTTCTTGTTATGACTTCTGAGATTCTGATTAGAAAACAAAATGTATTATTTCTTCTTGAAAAAAGAAGACTAAACAGTATTTTCAGGAATGTGTTAGAAAGTTAACTTATGGTTCTAAAATCCAAGAGGAGTTAGAAAAAGACTAGGAGCTACTCTGGTTTAGTGGAAGGTGTCCCTGCCCATGCCCATGGGGTTGAAACAAGATGATCTTTAAGCTCCCTTCCAACCCAAAGCAGTCTATGATTTTGTGAATTTATATATTTTATTTTCCCACACATCATGTTGGAGTTTCCCTGTTCATTTCTAGAGCTTAGACACATTTTTCCCAAATGCTTATTTCATACTACATGTTTTCACAATAATTTTGCATTTACTCTAATTAAGTCTTTATTGATTTRACACAAACCAACAACTGCATTTTATTCTGGAAGTCAGCTGAAAAATGTATTTCATCTACTAAACACAGATAATACACTTGTGAGTGCAGCTGGCATGTAATAAACTCTATTATCATTTTTCTACCTCTTCAAACACAGTATCAATCACATATTGATATTTGCAGTCAGAGATTCTAATTGATAGGCTGCATATAAATGTCTTTGCAGTACAATGAACTAAACACCAGCTAYGCTTAGATGCATTTTAATAAGGGTTTCACATTAAGAGAATTCTTTGATGTGGAAGTTATTTTTCATTTGAAATTCATCCTCTTAACCTCTTCTGAACAGCATTATATTTTATTGAAATAGGAGCATTACTGCGGTACAAATGTGCAGAGAGTCCAGGAACCTTCCCAAAACTACTGTGGCTCAGGTACAGGACTCTGCATTTTCCTGAAATACTTATCTGGGCGCATGGATGGCACACAATCCTTATATCACTTAAAACCTATCTCTACTTTGCAGAGAATTTGATTCTCTGCAAAGTTATAAAATACCATTTACTCAGGCCATGCTGAATTTTGGATGCCCTGTTTTAATTTTTACATTTGCTAAAATATACCATAATCATGTTATTATTTTCTCTTCATATTGTTTGCAAATATTTTCCTTCTTTTCCAATTGTRTTTATTCATTCCAACAGCAAACCCACCAACATTTCAAGGCAATCTAGACAGGATGCCTGMACAGTACAAAAAAAGGAAAATGACAGTAGGGAAATTGCTTTACTTGCAGGAGGAAAGACTTCTGGATTCCAAGTTATTAACCTAACATAACTTGTTAGGCTGTGAAAACAGTGGAAGRAGAATTTCTCCCTCCTCCATATTCTTCTTGTCCCACCCCCATTTGCAGAATGATTCTTCCCATTCAGGCTTTGTACCTGAATGCTTCTGCTAATAGAATAACCAGTTTCATAGACATTGTTGATTAAGTTAAATACTTATAAATATTTAAAGCACTTTGCATAATATCCAGAGATAAAAAAGGAGAAAATTAATGGTAAACTCCTTTCTATGTGGTTTTCGGGGTTTTTTTTTTCCCATTATCCATCTGGTGATGGGGAGGTTTAGAAGAAGTTGTCATAGTAACAGGGCAACATAACTTTTAGAAACTCCAACTACTACATTATAATAATGGAGCAATTTTCACAGCCTTGTATTTTTCTATTCCAGGTTGTGCTTGAGCTAAATCTCATGCTGRCAAGATTTAAGGTATATTGTGGGYTTGTTTTGGTTGGTTGGGGTTTTCTTTCTTCCCCAAGGTTTTTAAGAGGTTCACAGACAGAATGAGAACATTTAATTCCTATCCCTGAAACAGGATTACTGCTCCACAAGCAGCTCCTACCTTGAGTACTGTGTATGTCACCAAGGTACCAAGGCTCCCYCTCCATTCCGTGCTCAACACCTGTCCTCCTGAGTAGGAAACCACCTGGAAATGCCAAGGAAAAGGATGTGTTTGAGCTCCCAYCCCTTCTGGGGCCATAGATCCATACATGCAGTGCTTGATTCATCCCTGAGAACAGYAGGTATTTAGAAGAAGGAGCAAAGTTAAAAGTTAAACCAGTCCAGGCTCCTTGGAGAGTTGTGGTAATCASAATTCCTCTGAAGAGAGAGAGGAACAKAGCTCTCTCCCAGGATTTTCCTGGGAAGCTGTGAGAAAGCTCAGAGAAAATAATTCTTATCTCCACTTGCTGCAYRTGTTGTTGTGCACATGTGGAATGTGTTATGGAGATTGTTCACCAAAGAGTGGTTTCCTAACTGGACRCTGGTGATGGTGTTTGGATTCATTGACCAATTGGATCCACGTGTGTCAYGACTGTCTGGCAAGGGCAATGGGTTTTTCTTTATAGTATAGTGTAGTARCAATGAAGCAATTGATCAGCCTTCTGCAATCATGGAGTCAATGCTCATCATCACCCGTTCAGGGGCCTGCTGCTACAARAGAGTCAAGAAAGTGCTTTCAGAAAATAAATTCTGGCTGTGTCCATGCTGAGTCACCTGCAGATCTGCTGCTTCTCATCACTGCTGATAGTGCTGGGAAGCAGAACTCTGGAGGATCCTGACTGGGACGTTTCAGAAAGCTCCTGGGTTAGGGGGAAGAGCTCCAGAGTGCCTTGGCTTCCTCTGAAAGCAGCTTCCTAAATCAGGAAAGAAAAGTTTTCCTTTTTTTTTTTTTTTTTTTGTTTTTGTTTGCTCTATCAGAAGACTGTTGGGGAAGGCACATCTTATAAAAAAAACCAACAGAAATAGGGCAAGAAATCAGGGTGGATGGACAACTGCTTTGGGAATTCAGCTAGGAGGAGAAGTCTTAAGTCGTTCCTGCTTGGAATACCTCTGGTTCTTGGATGTGAAACAAAAGCACAGTCCAGCTGCAGTTCTGCTCCCTCTTAGCTGTGCCCAAGCTGCTGCTGACACCGGGTTTGCTTTTGGCTGCTGGTCTTGCCGCTTTGTCTGCAGTGTCACCCAGTTGCCACCTGGTATCCTCAACATTCTGCTCAAGCCCAGCATCCCTCTTAGCATGGAAAAAGGAGCAAAGTTTTGTTCAAACAATATTTCATATTTATCCATTAAAACGTGTAAGATACTGGGAGTCGGAGCTTGGAACAGGGCAGATCTTGGTATTTAAGGATTTGTGAGTTGGATAGAGGGAGAGAGGGAAGATGAAATCACTYAGTGATTCTCTCCTTGTCTTTAATGTTCTCAGCCTGTTCATGAGTTGAATCCTGTTATCCCAATTTTCTTGTGTTCTTCTAGGCCTCTCTAAGTGATGAGTTCYCAAACTCCATGCAGCATCCATGACACACAGTTACCTCACAGGGCTGAATATAAACCCTTAAGCAAGAAGTCTGTATACAAACTGTTAAATAAAAGGAATAAAYCCCAGTCATTCTGTGCTAAAGAGATGATAGAAAACTACTGTATCACACATATAACTGTAGACCATRTCTAGGTTTTATTGTTGTTCTCAATATAAAATGAAACTGCTCAGCATTAATAGGATCCCTGTGGATTCAACTTCTCAGAGACTTTTTAAGAACTCAATTCCAAAGAATTTAGATCAGGAGTGACTGCTAGTCACTAGGGAGGGCAAGCAATAAAATGATAGACTCCTTTTTAAAAATTGTTTGTCCACAGTGCATATACCCAGATGCCTTTTCCATTTTTCAATATCTTTTCCCTCTCCTCTTTGCAGCCTGGTTTGTATTCATTGTGCAAGGCAACAGAGATGAAAATCATTCCTCATGTATGCACTGAGTGAAATAAGAAGCATGAAGGCACAGAAGTCAACACATCCAACAYGTATCACAAATACTAAACAGGGTCTGGCCCAAACCTGGCAACTCCTGAGGTGTGCTTTTGAGTGCCTCAAATATATACTCAATGTATATATTTGATTTTTTTGGTAAATATTTGATGTTTATTTGCATGTGTATATTTGATATTTTATTTGTACATATTTGATATTTATTTGCATGTATATATTTGATATTTTATATGCATATATTTGATATTTATTTGCATGTATACATTTGCTACTGCAGTACTTCCACAGGGAATACTGGACCTCTCCTGAGTGAGCCACAGCATCCAAATGCAACAGGAACCTGGATCCAGGCACTGCAAACCTGGAACTCCTGAGCTATTTATTTAGTTCAGCTTGCTGCTCTGATCAGGACACATCTGTGCATTCTTTAAATTATAAACACAGACCAGCTTTCCAGGGAGGTCACAGCAAGGCCATAATTAGCTCATTAAGCAAATTGTTCCACTATCTGGTCAGGTTTTTAGTTCAGTATTTCCATTAGGTTGTCTAATATCTTAATGGAAAGGATAAAATTATCAGCTGATATCAGTCAGGGAAGTGCTGCCTACAGTCAACAAAACTATGGAGAATTACAAATAAATTTGAGCCTGGCCTGTTAGCTGCATCCTTTTCTTACATTTTTGCCCTCCCTGTGTGTTTATTTTATTGGAAATTTTTAAGATTCAGTGTGTCATGCAGGAACAATGTTGAAGAGGGATATGTTCATGCTGTGGTTAAGTAAAGCACACTTTACCATGGTGGGAGAGAAACATACTGAGATGATGAAAAGACAATGAGGACCAAAGTAAGGATGAGAAGAAGTGAATATACATGTTGGTTTGTGTTACATGCTGAGATCAYAGAATCACAGAATGGTTTGGGTTGGAAGGAGCCTAAAAGGCCATCTYRTTCCAAGSCCCTGGAATGGGCAGGGACCTTCCACTAGACTGGGCTGCTCCAAGCCCCATCCAACCTGGCCCTGGCCACTTCCGGGGTGGAGGAAGCATTTACAGCTTCTCTGGGCAACCCTCACAGTAGAGAACTTCTTACTAAGATCTAATCTAATTGAAAGGCTTTGATTTCTACCTCTACTTTATGCTACTCAAGAGGCGGGACCCTGCCTTGATTCCACTGTGTGACTCAAAACCACCTTCTTTAATTATTTTTTTTAATTCATCAGATAATAAGTTAGAGCTTGATTTAGAGATAAATTACAGACTCCCTCTGATCTCAATGAATGCCCCCAGAGGATTTATGCTGCAGCTGGTGTGCACTATTTTCCCAGGCACTCAGGTAGTGAGGCAGGAAATGTGGGATGTCATCTGCTACAGCATTGAGATAGTGAGAGGATTTAAATACTTGTATGGATCAGGACTTTATTGCTTATACTGTAGATTTAATCCCAAATAGAATAATAMACAAAACCTAGGAAAATGACTTTTTTGTCCACTCTATAGCTATGAAGTGGAAGACAGAGGGATATAAAGGARTGCTCCTAGTGAATGAAACCAAGGGTTCATTCGTTCCGCTCCCTTGTTTCTCACAATTGCCAGTAAGATTACTTCAAGGCTGAGACACTTAGAATTAAACATCTAAACCCATGGAGATTCAATTCATAGATGCTAGGTGACCAGTATGGGCATGTCACAGGATCTGTGGGGCTGCTGTGYCCTCCTGAAGGATCAAAAGAAAGCAGCCAGTACTCACAGACATCTGAGCCAGCACTAACCTGGGCTTAGATGAYTGAATTACAGCCTCCAGAGTTTGGGGAATTGTTTATCTCATCCAGTGAAGTGCCTGTGATGTGGGAGCTGAATTTCTCTCCACATTTCAGTGATGACTGCRCTGGTGGAAGTGCACACACAAATGTCAGCATTTACATCTCAGTGTCTTCCCTTGCAATCCCAGTCCCATTCTGGGACATTTTAAACATTTCAACATTTTAAAAGAAAGAAAGCTTATATCCATGCATATTCTAAACAAAATACCCTCTCAGAGAGRACTCAAGATTTTGGCAATCTGGAGGCTTGGGTTTTCCAAAACAGATGTTGAATCCAAATATTCATGCCTAATAGGTCCTGGAGGACCTACTTTCCTGGTATTTTGCTATTCTTTTTCAAACATTAATCTATATTTTTGGCCTCTGTACCATTCTGTGGCAATTATTTCTACATTTTTAGCATTAATTTATTTAAAACCTGCTGTTTGTTAATGCCTTTGGGCACTCATCTGTGTAAATGAATTAGTATTTCCCTATTCATTTTCTTTCATGTTGTTCATAGTTTTAGAAACTTCTGCTTAAGTCTCTTTTTTTCTTTTGGACAGAGGCATCCCAATTTTTTTAATWTCTTATCTTGAAAAGCACCACACACCTCCAGCCATTTTATTCCCTTTTCTATATCTTGTTTAGACCACCCTGGTAAACAAATAATTTGGCCATGGTGAATATGGATGAGATGTAAAACATCCATGAGTCATTGCCTGAACTCCTGAGAGGTCTGGGTTTCATGTAGGGGATCTTTGCCAGCTCAGTAAAGAGTTTAGGGGCCAACTGCCTCYAAGTTCACCACTGTAGATGAGCCCCCTTTTATTCCTGGCCCCAAACAGCTGATTTAGACCACGGAGAAGATGRAGCAGACATCCTCAAATTCTCACTGCTTCCCTGACAATATGGCCAGAACTGCATTCTTTCCTTGTTTACAGTATTTGGAAGCAAGAAGAAACAAAACCCAAACCAAATCACACAAAAACAAAAAGCAGAACAAAAAAAGTGCATGAGGTGGAGAGGCTCTTCAAACAGATTTAGAAAGGGTTAAGGAAAATGTCCCACTGGCTCTGTTGGCCAGGAGTGCTCAGTGAGTCAGGGAATCTCAGAGTATGTGTACAATGGCACAAAAGTAAGAAGCAAATAATCAATTGTGTGCTTTATCAGCATGGTATTCAATTAAATTTCAATTAAGAAGGAAGAAATTGCAGCAGTCATTATCTAAGCTGTGGCCAGGCCCTTACACCAAATGTCAAGATATCCTTGTCAATTTGCAAACAGTTCAGATAAGGATTAAAATTCTCCAGACTGCACAGGAGGCCACTGTGAGCATTCCTAATGGTCTCTCTGTCCTTGCCTTGGAAACGCTTCCAGTTTGTTGTTTACCAAAGTTAATGCCTCTCTTTTGAAAAATAATTCAATAAAACCTTTCTTAATAGAAATTTAAAAAGAAAAAAGTAAGAATGAGACATTATCAGGAATATGTGATTGCTAAACCAGAATAATTCTGTATTTAGCATGTTAAAATCACATTATTTCTCAAYGGAAATTGTTTTGAAAAACAAGAAGATGCCAGCTTGATGGCAAGCACCTCCAATCCAACAACCACACTTTACTTGCCACTTCAACAACCAAGCTCTAAAGAAGCAATTTATCTCTATTTCTTGGYTTGAATTCCTGCATAAGGCATAAGAAAAAGACAAACAGCTGAGTAAGTGATGTTATTTTGTTTGATTCAGGATTAGARTTAAGAGATTCCTGAATTTCAGGCTCAGATAGCTGACCTGTACCTCTCAAGGTAGAATGTTGTTTATAAAAGCACCATTTTGACTAATTTTGTCTTCCTTAGTGAYTGTAGTAGCCCCACCAGAGCAACAGAAGACAGCAACTGATTTCCATTTGTGACAAACAGAATGTAGAATCATGGAAATCTTCTGTGCTATATTGTGTCTAGATAAGAGATATTCCAGTCACTAGAGAAGTAAAGAACAGAAATATAACATATTTTTATCCCAGTYCCCATAGGTGGAGTCTGTTTGGCTTCCCATCGGGCAGCAAAGCTTCCAGCCTTTGGCAGATTTTGACCTCTCACAYTCCTCCCTTTGAAGCACCACAGCTTGTGGCTGCCCTTGGAGTGCACAAATGTGAGCTTTCATCGCCTGTGCTTCTTCCTCAATTGTAATGTATTTTAAAATCCACCTCACCTTGCTTTTCAAACTCTTCCTGTAACAAAAATGCAGGAAGAAAACTTGAGTCGAGTGTGCTTTTTCCATGATAGCAGCATGCTGTTCCTCCTCTATTGAGAGCTGTGCACATATACACTAAAAAATTCCTTTGCTACATCTGTCTTTCTTGATTGTTACGCTTTTTGAATAATTCCCCTGTTGAGAGCTGGAAGAATACAACAGTAACTTGGATTTCTGTGTTAGGTTTTTTTCCTTGCATGTCTTTTGTACTCAGAGCAGATATGCATTTCTCTTGTTCTTGTTCTTCCTTTTCATGGCTGTCACTCCCTTTTCACTTGCTAAGGGACATCTCTCTCCCCAGCTGGATTTTCTTTTCTTGTGTGATTACAATCCACTGATGCCTTTGGCATATTGTCCTGTGTCAGCAGACCAGGATATATTAGAGGCTGTTAAATAGATAGAATTTAAGCTCAGGATTAAAGTGTGTTTTGATATGTGCCATTTCTCACTTCCAAGTGGATAATGATTTATTGATTTATGTTTTTTATTCACTACAAAATCAGGCTTTTTTTGTACCTGCAGGTAAAAGCTATGGGTTACTTACTGAGCTCTGGATGCCTTGCTACCAAATTCAATCCTCTCCCTATTTTATGCAGGGATAGAAGGGGTGCTGTGTCTCACTGAAGATACAGAAGTAAATCTAGAGAGATTCACATCCCTCAGGAATAGTTTATTCCATAATTTTGGGGAGCACCATAACTTTAAGCCAAGCASAGAGGCCAGAGCAGTTATTACATCACATGGGGGAGTAGGAATCCCACTTGAAGGAGGGAGGATTTTCCCRACAGAACACAGACATTGCCACTGGCAGTGCAGGCAGACTCCTTGGAGAGCTGCCTTTCCACTGCTCTACAGCTGGGGATATATTTGTTTTTAATTATTATTTTGTTCTAGCCTTTGTCACAATGCAGAATGCAAATTGGTGTTGACTAACACCACCTGGGAGGCAAATCAAGCTAAGAGAATAGAGCATAAATACAATTAAATCTATAGCTCAAATCTGTATATTGCAATAATTTTTCTAGCACAATAAAAAAAAAAGTAAGTTCCACCTTTCAGAATTTATTCTGTGGAACAACTCAAGCTATTTGAAGAATAGATGAAAAATTAAGTTTTTTCCTTAATAAAGTTTTACTGTGCTTGCAAGCAAAGAACAAACCCAGAGATTTGCACAGATATATAAAAGTTTCATTTTGGGCMTGGGAAATGCCAGTGGAGAGCTGTGCAAGAGACACCACAGCTGGAGAGAGAACATGCCTTCTTTCTTCCCTGGAAAGCATCTGCCTTGTTCAAAACACTGGGATTTCCCCCTAAAAACACCATGTGGGATCAGATCACCTCTCCAATTGCTCAGGACCTTGTCTGTGACCATGGCCCATAGTGGATGCTTAAAAAAGACTAAAACACCAGAAAAAATGTAGTACTGCTTTTCAGAACGCATTCCCAAGATTCAGACACCTGCATCTTGGGGATTTTGTGACCCAGAAGAGCTGTCTCGACTAGAGACAGATTTTTCTTGCATTGATGATTCCATTAATTTCCTAAAAGTCTGTGACTTTTTCGTATCACCAAAATTCTGTGACGGATATTGCTCAGGATGACAAAAATGACATGTTACCTTTTTCATTTTCAGCCAGTCAGTTTCTCATCTCACTACACAAACCTGCCCTAGTTTATAAGGGGGAAAAAATAGACTTTTTTCCTATTTAAATTTTTTGCATTCTTTCATTGACACAACCGACTGAGCCTCAGAAACAATGTGCAAAACCAGCCATGTGGAACAACAGCATTTTTCTCATCATTGCTTATACCCCATTTGATAAATTTATAATTTTTGAGTCTTATAAGCCATGGGTTAAATAGAATTAGATGAGTCTGAACATGAGGATGTTTGTAGAGCTCAAGTGGGAGAAGAGAAGGTGAACTGGTGATAAAGAAGGGAAGAAATAGAAGAGTGAGAGGATGTCTTGGTGTCACCCCAGCCAGCACAACCCCTCCCTCATTCCTCCACCAGAGGGACTGGGGAGAAAATCAGAAGGGTAAAAGGTAGAAAACYCATGGGTTGAGATAAAGAGAATTTAATAAGGAAAGAAAAAGCCATGCACACATGCCRCAGACATCTTTTATGAAAAATCCTTTYTTTAAGATGTTTCCTCCTGAGAAGCTGAGAGGCCTCAAGAACAAAATGTAAACAATGGTTTTCTGCTGCTGTAGAATGCAASAGGTGGATCTTTGATTGGCCCATGTTAGTTGTTTCTAATTAATGGCCAATCACAGCCTAGCTAGGTCGGACAGAGAGTCTGAGACAGAAGCTTTTGTAATCATTCCTTCTTTTTCTATTCTTAGCTAGCCTTCTGATGAAATCTTTTCTTCTATTCTTTTAGTATAGTTTAATATAATATATATCATAAAATCATAAATCAAGCTTTCTGAAATATAGAGTCAGATCCTYGTCTCTTCCCTCATCCTAAGGCCCTTGTGAACCCAGTCACACACACAGGCAAAACCCCAAGGAATTAATTCACTGCTTCCTACAGCCAGGAAGGTGTTTATTCACCTCCAGGAGAGCAGGGCCCCATCCCATGAAAGAGTGACTTGGGAAGGCAAACACCACATCTCCAAACGCCCCCTTTCCTCCTTCTTCCACCACTTTCCATGGTCACATGGTGTGCATTATCCTTTGGTCACTTGGGGTCCCTGTCCTGGCTGTGTCTCTCCCAGGCACCCCCAGCCCTCCCCAGCCTGGCTGCAGGAAAAGCAGAAAAGGCCCTGGCTCTGTGTGATCCTGCAACAACAAAAACATCTCTGTATCATCAACCCTGTGCTCAGCACAAACCCAGAACACAGCCCCAGCCCAGCCACTGGGAAGGAAATTAACTCTAGCCCAGGCAAAACCAGCACAGAGGGGGAAGAAAAAAAGAATGAAACCCAGCAAATACATCTTGTAATTGTGCTGTTTGACACAGAGGAGAGCTGGGCCAAAAACTCGAGCCCTGAATTCCTTGAACTTTACCTCAGTGTATTGTCAAGCACATGTGACTTCAAACTTCATGGTTCAAATTCCTGTCTTGTTACTATTCCCACCAACGTTTGGCACAAAAAATTGTCTCCTGTGGAGGGATAGAATGTAARWGAATAGTGCAGAAGGTAATCTCACCCCTGAGGAGTTGCAGCTGTACTAATCACCAAAGATGATGAACAGGCCTGCCCTTAGATAGGCCACAACTGTGTCCAATAAGAAGATGAGTGCTACAAAAGAGTGGGTTAGCTGGGTGAGATGAGAGTTGGGGTTTGTTGGCTGTGCTATGGASGACTCAGTGCTGTGAGGAGATGCCCATGAGAAATCACCAAGAARTTATGGGAGCTTTGCAGTAAGATGATAATGCTCTCCATCTTCTAAGGATGCTGGTAGAATTTTCCAGCCCTGAATTCCTTGAACTTTGTGTACTGTCAAGCACATGTGGCTTCAAACTTAGTGGTTCAGATTCCTGTCTTGTTACTATTSCYACCAACGTTTGGCACAAAGAATTGYCTCCATCTTCCAAGGATGCTGGTGGAATTTTGTAATGTCAGTTGTTCTGCAGGGCAGGTGTGACAATATTTAATTTATAAGCAGGCAGGTAACTGGGACTTGCTTGGCTTTGCTCTGCAGGACAATGTGGCAGCTCAGAGCAGCTCCTGTGAGCTTTGTTCCCTCTCTAAACATTTGACCCCTCACGGCTGCTGAAGGGCAGAACGGCAGCAAAAGTTGGGAGMGGAGGTGTAAACACCCTCCTTTATCTCTCCATCAGAAGTAATAACAGAATTYCAGGATATTTCAATACTTCTGACARCCACAGCCACCCACTCACCCCTTGGGTCTGGCCCCACATTTTGGAAACRTTTTCTTTGTGTGAAATATAAAAAAGCCCTCTCACCCTTCTCAAGGTCTTTTTTCTGTGCAGTCACAGAAAGCTAAACCAATGCCCAAGTGGGAGAGGGGACGTGAGTCAGGGGTTCCTTGTGGCAATAATTAGCCAACAACCAGAGTTTCTTGGGTGGTCTCTGCCCCTGATGGTCACTAGTGTGAGCACATAATGAGATGTGACTGCCACAGGCCTGAGGCAAACATCTGAAACKGAAAACAGACTGCAGAGACCAGCTGGAATCATAACCTAAAAACTTCTCTTTAATATCTCTCCATTTTTTTATCATGTGGGAATGTGGGGCTCTTTTTTATGATCTTCCACTTTTTTAAGCAGGACAGAGTAATATTGTTTTTAATTGACTTGATATCTCCCACAGATACAGAATGACCCCAGTCTCTAACCCTGAAAGCATTTTTCAAGAATAACTTGCAGGAACATATGTTAGAAATTGAGACATACTCTGAAGGAAGCAAGTGAGAGAAAAAGAGTTCAGAAAACAGAAGCAGATCATTGTAGTGCTATAGTAACACACTTCGTCTTTAATTTACTCATTTGTGTGTGATTTTAAAAAATTTGATACTGAGAGATTCCACAGCAAATGAAAATATTTTTATTATTTTATTAACAGCTGCTGAGTCCTGAGTATTTCTGAAGGTCAGGTGGGCATTTAWTTAAATATAAGCTTAGATTTACAGCTTAGCATGATAAAAACACAACTGCAGGAACTTATGCCTTGTGACTCTTGTAAGATAGCTCCCTACTTAAAATTATCATGTGGCATTCATATTTATCCATGCACATGAATTATTCACACTGTGGATTTGTCCTTTCTGCCCTTTCAGCCTCCTTTCAGTCATAGAGATGACTGACCTAGAACTCCCCTCACTGTCACCCATGTGTTCCTGTTGTAGAGTTCTAGAGTGCCAAAAATACAGTTTCACACTTCATGGAAAATGAGGAAAAGAGGAATAATTGAAACTCTGTGTATAGTTAGCCACGTGTACTCTTTTGTTGAAACTATGAAAGAAGTGAAGCCCAAAATTATTCTGCATTTCCTGCTTCTTGGAGTGGTTGTTGACAATGCTGTGATCATCTTGATTTTCCTGAACCATTTTTAAAYTGATGTGTGGGCTTGTTTCTTCTTTCTTTGCTTTCCATACAACCCTAGTTTATAATCTTGTTATTGGTCAGCCTATTTTCCTATTCTGGAGCTGAAAATTATTATTTCTAGCACAAATATCCATGTTGGCATCTATCAAGAAGTGTATTCTTTTCAATTCTTTATTCTCTGCTTTGAGGAAGAAGTTAAGGCAAAAATATTAATGTGTGATATTCATGATCATCCTCTATAAATAAGCATAGTTGAAATTAAGAGTGGGCAATCAATTCAGGCTCTGAGAGTTGATTTTGTTTAAATGTTCATTAAATTCTTTCATGTTCTACATCCTGTGGGGGCTGCAAAAATTCTGGGTTCAATTCAGTGTGTTTGAGACTTTCTGTGTGAATTTGAATTATTTAATGGATTTGAATTATCTTTSTGTTTATTATCTGCGTCTAAGTAGGGAATAGGCCTGGTGATAAAAGGACTGGGACATAGACGAAGGAATGTGGATAAAGGGAAGAGGAACTTTTTGGAAACCTTCAATTACATTTAACCCTTCTCCCACAGTCAGAACTGGAACCATGKACAAAAATCTGTGCCTTCCTTCTAAAGGGTGAGGAGAGATTTTTGGCTGTAAATCCAAACCAGTCCTTAATTCTCTCTTTTTGTACATTCACTGATATATATATGGAYTTGATGACTGGAGAGAAAGCTTTCTTAGACACAGAAATATAGGATAAAAAGAATGTAGAAACAGGATAAATATAGGATAAATAGGATAAACACAGGATATAGGATAGAAGGTAGAAAGGGATATGCAGCCAGGTCCAGCTTCCTACCATCCTGTTTAATAGTGGTATGTGAACCAGCTGAAAGGGGAGAGCTCAGCTTGAGGCCCAGACAGCATTTCAGAAAACCCAGAGATCCAGCAGGAATATTCCACATGACATGTCTCTTTCTTCTCCATCTTTCCTCCTCTGCCACACAGACAGGCCATTATCTGTCTCCTCAGGCAATATAACAATCCAATTGCCATGAGGACAAAAGCCTTCAAACCTTAATATGATGGTGTTCACAGGGGTCTGAGGATGAGGGAAGAGACGAGGATCTGACTCCATGTTTCAGAAGGCTGATTTATTATTTTATGATATATATTATATTAAAACTATACTAAAAGAATAGAAGAAAGGATTTCATCAGAAGGCTGGATAAGAATAGAATAGGAATGCAATGAATACAAAGGCTTGTGTCTCGGACAGAGAGTCCCAGGCAGCCAGACTGTGATTGGCCATTAATTAGAAACAACCACATGAGACCAATCACAGATGCACCTGTTGCATTCCACAGCAGCAGATAACCATTGGTTACATTTTGTTCCTGAGGCCTCTCAGCTTCTCAGGAGGAAAAATCTTAAAGAAAGGATTTTTCATAAAATATCATGGCTACACCTTAAAACCTGCAATTTGCCTGAGGAAGAGAGAATGARCGGAAAAGGTCAGACACAGGAGTGATGTCTTGGTCCTGGTGTCCCTTTGGCTTTAGTGAGCTCCCAGGCAATTGTTAATGTATTTCCAAGCACAAAGGTGCCTTARGACCCAGCCCTTAGAGACTGAATGCTTTGGGCACAGCCTTCCCTCTTCCAGTGCTTTGAAAGGCTGGCAGCAAAGCTCAGGTCAGGTAGAAGAAATCACACTGCAGAAATATTTCACACCTGGATAAATCATTCTTTTCTCCCTGTGTGACTTTTTTTTTGCAACGAAACAGTCTCATAGCACTTTGCCCATCTGTGCTGTGGAAATCTCTTTTGGCCTTGCAGAGTGGCCTGGCCATCCATCATGTCAGGGCTGAGCTACCTGCAAGGGGAGCACTGGGGACTGTCACCTCCCCTGCCTGCCTCAGTGACTGCAAAACCAGAGCAGAGCCCACCTCAGCTCTCCATGACAGATACATCCCCTTCTCTGCCAGTCCTTAGGCTTTTCCCATCACTTTCTCCTGATTTATTTCTCATGGTTCAGTGGAAAAGTGAAAGTAAGCATACACACWAGGTCTTATTTACCTTTAGGTGAATATCTCTAGCATCAATCTGGGTAGCAAAGAAAATCTCAATTCTGCCACCTCTGTATTTTCCCTGTTTTATAAGAGCACATATTCACATTTCAGAGCTAAAGAGAGGCTGATTTGCTCTTTCCTACAAACTTTGCCTCACCAGAATATTTCACATCAACTTTAACACTCAGGAAACAAAAAGGAATGGGTAACAAGATGATGACTTAATCCAGCATCTGTTCAAGTCTATGGTCACCTTTCCKTTAGATCAAGACCTAAATCCTTATTCCTAAAAGCAGCTTTGGCACTTAATCCTTGGAGGGGAAAAAAAAAAGAAAGGCAGTGAGTCAAATACAATAAAACGCTGACATTTTTGTATTTGAAGGACACATTCACATGAATGCAAAAGCTCTGCTTGACCTATGCAGTGGCTTTCCAAGGAAACTGTGAGGAGAAGGTAAATAGGATCAATCCATCCTCTTGGAAAGTTAAACCTGAGGCTGAAAAGAARGGAGAAATATAATTCAAGTTTCAGACAAAAAACAGAAATGGAAGAGGGGTGACCTAATAGTCCCCTTTTCTCATAATAGTTGCAGGGGTTTTTGTGTTTTGGTTTTTGTTGGTTTTGTTTTGGTTTGTTTTTTGGGGGTTTTGTGGGGCGTTTTTTGTTCTTTATTTTTGTTTTTGGTTTTTTTTGGGGACTTTTTTGGTTTGGTTTGGTTTTTTGTTGGTTTTTGGTTGGTTGGTTGGATGGTTGGATGGTTTTTTGAGGTTTTTTTAGGTTTATTTGCAGGGGATTTTTTGTTTGTTTGTTTCTTGTTGCACCTCATCTTCTGATCCTGTAGAATGGCTCTTTAGCCTAACTGTTTCAGGTGACACTCCCATTATGCCCATGGCCTACGCAAAATCTGCAGCTTGTGCTGCAGATGGCTTCACAGCAGTGCTTGCTGGAGGATGTTCTCAGTGCAAAAAACCAAGTTTTTCACATTAGAACAAGTAAAAACTGTCTTTTACAAGTCATTGCTAGCAGAGGCTGGCAGTGTTCCTCACCCACCTAACCTTTAGTTCTGTTCAGTGTGCAGGGTCAGATCCCTTTGTGCCCRCTGAGAGCCTCTGAGCTTGGCAGAAATTTTGCATGAATGCAGATGTCTACAAAAAAAGGAGTTTGTTGGCAGGATCAGGACCTTTTGAATCATTCTGAAATGACAACACAGCTGGAATGAAGAGCCTGACATGTGTTCTGTGGCTGTGGTGGTCATTGATTGCTTTTGGTTTTACACAGAAAACAAAAACGTCTGAGGTCATTCCCCCCATCCCTCCCACTACACATTGCTGTGGATATCCAAATATTTTACCTTAAAWCCCTGGACTCCAGAGTCATGGTAACACAAAAGATTTCTGCCTTTTCTGCCTTTAACTACTTCTATAAATAGATAACCAGATGACTTCTAGATTTCAAACCTTCCAGGAAAAAATTAAACCCATGAATACTAAAGCTTGAAAACCACAGAAAATATAAGGAGCTCCCTTTTTTCTAAAAACTACATCAATAAATGCTGTCCTTCCAAATTTTTGCTGCCTCTTTTTAGTATAGCAATATTTAGGCTGAGCTGATAACCTGTGAACAGCTCAGGTCAGCAGGAAGGGAACTGGCCTTGCCTGATGGGAGAGTGCACCAATGTCTCAAAGCTGGCATTTAGAGTAGAATTAATCTCATTTAATGAAATTTATATTTGGAAGGTGTCCCTGTCCATGGCAGGGGGTTTGGAATTAGATGATCTGTGAGGCCCCTTTCAAACCAAACCATTCKGTGACTCTGTGATTTGATTCTGTGATATGTAAAAGTAAGATGTCCGCACAAAGAAAACCATTTAAATCCTCATTTCAACTGTTCTAGACTTTCATATCAGGTTGAGCTGCCTTCTCCAATGTGTGCTGCTGTCATTAGATTACAGGCAGTGTTTAAACAAGCTGCTCATGCAGTTAAATGCATGAGAGTTAAGTGCACTCTCATTTGTGTGGATAAATGGCTTCTATCCACAGGCTATGACTACACTGTAGAATGACATAAAAATAATAAGCTACCTTAAAACAGTTTTATCAGTATCATTTTAACTAATTGCACTTCCTGAAAAAAATAAAAAGGAAAAGATTTTGGCTTCTTCATGAAAGATAAAGTTTTTGAATTATTTATATTGGTGTCTATATTGCTCTTTATTATATGATATTTCCCTTCAGGACAGGAAAAAAGAAGAGGCAGCTGWCCTCACCTGTGACATAACCAAAGTAAAATATATCTGGCTCAGAGAAGTATTTAATGGGGCTGTGAACTCTTAGATGCAGGGGTCAGCTTCTGGTTTTGCATTTGTGCTGTGTGTGAAACACTGGATTCTTAATCTGTGACTGATTCCAAGTAGTATTATAGTAACAATGTATATGTAATGTCAGAATGTGTTCCTCCCTATAAAAAATAATTGAACATAGTTCATGGAAATGAGACATTGTCTGAATAGATAAACATGTCAGGTTTGTTACCATCTCCAGTGCTGGATGTATGAAATCAGGGAAGTAATTTATCTCCACCTTAGGTTTGATATTATACCATCTTCTTCTGCTGGATATTGACTTAAGCTCTCTGCTAGAAAAAAAATAGGATGCAAATCTGATACAGAGAATCTTAAAATTAGGAAGAATTTATTATTTGTGGCTTCCTACAGTACTGCTGAAAACTTTTCTAAAGACCACAATTAAACCAAGGCCCCAGCCAAGTGCCAGAAGCCTCTTTTGTGTTTGTCCACTCTCAGAAGTGACTCATGTCCCAGCCTGCCCAGGAGTGTGTGCTGAAACACAGCTCCTCCATTATTCAGAGTAGATCAGCTGAACCTTCAGCTTTGCTAACAAAGGAGGTGGCAAATGTCTCTCCCTTTCCCATTAAAACCTTCTCCTGCAATTGCCTCAGTGTGTGTCAGTAGATATAATAAGCAGATTGCAGAAATTAATTAATTATGAGAGTTAACTTTTCACTTTCACCCATCACTGAACATCTTTTGTTCCTTAGCCCTGGCTTTTGTAAAACTGAAGTTATTTCCCAGGGTCTGTGGCTTTTAACATGACTGTGTCCTGTGTTTAGCTGCTACAGCACACCAAGCATGTGGAACCTTTTAGGAAGGAGTTTTTAATGAATCCCTGGAATAAAGCACCCTCAAAAACAATACTTCAGCATGTAAGTACTTATATTCCCTGCAGCAAAAAAAAAAAAAAAAACATTTTAAAAAAGCAAATATTTCCTATTACATTTTAAACAATCTTTAACCACAGCCATTTGCTGACAGTCAAATTTGGATCATGGGTGTTTTCTGCAATGCTGTGAATGAATTATTTCAGACTTGTGGATGATTTGCTAGAAAGATGTGTTAAAATGCTGGTAATTTGAACACCAGCAAGCAGTTTGCCTCCTCCTCTCAACTTTTTAAATAAACGCCATCACCTATTCTGTATGGCCCTCAGCTTCTCACACTTGTGTCAGAAGGAAATGAAAGATTTTTAACACAGCCAACAAGTTCAGTGCAAAGTGGAGAGGGGCAGAATTTCCCTCAGGTCTTAATCCCAGTAAAGGTTCAGGGCACTGTGATGTTGTAATCAGTCACTTGTCTTACTGAATTGCTTTATCCCAAACCATGGGCAGCTCTGTAATGTCTTCTTTTTCTACCATCAGATGAATATTATGTGGCAAGAAAGCAAAATTAGAAAAGGGCCAATAAGGAAAATAAGGACAGAGGATTTACACCCAGGGTTTCTGCTTGTAGGACTTGTTGCTGACTTTATTCAATATATATTTAATTTACCAGCATTACTTCCCTATGGCTTTGTCTCAATTGTTTTAAGAGTTAGATGAGCTGATGTTTGCAAAGAAATTTCTGCCATTTTCACAGTATTGAAGGCTGCAAAGGAATTCCTGTAYTGAAACTGCTTCTTCCCTTCTCCCAACCCATAGTTTTAATTGATTTATTTGGTTTGGTGATTACACCACCACCACCCCTACCCTGGCTGAGGCACCATCTCCCTCTCCTGGCTCCTTGCTGATAGAGAKGATGAGGAGGATTTGGGTAACAGACCTGAGGTTTTTAAGGCACAAGAATGAAGACTGATGGTTTCAGACACAGGAGTCAAAGCCCCTTTTCTGCTGCTAATGATCTGTCTGGGAGACAGTCAATTAYGTCTGTATTTCAGCCAGAGCCATTCCATGACTTTTAAGGCAAAATGGAAATCCCTAAACTAGGAATAGCTGTAATCACCAAAGTCTGAAAAATACTTTTCACATTTTCAGAAGGTTCTTTCAAGGCTTTGTCAGAGCCATGTAAGAATTAGGACAGGAACAAAAGTGCTAAGTCCTTTTCATATTTGATTTGGAATAGTTTTTATATCCCTGAATCCWCAGAGAATTTGAAAAAGAAACTGATGGACAGGTCAGCTTTCAAAAAAGGATAAAAAGCTAAACTGTCTTGTACAGCCATAGGAATCTTCAGCTCTAGGCTGCAGAGTCAGAAGTCTAAGATMCAGTAAGTACAAAATAATATTAAAGTTTTATGCCAGCAGGTCAATCTGTGTGAATTTCTGTGCATTCACACACACACACTCCTGTGTATTTATTAAATCTGGACTTTGAGACMGTTGATGGTCCAGCTTTTGAAGATGGTTGCAAACAATCATTCCTGATCAGGTTAAAGCTCCAATTGTCCTTGTATTCTCTGTCAATAAGTGATAGAAAATGTCTGTGTAACAGCAAGGTCAGAAAGGCATAAAATGGTGCCACTTTTCTGGTTAGAGAAGTCTAGAATGAGAAATTTCCTATTTTATGGTTCTATATACTACTTTTGGCTTCTGACTAAGCCAAGCAGCAATCCTGCAACCATCTGGAATTTCTCCATACTACCAGACYTTGTGGCAGCAGAAAATACCCTGAAAAACAAAGAAAACCAAAATAACTCCCCATTTTCTGTTTTCTTTCTTGGTCACCAAGAAAGGGCTGATTATGAGCAGGCTACAGAGGCTGGTCCCAGTTGTATATTTGCATTTATACAGGATGGATGTTATGGGAACTCACTAGGATGAGCTAGAATAAACTGTGATTTGCTTTTGGAAGTTGTGCATAAAAAACTGGAAAAGAATTTAAACACAGTTTTCCTGCAGGCTGGTTTASCTGTCCTCTGACTCTGTAGGAAACATTTGGCTTCCCAGTTTGGTGAACTTAATAAAAATTTTTTTGCCTAAACCATTTAGGACATTCAGTTTAAAATTTGAAGATAACTGTGAGTTACTCAGAGCTACAATTTTAGAAAGAAAATTGTTGAAGTAATCTTGGCCACCTCTCTAGCAGACTTTGCACTTCAGGTGATTTTGTAGATTAATTTACTACTTCAGACTTTGGAATTTTCCCCAAAGACCTTCAACAGACAGAGTTTTTATGACCACTGTCACTGCAGATTTAGGATATAGYCCAGCATCTATTAATTCAGTGGAAAAACTGCCTTTCACTCAGAAAACACCGACTCAGAAACCTATTTGCACTTACTTGGAACTACAAACTATTGCAGTTTGTGTGGTTCTGAACCTGTAACTGTAAAAGATGTAAGTTAATGTCCATCTAGTTAAACTATACCAGTGGAATTAAAGAAGTAAGAACAGCATCTGAAAAGGGCATTTGTGGCATGTTTTTTAGCAGTTTCACCTTTGTTGCCAAAGGTCTGCAGATCCATGAATTGAGGTAACTTAGAGCTCCTTGCCAGGCTGCAGACACAGGATAACTGCACCCATCCATCAGTCTGCTGATACAGGKGAAGCAAGGAGGACTGGCTGTTTAACAAATTGCATTGCTCATTTAATTTATACAGCCTTGACCTTAGCTGCTTCCAGGAAGCAGCTTCTGCTCCTACCACAGGCAGGGGTTTGCTCCTTCCAGCAGGTTCCCTCGCAGGGCTGCCACCCCAGCCTTAACTCCAAGGAGATTTCCTCTGGATGATGCTTGTTCATTCACAGCTGAGAGTGGCATAAAGAAGACTGACCTGGACAGAAGGTTGAGATTATATCCTTGTCACCTTCCAGCCTTTTTCAGCGTGATTAAAAGGGTGCAAAGCCTTTATTCTGTAGAGAGGAGCCCTCCCACTCTCTTTGAGCTCCTCCTGATAGGTGGCTGCTACCACAGAATCTGCCTCCACTGCTGCTGCAGTRGCATTCAGCTCTCAGCCAACCAGAAAATATAGTTGTGTAAATAATCATAATGTCTACAGTGTAAATGCTTTTCTTAAAATAAAATCAAATGTGTTTTGTTGCTTGTTTTTCTCACAAATAATTTGAGTTTGGAGAGCTGTTTAGCACTTAAGTACTGCCAAAGAGAAAACAGTTTTTGTTCTGAGTATGCAAAGACATGATTTTGAGCAGGAATTTTCTCTCTTCAAAATGCTAATTAAACAAAACAATGAATTTTGATAAATAAGTACATCTACAAGTTCCTGGCCTCAGGGAAGTGTCACCACAGTATATATTTGCTATGTATATGTTTGCAAGAATGAGTATCTCACACAAACACTTTCCCCTATTAAAAGATACAAAGCTTGTATTTCAAATTAAAACAGCTGTGAGGGGCTGTTTGTGTGTGTTTGTGCATGAGAGTGTTTTTCAGATGAGGTCTGAAAATAGATAGAGAGTCAATTAAATGGAAAAAAGTCAGGGAGATGGATGCTGTTGAGAGGAAGATGTGCAGTGCAACTTGGTAGGAATTGGGAAACCCAAAAAAGTCTGGAGAGGTTGCCTCCCCAGCTGTGCCTCCATGAGTGTCTTTTACATTTGCAGCCATAAGTGAGATCAGATATTTACTGGAAGTGGTTCATAAAGGCCTTTAGAAATGGTCTGTATCTGTCTTGTAATTCCAGTATCTTTCCTTTCTCTGAAGGTCAGACCCGTGTTTGCTAACGTGGAGGTTTTTATTTGAAACCTGGCATATTGGGCACATCTACAGCCACAGAATGCAACAGAGAAACAGCAGGATGAAAACCTCCCTGCATGGAACCAGAGAGACTTAAACTCCATATAACAAAGGTAGCTTAACTTGGTTAGTTTAACGAAGATATTTAACTTTATTAAAGAAAATTAATTAATTAAAAATTAAATTAAATCAACTCCATTTAGTAAATGGAGCTCATTTTCCTAGATTTTATTGTGATGGGTGTAGGACACCCCAAGGAACTGTACAACCAGTGCCATTAAAGGAGTTCCTTCAGGTTGATGTGACACCAACAGCAGCACACAGAACACTGAAAGCCATAAAACATTCTRGTTTTCTTCCACAGAATCACAGAAGCATTTAGGTTGGAAAAGGATGTCCTGAGTGACTCACCCCCTCTAACAGGCATCCAGTCCCAGAAATTCCATAAAAAGATAAATTTTAATGCCTTAAAATGAGCCAGTGCTTCTACATTTTCTCTATTCTCTCATAAAAAGCAGGTTAATATTTATTCAGAACTTTTCTATACACCATTCATTAGCATTTGCATTACTTAATTCTTTGTACTAACAGGGAATATAAATATTTTATTTATATATACATGTAAATAGAAATATATATACAATAGAAATATATATATACAATAGAAATATATATACATGTAAATAGAAAAAGAGAAGGCCTTTAAGAGATGTAGAAAAAAAAATTAATGTGATTATTTTCATTAAAATATTTTCTCATTTTCTTACCGATCTATCATTGTCACTTTCTGATAAGACTAAAGTACACTGTACTGTGTCAAATATAATAATAATAATAATAATAATAATAATAATAATAATAATAATAATAATAATAATAACAATAATAATAATAATAATTATTATTATTATTATTATTATTATTATTATCATCATCATCATCATCATCATCATCATCATCATCATCATCAACATCAAAATATACAGCCATAAAGGCCTACATGTAGCAATTTTTATATTATTTGTGAGAAGAGGAGGAAGCATCATGGGACTCTTATGATTACTAAGGCACAGACTTCTTTTGGACTTCCCTCATGGCTCACAGACTGAAGAAGRAAAATGAACCGTGGTGGTGTTCACAGGGGTCCGAGGATGAGGGAAAAGATGAGGATCTGACTCCATGTTTCAGAAGGCTGATTTATTATTCTGTGATATATATTATATTAAAACTATACTAAAAGAATAGAAGAAAGGATTTCATCAGAAGGCTGGATAAGAATAGAAAAGGAATGGAATGATAACCAAGGTTTGTGGCTCAGAGAGTCTGAGCCAGCTGACTGTGATTGGCCATTAACTAGAACAACCACAGSAGACCACTCCCAGATGCACCTGTTGCATTCCACAGCAGCAGATAAYCATTGTTTACATTTCATTCCTGAGGCCTCTCAGCTTCTCAGGAGRAAAAAAACCTTAAGGAAAGGATTTTTCATAAAATGTGTYTGTGACATGGAATATGTTGGTGTGCTCCTTGGTGTGACAAAGGACTGGTTCCTCACGGTGCTGTGGAGAAATGCTGTCACCACTCTGCTAATAAATTGCCATGATTTAGGCTTCTCAGAGCAGGACTCTCCAAGCCTCAATGGAGAGTGTGTGGGGTTGATGCAGGACCCAGATGCAGAGCTGTCACAGCCTGACCTCTCCTGCCACCACAGCAGTGGGCTCTGATTGCACCCTGCACACTCCAGACGGATTTTTCTCCCTCTCCTGCTCCCTGCCAGATCKGGACTCCAGAGATGCTGAATGTCAGCACACATTTTAGCTCCTGACAGCAGTGTGAAAAGGGGATGTAAAACCTGCTTTAAAATATTTCCATGGGTGGAAAAAAAAAGCAGTGGCTTGGTTAGAGGTTAGAGGGAAAGGAGCGTTTGTCTCCCTGGGGCTGGGTGAGGCCCAGCACTTGTCATGAGTGCAGAGCACTGAGGACAGATGGGTGCCCAGTGACCCATCCCAGGTGATGCTGGGCTCCACCAGCYCCATGGACAGGTATCTGTGTACAGCTGGTGCTGACTGGCATCTTTGAACAGTCTGCACAGGGGAACTGAGGTCTGAGCCACCTGCAGAGCCTGAGCTGTCCTCTCACCCTGCTGCAGCAAGGCTGAAATCAACTGGCAGGAAAAATCTCCCCTTATGCTACCTAAATATGAATTTTGTACTTTGTGTTCCCTGGGTAATAGGCCCTTCAGAAAATATGATGAATTTTATATTTTTGCAAAAGGTTCACAGACTTTTCAGCAATGTATATATGTATATTTATTAAAGAAGCAGCTCTGGGAGATCCAGAGTTACAACGAGTTGAATTTTACAATTAACTCTCAATTTCACTTCRTATATTTCAAAAAGAAAACCCAGCATATCCCCATTATATTGGCATGGGGGAAAAAGCACACAAAACCCCCCAAAAGTAGTGTTTTTTAAGTATTTATAAAGTATTTTCATACATTTTACTTTAATCCACCTGTTATGAAGGAAACTGTTAATGGAGAAATTTTGCATTAAAAGTCAGACCATTTTTGACATAGACAAAATCAGTACTGAGRCAACACAGATTATTATCTGAGTGATGAGTAGAAGATGAGGAGCAGCCAGAATAGATTTGACATGAAAAAAATCATGTCAAACCAATCTAAACTCCCTCTGTGACAAGCCAACAGACTTTGGGGATGGAGAGGAGCAGTGGATATCATGAAACTTGGCTTTAGAAATGCTTTTGATGTGGCCTCAGGTGGAACTCTCAGAAGCAACCAAGGTCTAGATAAAACAGGTAAAAAAACCGCAAGAACAACAACAACCAACAAAAAAAACCCCAAGAAAACAAAACAAAACAAAAAAAA